>PVHT021183594.1:4192053-4622700 GCA_004024745.2 Catagonus wagneri
CCCCCCTCCCCCCTCCCCGCCCTGCACCTGTTGAGTGTCAGTGACTGAGCTGAACAAGAACAAAAGACAAGAGCCAACAGCTCCAACCTCTGGCCATGCCTCTGCCCTGGCCAGTTCCCTTGCCTGGGCGTCTGTTCCCTCTCAGCCCGCCTGGCACCCAGGGTTCTGATCTTCACATCCTCAGGGAGCTCTTGCCGAGCACAGCGAAGAGCTCCCGCCCACCGCTCTCAGAATTCCACCGCTTCTCCCTCCTCTCCAGGGACCACTAGCACTTTACAGTCCCAGGCTACGCTTTACCTAATTCACCAGTGGTGGTTCTAGAGTGACTTAAGACACCGAGTGGGGCTCAGTGTCAATTCTCCCAGTCACTTGGCTCAGTAACTTTGGGCAAACCACTTGACCTTGCTGAGCCTCTGTTCTCTTACCCATCAAATGGGGAGATCACGCTCTGCTCCTCAGAGAACGGGTGTGAGGGCTACACAGCATCACCGGCTGGCACTGCCTGTCCAGGCACGTGTGTCCGGCCAGACGCCCAACAGTGACGCCTACTTGGTCATCGACAATCCTTGCAACAACCTGGGAGTTCCTGTCGTGGAAACGAATTCAACTAGCATCCGTGAGGATGCAGGTTCGATCCCTGGCCTCATTCAGAGGGTCAGGGATCTGGTGTTGCTGTGGCTGTCGTGCAGGTCGCAGACGTGGCTTGGATCCCTAGTTGCTGTGGCTGTGGCATAAGCTGGCAGCTGTAGCTCAGTTCAGCCTCTAGCCTGGAAACCTCCATATGCAGCATGTGTGGCCCTAAAAAGCAAAAACAAAAAACAAAAAAACCGTCCTTCCAACAATCAGAGCCGAAACGTGCTCTGCAAAATTTAGCCAAAGACCTAAGATTACCCAGTTGACTCTGACAGCAGAGTCCAGGCGGACCAGCGGCCAGCACAGCGCCCTGCACACAGTAGGTGTCATTTAAGACTTCCCAAACTGAGGAACCAACGGAGCTCCCCCGGTGCCGAGGAAATACAATTGCAGCTGCCGCTCCAAGGCTTATACCTGACTCGTCATACTGTTTAAATGCAATAAACATCCATTAGTCTGCCTGCTGCGTTTCATTTGGCTGCTCTCACCCCTGTCCAGCGAGGGCTCAGGGACAGTATCTGCGGGCGCTCCCTGGGAAGATGCTGTCCCGCCCATCCCCCTCCCCTCCGTCCCCAGGGAAGCAAACTGTCCCCAAAGCTCCAGGGACCCAGGAGACACTAATCACATCACACCCCACACGCCACCCCGCCCCCCTTGAGGCTTACGGTTGGTGTGTTTAATTTCCTGTCTTGGCCTTACAGGAGATTTCTAATGTTTGGGCTGTAGGGTATGTTCTGATTAAAAATAATCCTCCCAATTACGGGTTGGCATGAGCTTCCTATCACACGCACTCTGCCACCAGCCTCTGCATCCCTGTCAGCAATAACTGTGTCTGCGCGGCCTAACTCTAAAAATGAAAACCCAGGGGGCACGTGCGGGATCCCGGTCCCCGGGCCGCACCGGATCTTTTCATTTGCGCTGTCTGTCAAAAAACAGGCCGCTGTGCCCGCTGCAAAGACATCCTCAGACTCGCAGATTCAAGGCCAGAGAGCGCGGAGGTACCGCAGCCTTCTCGGAGAAATTGCATTTGAACTCGCCAGAGGTTAACAGGGCGCGTGTAAGGCAACAGGGCTCTTTTTATTCTGCTCCAAACTTCAGCGAGGCCCGGTATGAAAAGGGAAGCTGAGCTCTAGGGAAATTTCGAGGTGTATTTATATTATTCTCCCCCCACCACCACCACCAAGTACATAAGACAGGACGTGGAGTTCAAAGCATGTCACAGCAACTCTGCGGGAGGAAATGCACACCTGAGACTGGATTATTTTCGTCTCTCTAAAATGAAAACTTTCCAGGTGGAGAGAAAAGAGGTCCGGGCTTTCAGCTAGGAAGGGTCACCAAGCTCTCCTCCTGGCAGCAGAGAGGAGCGGTCCCCACGGCCAGGCCCAGATGGGACACCTGAACCACGGTACGGAGTCAAAACAGAGTCCCTTGGAGGCGTTATTGAGGAAAGGCCTGTCCGAGGAGTGACGAACAGGGGAACGTTGTTCTGTGCCTCTTTCTTTCTTTCCTTTTTTTTTCGGGGGGGGGGGAAGCTGCACCTGCAGCATATGGAAATTCCCAGACTAGGGGTCGAATTGGAGCTGCAGCTGCCAGCCTACGCCACAGCCACAGCAACATACATGATCTGAGCCACACCTGCAATCTACACCCTAGCTCACGGCAACGCCAGATCTTTAACCCACCGAGCAAGGCCAGGGATTGAACCCGTGTCCTCAAGGAGACTAGTTGGGTTTGTTACTGCTGAGCCACGACAGACGCTCCGATCACACCCCTTTGTCTAAGAAGGGCGCCGGCCCAGGCATAGGGATATCTGGTCTCACACCCACTCAACTTCTTTCTCCCCGGACAGATGACCCGGCACCCACTCAACTTCTTTCTCCCTGGACAGATGACCCGAGGAGGGGAGGCCTGACCTTTGCATGGGCATTAGGAGCCTCCTCTTGGGATTTACAACTTGGACATGAGGGCAGCTTGCCACGATCAGCTCATGGGCGTGACACTTGATCGCGATTTGATCCAGACTGACAGCCAGAGGCTTTCAGAGGGGCGGCTATGATGGACAAGGAGACAGCACAGAGGAGCAAGCCCTCCTGCGCAAAGTGGGGAGGCTGGAGCCGAGGCTGAGAGAAGCAGAGGGACCCGACAGCCTGTGGTCTCTGCTCCGCCACTGCCCACGCCCTGCTGACATCCTGCCCTGAGTATGAGGGATGAGCACAAGATGCGGGGTGTCTGCCCAAGAAAGTGCCCTTTGGCTGAGCCTCGCTGGGGCGACGGGGTGGGCGGTTCTGCCGCTTACAGCTTATGTTCTGGTGGCTGAGTGATCCGGGTGAGACTGCTTCAGGACCACACAGCAGGCTGTCCAAGGCCAGGCAGCCATGCCAACGCTGCCTGCCGTGTGGATCAGACATCCACCAACGATGGACCTTGAGCCACCTCCAACACACGGCCCATTTCTATACATAAAGGTTTACGGAAAACAGCCACGCTCCTTCATCGGTGCATTACCCGCGGCTGTATTCTCGCTATAAGAGAACTGAAGAGTCGCGCCAGACTCTGACTCACAGACCCCCCTCCCCCAATATTTACTACTTGGTCCTTTATAGAAAAAGACTGCCGCTGCTGATGCAGAAGATTTTATAGATTCACAGAGATTCAGAAAGATCCACGTAATATGTGAATACTAACAGTAATAATAATAACAACTGCTATGATCATTATGCAATACCAAGCATTTTACCACTTACTGGGTACCAGGCATTTTAGTTACAAAATCCCCCCCTGGGCATGACATCTATTATTTCTCTTTTGATGATGACGAACTTGACAGAATCTGAAGGAGGTTGCCTCAGGTCTTATCACCGGCAATCAGCGAAGCCAGGAATCAAATTTAGTTCTGTGCAACTGTACAATTCATACTTTTAGCCAGTATTTGGAATACCCATCACTTTTTAAAAATAGAGATGTTGCAGATTTTGGCTTTTCAGGTGCGGTCTTGGGGCTCGTTTCCAAGGACCCCAAGCTTCCTGGAACAGCTTCCCACCACAAACCTAGAGGATTCCAGATTGCCACCCTTTAAAGGGGACCATGGCCCTGTGATGCTTCTTGAGATACTGAGCTGGGGGTGGGGGCGGGGAGGCAGGGCAAAGCAAATCGGAGACAGGCAAGGTTTTTAATTCCCCCAGACAGACTCGGGTTGAACGATAAGAGACAGGCAGAAACGGATGGGGACTGCAGGCTGATTATTGGCCTGGCCCACAACTGTCTGGGAGATGAAAATGTTCCTTCCTGTCCCGGCAGAAATGGCCAGTGAGTTCTCCCCACTGAGAGGAATGAGGCTCCCCGGCACATGTTCACGAGCTCACACGGGCTGAGTCCACCCAAACCCATCGGTGTACACACGTGGGATTAGAGACCAAAAGAGCTCATCCATGTACAAGCCATCACCCTTCACACAGTGAAAAACTCGGGATGGAGACGGGACCAGCATCTGCAGAAATTTGACACGGCAAGCACTGCTCCTGCTAAAGCATGACAGCTGACTGGGGAGCAGGCTCACTGTCACCTGCGACCCGCCAGGCTCCGGGAACAGGGCTCAGAGAAAAAGGAGACCGAGACCGTCCCCTCATGGTTTCTACCCTATGTGGTTTCAACTCGGCTCAAATATCGCTTCCTCCGCAAAGCCGCTTCCATCTGTCCCTCAGGCAGACCTAGCACCGGCTCTCCTGTCATTGCGTTGCTCTCACTTACAGCTACACAGCAAAACCTAACCATTGGATCAGCAACTGCCTTTGCGGCTCGGCCGAACGCTCCACAAGGTCTCAGACATGGAGGGTTTGGTTCCCAGCAAAGGTTTTGACTTAACGCAGGGTCTCGAAAAAAACTGGTGCTCTCTGAATATCTGCTGACTGCACAAACGAGTAAGTGAATAAGCCTAGAAATGAAACCACTTTCTCCTCTGACATTGCAAGAGTCTCAATCTGAGACCCGTCATTAACCCACTGCATCCCTGAAAGCTCTGTCTTGAAGCCCGATTTCCCCATCAACCCCATATCCAGCTTCTGGGCAGTCAGAGGACCCATGACAACATTTGAAGAGAGCAGCGAAGGCATGAAGGAAGGGCTTTGACCTTGGGAGTGGTACCCGCCTGGGTACCGATCTCGGCTGCAGTACTTCCTAGCTCTGTGATCCGGGGCAAATTACTTTACAACTCGGGACCTCAATTCCCTCATGTATAAAGTGGAAATGACAATTATTCTTGGCAGATTCTTCCAATGATTAAATGAGATGACATTGGGAAAGGGCTTAGAGCGGGAAAGGGCTTAGAGGGTGCTCAAAAAGCTGTACCTACTGTAATACTAGTTAGGTCCTCCTCCCAAACTGAAGATGATCTTCAGAAAGAAGTGATGGGGGAGTTCCCATTGTGGCTCAGAGGAAACGAATGCGACTAGCATCCGTGAGGACACAGGTTCGATCCCTGGCCTCGCTCAGTGGGTTAAGGATCCGGCGTTGCGGCTCGGATGCCATGGTTGCTGTGGCTGTGGTGTAGACTGGCAGCCACAGCTCCGATTCGACCCCTAGCCTGGGAACCTCCATGTGCCATGGCTGCAGCCCTAAAAAGACAGAAAAAAAGCAAAGAAGTGATGGAAAATACTACAATTTAGATAAACTCAGTACCTATTCTCTTGAGACAAATAGGGACAAAGGTATGCGAGTGTAGATAAGTAAAGACAATAATGCTAACAACAGGAGGACAGTAAAAATCACAGGGAGGAGGGAAGGCAAGGAGGCGGCAGGTGCCGGGATGAGCAGCAAGCACGCAGCGTTCCACCGGTTCTCATGACATCCCGGTGCGTGGGCATCACGATTCCTAAGTTTCAGATAAAGCATGAAGCTCTGAGAGTTTCCAATGGGGAAACTAGAACTCAAACTCTGCTCTAAAGGGTAGCGATGCCGTATTGCTCTCAGAGAAAACACGCCCATTCCAGGAGACATCCCTTGCCAGTGATGGCTCAGGACCTGCGGGGACGTCACAGGGACACTGAAGTGCTTTTCCAAGAGAGGAGCTTAGATGGGCCACAAGGCCATGACTGGCTCTCACTCACAGAGGAAGCTTCCGCCTGATGGGAGCTTTCCAACAGTTCACCTTGGTTACTCTCCGTCATCTGACTCATCTGCTGACCTTTGTCACTGGGGAGAGGAATTGTGGCGGTCAAGCAAGAGCCTTCTAGAGGGAGGCCCCTCCGACATGGTGATTCTACGTAACAGTCTCTCCCAGCCTTCGGACCCCCCTCATCAGGCATACAGCACCCTGAGAAGGATTCTCCCAGGATTTCGATGGGCGCCCTTCCAGGAGACCCAGTGGGTTGTGGGGATAAACCAACCAGTTCCACGGATGGGACATGGAGAACAGGTTCAGCGATCAGGAAGCTCGAAAGAGGATGAGATAAAAACACATCTGCAGAGCTGGGCCACAAAGCTCGTCACTGGGAACACGTGAGGCTTCCGTGCCTTAACCACCTTCGGCTTTGAATCTATCTCTCAAGGAAAAGTAACCTTCCATTTCCATGGCCAAGATTAATGCATCAACAAAAACACCAGCATGACCATAGCATAAGCCAGACTGCCGCGGAGAAGGGGGGAAAGGGCAACCAAAATACCAAAACCGAAAAAAAAGCGGGGGGGGTGGGGGGCAAGGAAGAAACCCTCAGTACACGGTGTGATATATTTACTCAGATTACTGCTTTATTTATACTACTGAGAACACTTTACTTTTGAACTTCAGAACTCACTGCTCTCTAAAGAAAAAGGAAACAGGCTATAGCGGTGTCTACTTCGACATGGAGCCAGAAAATGTCCCATAAAGGAAACCCATTCTCTCCGCCCCTGTAGGACTCAATCTTTTTTTTTTAAAAAAAATTCTATTTAACATGTGTTGGACTCCAGAGCACCTTATTACCTTATTTAATTCAGACCAGGGAAGATGTCTCAGAATAAAAATGGCAGTAACATGATAGGAGCCAGGCTGTGAAATGTGGACCTCATATTTTCTTGAGAGATAATCAGCTTATCGGAATTCATTTCAACCTAAGAAAGGTCTCACAACTACACTGGAAATTCAAGCTGGTCTCATCATCTCAAGAATGTAATCTCCAGGAAATGGTAAAACTATCAAGGCAAGCTTGGCGCCGTTATCTTTCCGTATAAGAGCCATAAGCATCAGATCCCAACAGAATCGCCGTGGCAGGGTCTGCTCCCGAGCAGGAGAGAGACCTTGGTATAAAATACATCAAGTGCCTTTGCTGATAATACCATTATTTTTTTTTTTCAGAGTGGCTGAAGTTACTTTTCAAAAACGCATCACTACATTCTCTATATCTAAAAACCACGCCCCCACAAATTTGGCATTCTGGAAAACATAAGGCTTTCAGAAAAACTGTTTCCTGAGTTCCTGTTGTCGCTCAGTGGTAATGAACCCGACTAGTATCCACAAGGACGCAGGTTCGATCCCTGGCCTCGCTCAGTGGGTTAGGAATCTGGTGTAGCCATGAGCTGTGGTATAGGTTGCAGACGTGGCTTGGCTTGGACTCTGCATTGCTGTGGCTATGGCGTAGGCTGGCAGCTGCAGCTCTGATTCCACCCTTAGCCCGGGAACTTCCATATGCCACGGGTGCAGCCCTAAAAAAATTTTTAAAAAAGGAAAAAAACTGTTTCCTAAAAGAGTCACTAACAGGGCTGTGGGTTTTCATTGCCTTCTTGCTATTAACGAGCTATTTGGCCTGGCTCAGGTTACTTAAGCCTGAGCCTCAGTTTCCTCATTTGCAAAAGAAAGGCATCGTTCCTTCATGATTTAAACGCTTTTTTAATTTCTCCAGATGATGTGGTTCATGTGCTTGCATTCTCCTGAGAAGGAAAAGCAATGAGCGCATTAGCAAAGACACCCCAAAAGTGTATGTAAGTCTCAAGAGAAGTCAAGAGCGAGATGAAATACAACAGCTGGGGACCTCTTGGTATGAAAACCCACGTAGTCAGCAAGGAATACCTAACTTTCAAAAAAAGAAAAAAAATGACATGGATTTCAGAACATACAAGGAAATTCCCACGGCCAATTCTTCAGGTTCAGCAAAGCACCTCTGAGCTGTCTAGCATGATGTGCCAGAAAAATAAAAGACAATGAAATGAAGGAAAAATAGTCAGGCAGAAAGGTGGATCAATACGGCAGTCCACACCCCGTGTGGGAGAAGGGAATGTCAAAAACCCACAAAGAAATCATGAAGATGTTCCAAGGGCCACATGGAGTCATCACCCAAAGTTACGTGTTCAGTGTGAGACCCTGTCCACACTGGTTGGGGTGGGAGTTTCTTGACAGCATCATTCCCGGTGATAACATATTGGAGTCTCAGCCACGAGGAAGATAAGAGGTTTCAAGACGAAAATATTTGTTTCCTCTGTGTCATCAGGAGAGATAGTACCATTTCACAGTTAACACTTAGGACCTAAAGCAAGCGACACTTGGGTTCTGGCTTCTCTCTGGGTTGGACATGGGGACATTCATGGATTTCTCTGAACCTCAGTATCTTCATCTGGCAAATGGCTAGCAGCACCTACACCACGGGATTCTTCGGAGGACTGAAGGAAAGGATGCAGAAAAATGCTTCACAAATGATGCATGAAAAACACACACACACTTTGATACATTTTAGCAACTTCTGTTAGGCAGAGCCTCACGTTTGGGGCTCAGATGGAGCATTTACAGAGCATTGGCTCTAAGTTCCAGACCCCCTTTTAACTTTCTCTGTAACATATTTTTTTTCACTGAAGAATCTTTACCACAATTATGAATTACTTTTTCACTCACTTCGCAGAAACTGTTCCAACTTACCCTAAAAGGCTTCAGCCTTTCACAAAAATTAGAAAAGGAGGATATCAATGAAGGGACTTGCATCCATAAGATCTGTATCGCTTAATAAGAAAACAGTCTTTCTTCTTCAAGCAAAATCCTAGCCAAGCAGTTGGAAAAAAGACGCTCTTAATTTCCCCCATGATCTATACCACGTGGCAGCCGTCAAAAATACAGCATTCATGGGAGTTCGCATCGTGGCTCAGCAGCAACAAACCCGACCAGTATCCATGAGGATGTGGGTTTGATCCCTGGACTCACTCAGTGGGTTAAGGATCCGGCGTTGCCATGAGTTGTGGTGTAGGTTGCAGACGTGGCTCGGATCCTGCGTTGCTGTGGCTGTGGCGTAGGCCGGCGGCTGCAGCTCCTCTTAGACGCCTAGCCTGGGAACCTCCATATGCCGCACCTACAGCTCTAAAAAATAAATACAGCATTCATGCATGAAACTCTGGGTTATTTTACATGGGTTTGGAATCTGGATGAACAGAGTTTCTTCCGTATTTAAAATATGCAGTTACCTTAAATAAGTCTACTTTTTTTTTTTTTTTTTTTTTTTGCTTTTTAGGTCTACACCCATGGCATATGGAAGTTCCCAGGCTAGGGGATCTAACAGGAGCTGCCAGCCACAGCCACAGCCACAGCCATAGCCACGCTGGATCTGAGCCGCATCAGCAACCTACCCCACAGCTCATGACAACACCGGATCCTTAACCCACTCAGCAAGTCCAGGGATCGAACCCGCATCCTCATGGATCCTAGTTGGGTTCATTACCTCTGAGCCACGATGGGAACTCCAAAAGTCTACAACTTAAAGAAGCAAAAGGTGGGGGGGGGTATACATTCCCAAAGTTCCCAGCTTCCATTCCTAATCCTCCAGGTGTTTTTTCAATGACCATCCAGAGAAAGCAAATGCTTTTAAAGGGACCATAATGTAGGCTCTTTGTGTTCATTTTAACGTGCACGTCCACTCATTAATCCATTCGGCATTTTCTGAGCTGGCACTTGGTGAAAACCATCAAAGCCTGGACCAGGTACAGGGTGGGATTCCGAGATGAATGATTCGCTCCATTTTCCAAGCCAGCTCACATTAATAACAACTGAGAGGAAGCCCAGCAAAACCAGGAGCCAAGCAGAGCCGCAGAGGGGGACGGTGTTCTGATGTTGGGGGGGTGGAAACGTACACGGTGAAGTGACAACTGAGATGATTCATGGAGAATAATTAGGTTTGGTTTGTTCCGCAGAGAGGGCAGCAGGAAGAGCTGGAAATACTGTCGTTTAAAGACAGAGAGTCTGGCTATAACCAGCGGAAACCCGGTGTTCCACGGCGCGCCGGGGGGCCCTGCGCAACCCTCAGGAGCCAGAACGTGGGAGGGTGATGGAGGGTCCTGGGAAGATGAGGCCGGACGGAGGAGGCTTCATGGGAGGCACCTAATAAGGGCACCAAAGTCAAGAACATTCACTACGCGCCAGGCACTGTCTCACGCTTCCCAGAGGCTAAAAGAGAGCCACAGCTCCCTAATAACTGGGGGAAGCTGGAAATTTCCAAGGCCAGCGTGAGCCGAGGAAGCAGAACTCACAGAGTCTAAGGAAGACACCCCAGTGATAAGAAGGTGAGCTGTGCCCTTCAGTGCGACCTGTCAGACCCCAAGGTCGCTGTAAATAAAGGGCCTTGGGCTCTGGCAGGTCGTCATGAAGGAGCCATGAACGATGCTTGGGGAAGGGACGGACCTGCTCTGACCTGTGATTTAGGAGAATGACTGGCCAGGCAGGCAGGACAAACAGAATGGGCTGGGAGGGACAGCCGTGGTGACAGAGGCTCAGGGAGCTACTGTCAAATGCAGTCTCTGAAGCCACTTCAGCTGGCAGTCTATTTGCACTGCCCCACATGCTGGCTTTGTGACCTGGGGCAAGTTGCTCAACCTCTCTGAGCCCCTCGAAACCTGCATCGGTAGTGTGGGAATCCTGGTCGCATCACTCATAGCAAGAGGACCATTTGGAGGAGCACATGAATGCACGTATTTAAGTGTCTTTAGATCTGCCTGGTTACCTGAAGCCACCTAACAACGAAGTTTATCACCTCCTAAAAAAGACACGCAGAAAAGGAAAAAAAGATGGATAGGGCCATTCCGCCGGGTCCCTGGGGACATCAAACACCTCAGACACTTGCATTTTTTTTTTTTTTCTCTGCGTTGCTAGCAGTCGGTTTAACCCTCTCTTTGGAAGCTCCCTGCACCATCGCCCAGGAGGCATTCAGGTCAGACCATGGGGCTGCAAAGGCACCTGGCCTGGGCACAAAGACAGGGTGCCAGGGAGGAGGACCAAGGTGACAGGGGAGTGGGTCAAGGTCCCTGAAGTTCCCTCCATCCATTACTATGAATGCCATCGTGTGCCCTCCGCATGCGCCCCTTCGGCCTCTTAAGCGCCCCATTGCTGTAGGGGGGTGACAGGTCACCCGTGAACCAAAACAGGTGGTAATTCCAACTTTCCACAAACACCAGAAGGGCAGCGTGACACACTTCAACATCAGACTGCATCTGCATCCAGCAAATACACGAATGCACCATGACCTGTTTCATTTCCATGGCCGATCTTTGGGAAACGCCCTCCTATGATGGCGTGTCATTCTTTTTTTTTTGTCTTTTTGCCTTTATGTAGAGCCGCACCCACAGCATGTGGAGGTTCCCAGGCTAGGGGTCTAACAGGAGCTGTAGCCGCCGGCCTTCGCCACAGCCACGGCAACGCGGGATCCGAGCCACGTCTGCAACCTACACCACAGCTCACGGCAACGCCGGATCCTTAACCCACTGAGCAAGCCCAGGGATCGAACCCGCAACCTCACAGTTCTTAGTCGGATTCATTAACCACTGAGGCATGAAGGGAACTCCTGGAGTATCATTCTTGAACCCTGCCTTGTGCTTAAGCACCTCAAGATCTTTTCACCTTGCCAGAGCACAGTCGTCAAGCCAGAAAAAAAGTCTTGGTGAATCGCATGCTACGTTAACGGAACCCACTGGGTTCTGCTCAGCTAAAGGCCAAGTCCAGATACTTTGCAGTTGCCTTGAACTTGATGGGAAAAGGAAGCATCGAACCCCGGCAGCTGGTACACTCTGATTATTCTGAAAACCTAAAGAAGAGGACTTGTCAAATAAGTCGATAATTGTTTTCTACTTCTAAGGGTTACACTGCTTAGCTGGGCCATATACTAATGGGAGGCTGAGGGCTGCTCTGAGTTCTGTGAGTGTGACGGAAAATGATAACAGGTGATGGCTTCTGCTGAGGACACCGTGTGAGAGAAGCAAGTGAATAAGGTTATATCAGTCCCCATTGATGGATGAGGAAACTAAAATTCAGAGAAGTGTTGTCACACACCCAAGGTCACCACGGTGGTAATGTCCCCAGTAAGTGGTGAGGCTGGGAGGTAAGCCACCATCTGACAGCTGATCCACGGGTGTCCATCTTATGCCCCATCAGCGGTCACCTACGTGTGGCTCCCCTCTGGACGGTCAGCTTAGGGTGCGCTAGCAGCTAACAAGAAGTGCCTGGCAGTGTGCCAAGCATTCTTTATCCTCTCTGGTGGTCCTGACGCTGATCTACAAGGACGTAGCTGCTTTAAGAAAAAATGGTGACCCAGGTTCTTCATGATAAAGCCGGCATCCTGATTCCAGATTTTCACCTTCTTTCTTATGCGATTACCTAGAACTGAACTTGCCGCCACGCTGACACACCAGTGCTGGGTGAGCGAATAAGTGGACAGATAAACCAGAGCCATGGAGGGGATCTCTGTGCCGTTGGGTGGCGCCTTCACCACCGTGCCCAGGCCCCCTTGCAAGGCGCCTGGCACACAACAAGTGTTCCATGAATGTCAGGGCCGAGAACCACCGCTGCTATGACCACATGCACCGGGACCCAGGGCTCCGATTCCTTTGCACAAGAGGGAGTGCTGTTGTTGGATGGTTATCTCTGGAGCTAAGCTTTTTCATTCCGTCCCTGCCCTCGATGATAACCATGTACAAATGCGTGCAGAAAATGGCTCTGTTACATCTGGCGTCCTGCTGGATTAGCCGGTGGCCCAGGGGACATTATCGACGCCAAGGATCATATAATCCTTCACTGCCTATCTCTCTGCAAACAAAACGGACAAAACGCTCCCAGAGCTCCCCGCCGTCCCCTCCGCATGTGTGAACAGCCGGCTGGCCGCGTCTTCCTCCTCAGTGGGTGCCCCTGCCCCGACTCCCCGCCCGCTTCCAGGAAAGATGCCAGCTGCGGGGAAGGGTCCCTCCAGCACAGGACACTGTATCAGCAGCTTCAGTCGGTCACCTGGCACGTGTGAAATGAGCCCGCTTATCAACGAGGAGAGTGCCCGGCTGCTTGCAGGGATGCAGAAGGGACCCGCTGGTGGCTGCAAAGCTCTCCCCAGTGCACTGGGGTGGTTTGACACTTAGTATTCAAACCAACTCCAGGCTATGTACTCAGAGGATAAAACTCGGTAATAGCACAGTCTGACAGGCTGAGCACACAAACCTCCAGTGCAAAGACTCACTTAAGAGCTTTCTGCCACAAATGGAGCCCGAGTAGAGAAAGAGAGAGAGAGAGAGAGAGAGAGGGAGAGAATGGGACTAGAAAGAGCACAGTCGTGGTAGAAACAAGTGAGGCAGAATCAGCCTGAAAAACCCCAGGGTAGTCCAGCAATTTGATGGCAGTGGTGGTGGGGGAGGTTTAGAAAAACCAAAATAACTAAACAGAAATGCCTACTGCTTATCAGTTTGTCTCCTTAAATGACAGGAATAACTTAAAAATACAGCACGATAGCTCATAGTCCTGTTGAAATTCATGATATTTGGAGTTCTCTTATGGCGC
Source organism: Catagonus wagneri (assembly GCA_004024745.2). Taxonomy (NCBI): domain Eukaryota; kingdom Metazoa; phylum Chordata; class Mammalia; order Artiodactyla; family Tayassuidae; genus Catagonus; species Catagonus wagneri. Next base: position 4,205,441 of record PVHT021183594.1, read on the forward strand.
AGCAGGTGGAGGATCCTGCGTTATCACTGCGGCGGCTCAGGTCACTGCTGTGGGGCAGGTTCGATCCCTGGTCCGGGAAATTCCATACACCGTGGGCACGGCCCCAAAAGACATTCGTGATATTGATGCTCATTATTTTCTCTGCCAGGGATTCACAATAAGAGGGACATTGCTGGAATTACACATCATCACAGAGAGACAGCCAAAAGGACAATCTGGTACTTAGATGCCAATTGCCAAAACACAGTTTTCCAACAGGCACTAACCTAGGAGTTCTCTGGCCTGTCTCGCTGATTCGACAGCTTCTACACACCACACACAGGGCATGGTGTGAAGTAGGTGCTCATTCATGGCTGATGGACCAGGCTTCGTCTACAGGCAGGCAGGTTCACATCCAGTTTGGCCTGTTTTATAGACACCTGAACTAAGCCTGCCTAGTCTAAATCAGAGACCACAAATGGAAGTCGGCAGGTCCAAAGGGCCCTTAGGTATGAATGCTTTGAAACACTCACCCTTTTCAATAATTTATGAAAAAGTTGTTGGCGTTTAAAAACCAACATTCAGTGTCTATAACTATGATTCTTCTTGATAAGCCACAAAACCCAACACTACTGAGACTATATTTTGCACAGCGAGGACCCCACGAGCTGATGACCTGATGGTTCCTTTAGAAAACGTGTGTGCTTTGGAACTCGTGGCTGTGATGACCACAACACACACTTGCATAGACCGCCCTGTGACTCCGCGCACTGAATGCTGGGAAAATCCTCAGAGTAGCATCTACAGAACAAACTGACTGCTCTCACCCGCTCAAGACCTCCCGTCTCTTGACCATTGCACGCCGCCCAGTACAACCCAGCCGCTACATCCGCTAGATCTTTCCCTACTGACGCTTACTTCCTCTGCTGTCTTGAGGTTTTTCTCATCCTATTTCCTTTGGCCGGAATGCCATTCCTTGACCCACTGTATAGGAAAACTATACTCATGCTTCAAGGTATAACTCAAATATCACTTCCCGAGTTGGAAGTGTTACTTCTCAACCCACAGAGGGCGAAACTAGCCTCTCTTCCCTTGGATTTCTATGATCCTGTATTCATATCCTCTATTCACAAGCCCCCACTAAGATACAATGTTTCTAAGTTATTCATCCCATAGATATTTATTGCTTGCCTCTCTTCAAACCATGACCTTGAGCTTCTGGAAGGGAAGGAATTATTCCACTGGGTATCCAAGCTTATTAAAGGGCCTGATGGACACATATTGGAAGCAGGAAAGGAGAAAGACAGAGACAGAGCGGTAAGGATGCTTGGGAGAGGGACAGCTGAAATCTTGCTGGATGGACGAGCACAGTTTCTTGGGAGATGTGTTTTGAGAGTCAGTCTGGGGAGTTCCCTTCATAGCTCAGTGGTTAACGAACCCGATTAGCACCCATGAGGATGCGGGTTCGACCCCTGGCCTCATTCAGTGGGTTGGGGATTCGGTGTTGCCATGAGCTGTGGTGTAGGTCGCAGATGAGGCTTGGATCCTGTGTTGCTGTGGCTGTGGTGTAGGCCGGCAGCTGTAGCTCCAATTAGACCCCTAGCCTGGGAATTTCCATATGCCATGGGTGTGGCCCTAAAAAGCAAACAAACAAACAAAAAACAAAGAAACAAAAAAAGCAAGAGAGTCAATGTGGTGCAGAGATAAGAATACTGACTTTGAAGCCAGAGTGCCTGGGTTTAAATTCCAGCTCCAACACCTTTTGGATGAGTAAAGCACAAAGCCGAAGTCTAGAGCTATTATCAGTTCCTAGTTGAGCTGGACTTAAGACAGGTAGGTATGATTTGGACCCGAAGCGGGTAGACATCCCTCAGGTGGGGAAAAGAGCATGAATAGAGTCTGGGAGGATGGGAACCCGAGGTGCCCAGCGCCAGCAATGTCACAACCTTCAGTGTGTCGCCGTGCGTAGCAGAGACCAGGTTGAAACAGCCTGCCGCCTGATCAAAAGGGACTTTGAATATCAGTCCAGAATTTTTTTGAACTGTGTTTTGTAAGAAGTAGAGACCTGGAGCGTTCAGGGATGCAGCTCCCAGGCTCAGGTTTAGTTAACTATTTATTGCAGGCCGGTCTTGTCATATCCACATCCGGAGAACAGCAAAACTGATAAGAGGGACGTGTGAAGTCATGAGATGTAGGCAGTTCAGTGACTTTTTGAGAGTGTGCAAACAAGACCACTTATCTAGAAGGGATAAAAACCAGTCTGAGCCTAGGAACTTCCTGGGCTAAAACACAAGTGGATGAGGTGAGGTCCCCTCTCTCATTCTTTCCATTGGTTTCTTTGAGACCTTATCCAAAACTCCACAAGACAAAGAAGGTCTCAAGGCCAGTAGAAACACGGATATTAATAGGGTGGTTTTAATGTGTGACTCTCTGTTTGACACTGGATTACTGAGCAATGTTAATTTCTTGGCAAATTCTCAGAGCAACTTCTCACCAAAGAAAAATTCACATATAATTAGATTCTCTTTAAAAAAAATTGTGAAACTGTTTCCTCCCATGAGAAAACATTGGAGGTATTCCCATGAGATAGCAGGATGTGAGAATTCATCAGAAAAATACCCATTTCTTTTTTGTTTTTCCTTTTTGGGACATACCTGTGCATATGGAAGTTCCCAGGCTGGGGTAGAATCAGAGCTGTAGCTGCCAGCGTACCACCTAACCAGAGCAATGCCAGACCTGAGCTGCATCTGTGATCTACGCCGCAGCCTGTGAATGCTGGATCCTTAATTTACTGAGTGAGGCCAGGGATTGAACCCGCATCGTCACAGGGACCACACTGAGTTCTTAACCTGCTGAGCCACAACAGGAACTCCCTGATTTTGTTATTATCTGCACCTTCCTTACTATAATGCCAGAGTCCCAAGGCACATCAGGATTCATTGATGGTGGCTGTAAAGAAAAAGACATTTTTTTAATCCTATACAGATTAGATCTGAATGGAACACACACACACACTCAAAATGAAGCCTACACTTTAGGAGCTCCTAGGAGGGGGGTAAAAAAGGGTGAATAAGAGAGGGATTAGGAGAGAAAAATAATCCCATCCCTGTCGTTTCTGCCAGCTTCTGGCTTCTAACCGTGGCAAAAGAATGCATGACCTCCATCTAGAAGGATTTGGTTTCTAAAGTGAAAAGGACCATACACTTTATTTGTAATTGTACACTGCACAGAGCAGTAAAGGCTACCCCCTTGACCACCACAAATACCTTCAATATTAACTGAGTACCTACTAGGAACTGGACCCTCTTCCCCCCGTATGTATTACACTCCTCTCCCCCACCACGGGAAAACTGCTCCAGGGTTACTCTCCTTTGCTTTTCACACACTGCATCTGTTCCTACTGAACCTCCTGCTGTTCATCGTGACAATCCACACTGGTTCTCATCACGTGTGACCAATTAGAACTATCAGGCAAAGTGGCCGAATTCATGACAAGGTAGTTTCTAAATGTAATGAGCCAAGCTACATTTCCCCCTTTTGTCTAAAAACGCTGTGGCCACAATTTTCCACATTCCTCCGCTCTTTCCCTCATTTTGCTTAAAAGCACTGGTTCTCTCTTATGATCTTGTTGCCTCTTCTCTCTATTCCCCTCGTTCAGCTGTTACATTTCCATTTCGTTCTCAACTATCAAAGGTATTCAGATTTCCCATCCTCCCTTCTCCACCGCTTCGTGAAATCATTTTTCTCTTATTGTGGGATAATTCTTTATATTACTCATCCAATTTGCTCTCTTTATCGATGGCCTTAAATCCTCTCTACATTCAGAAGACATTTGCATTATTTTCTTCCTTCCAATTGCCTGGGAGGCATTTTTCCCCGAGATGCATCTATCTCCACCTTTCTACTTTGTAATTCTTATTCATTGCATCTTCTGGTACTGAAGCTAGCTATGTTTTGATCCCAAATGAGTATTGTTTGTGAATGAGTCAGACGCTGGACATGCTATTAAATGGAAAGCTGCTCAAATTGGCATAAGAAAGTAGCATTTTAGCAATTTCCAATGAGCAGCTATAGTCCTATAACATAAGCATTGGCAGGCTCACGGATGCCTCCCTTCTTCTTACTGTTGTGATAAAAATGGAAGCTGATTGGGACGCTTCCAGCCAGCATCCAAGTTGAAATGACTCACTCTGTATTTGTTACACAAGAGGTGTGCTGCTGGGGTGTTACTCTTTGCAGCAGCAGTCAGAGGTAAAAGACCAGCTTCCTCCACCAATCTGTAGCCATGCCTCTCGACAAATCAATAAAACGATACCTTGGACCTTGATATCTGCCAAGACTACTCAATGGTGTGGTTTAGGATCTTAGGAAAGATAATCCTCATTGCTAAACAGACCTCCACATTTCTCTGTTAATCTAAAAAGAACTAACCCCCCCCCAAAAAAAGGTATTCTATAACTTCTGCATGAAGGGCATCATTGGTAAAAATGATAAAAGCTCATTCTAGTCAAAGAAGGGACCCACATGGAATTGTTATTTAACCTTTCCCACATGACTGGGAGTTAAAGTAAATGGTTCTGTACCCTCCTGGGGTGACAGTATTCATGAGAAGCATTACCTTGAAAACTAACATCCAGAAATTCCTGATGGTTCCAGAAGACTCTAAAACTCCAGGATTCCAATTTACCCATTCCAAACAGGGACTCCCACAAGCACATTCTAAAATTCACCACAGCTCTGAGGCATGTTGAAATATTCTGTCCCTATCTGATCACAGACCTAAGACCCTGCTTCAGCTACCAAAGCCGTGCCAACAGGCAGTGGACAGCACTTAACAGCGTGAGCTCGAAGCCGTGGTTCCTAGATCCACACCCCAGCTCTGCTCTCTCTTGGAAGTGCATCTAAAATCCTTTATTTTAACACACTGAGTTTCATTTTTTCCAACCTAGAGATAATAAAAACATAATACTACCTACGTTAGGATTTTTTATGTGAGTTGGAATGAAATAACAGAAGTACAGTAGAAAGTAGATGGTGTGGGATCCACAGGCTCAAAACCCTTGCTACGCAGAGTGTAGTCCATGGGTTGACGCCATCCTACCATTGCGGGGGGCGGGGCTTACAAAGGCCAAAGCGCAGGCTATAACCTAGATCTCCTGTATCAGAATCTGTATTTTAACAAGCTCCCTCAGGTGACCTGCATGTACAAAACCACCCGAGAAATACTGCTATAAATAACTTTTTATATCCTTCTGATAAGCACTGTTGACCACAAACATTTTCTCCATAAATTTCAAGAACTTCGAGATGAAAATTTAAGGGGAAATAATCTTCCTATTTGTACACTGAATCAGAGCACACATATCTCATCTGGGTATCACACTCGGCTTAGAGTTACATAGAGTCGTGAAGTGGAATAGATGAGCCAAATCCCTTTTAGATGTTTGTGACAGATACAAAAGCTTAGAGTGTGCAAAATGTACCAATACTTAACTCTGCTTGTTTTTCTTTAACGAAAAAGTGAAGTTTAATTTTTTTATATAGGAAAGGGAAACGTGTAAAGCTAAATCTACAATCTTAGCAAAAAACTGAGTTCTACCAATACGCCCTATAAATGTTTCTAGTTCAAGAATAACATAAGAATTACAGAGTTTCTCCAATATATAAGAAATATGCTTAATTTTATTTATCTATTTACTTATTTATTTAGCTTTTCAGGGTGGCACCTGTGGCATATGGAAGTTCCCTAGGTCAAACTGGCCTACACCACAGCCACAGCAACACAGGATCCGAGCCATGTCTGCAACCTACACCACAACTTACAGCAATGCTGGATCCTTAACCCACTGAGTAAGGCCAGGGATCAAACGCACATCCTCATGGATACTAGTCATATTCATTTCTGTTATGGCACAACAGGAACTCCAAAATATGCTTAATTTTCTACATTCAAATATGAGAAATGGAAAAAAGTTTTAACATGCTGTATCACATGTAGGTGTTTATGTGTGTGTCTACATGAATGTGCCTAAACAACAGATACTTTTGAACTGGCAAGCTGCAAACATTTTCATTTCTTTTTTCCTATTAAATGTTTATTCATTAAGCAAGTGTTTATTAAAGCCTAACTATATGCCAGGCATTGCACTGTGTTAGCAGTGGTGAGCAATACATGTGATAAAATTCATGAGGCTGACTGCTATAGCATTTGGTATTGAAGGCTTAATGCTCTGCGCCATGTCTGACACACAGTAGGCACTCAAAATACATCTTTGGGGAAGTTCCCTTTGTGGCTCAGTATCCATGAGGACGTGGGTTTGATCCCTAGCCTCGCTTATGGGTTAAGGATCCGGCGCTGCCGTGAGCTGTGGTGTTGTTCACAGATGCGGCTCAGATCCCAAGATGCTGTGGCTTAGGCTGGTAGCTGCAGCTCTGATTCAACACCGAGGCTGGCAACTTCCATATGCCCCACGTGCGACCCTGAAAAGCAACAAAACAAAACAAAACAAAACAACAAAAAACCGCACAAAACAAAAACAACCCCTCCCCCATCTTTAGGCTACTTTAATGACTACCATATTGGCATATACCAATTATAATATAGGACTGTTAACGTGTTTGTTTTCCCCTGAAAATGTCACCACATAATTTCAAGTCTGAACAGATGGATGAGATAGAAGAAGCAACACATGACTATTTTGGGTGGCACTCGTTGGCCATTTTAAATATGGATTAGTCACTTTGTGCCCTTACCCCTCCATTTCAACTTGAGAATAACAAACGTATGGAGTTCACCCTTGGAGAGGGACTCCGCAGTGAAATGTGTTTTCTGGGGCTGCCACCCATGACGACGCAATGATGGGGTGTTCAGAGTGTCATGAACTTCATCCTTCCCTTATCATTTTAGACCCAGCCCGACTCAAAATGTGCCAATTTCTGTAGGCATTTGAGTTTGAGACCCTGACCTAATTCTCCAATATATTCATTCTTCGTTCATTCACTCAAATGCATCCCACCAGCCAAGTCTGTGCCGGGTACCATCCTAGGTGCGGAGAAGATATTGCCAGGAGTGCAAAAGGCATGCCCTTGCTCTCACAGACCTTAGATTCGAATGCAGGCATACAGAGATGGGACACAGGAATAAGCAATATCCTTGAGGGTAATCAAGTCTCCCCAAGTCCAGTCTCCCTCCTATCAGAGTCTACTGAATGGGGTGCAATGGGGATATCTGTTACTCAAGGCCCATATCCCCAGAGTAAGCCTCTGCCACACAGTATCTGGGGCATCACATTTTCCCCTTTGGGGTAGTCTCAGATGATTCTTCAGTCCAGCGGGTACATAAAAGAACTCTCATGGAAATTCCCGAGAGCACGACAGGCCTCTGCTCAGAGCCTATGCAGGGCTATGGAGAAGCCAGGCAGCAGTGAGTAAGAATGTGATGCTTAGCTCCCAGAACCCACAAGACATATGCTTACATTACTCATGACCATGCTTTCTTCATCATCGTTCCAACGGTAACTAAGAGACTAGCATCTCCCAAGTGTAGTAAGTGTGACTAATTCCTACAGCAATCATGAAAAACAGGTACCAGCATCTTCAGTTTCTTAGGGAGAAGTGGAGACCCAGACAGGAAGAGAGTCATCCCAGGCAACCAGGAGGAAGGAAGGTCACTTAGCTGGGATTCGCACCAAGGTCAGCTCCTTCAAAAGTTCTCACACATCCGAGTCAAGACCTCTGTACTTTTCCCCAAGGTACTGTCACTAAGAATGTGTCTTTCGTGACACATTTGAAAACACAAGGGGACTCAGCGCTCAGAGCCCTTAGAAGAAGAGAGGTCAAACAGTGGCTGGGGGTTAAAAGTGGACAGCAGAGCTGTGATGTCCGTGGAGCACTCCTGCTGCGACTCTTGAATTATTCAGAGTGTTGCTTTGTACACATAATTCACCATCTCCCCCAGAAAGAAGGCCATTCGTGAACATTTATTATCAGTGCCAAGACAGTGTATAATTAATATTTTGATGTGGTGTGCTCACCTGCCTTGATGATTACTCGAACAACATGAGTTTGGTTTGAAAGAAACAATGCTTCGCCAGTTGCATGTTATCCCACTTTTAGACAAGAAAGTCTCCATTTAGGTAATTATGTCACTGAAAAGGTACTGGTGCATTCCTCCTTGGGTTACATGTTGTGTTAATGAGCCATCCCTGTAAATAAGGTGCTTCTTAGTAGCACCTGATGTCTCAAAATACAACTAGAGCCCTCACAAAGAGGAGCACGGCGGGGAACAGAATCTACCTGGAATCAAAGCCTCCTCTGATGCTGCAGACGGACCCCATTCTTCTGTCTTGGCCAAGGAGACTGCAAAACACCAAGGCTGACGGGCTAGTCCCAGGGGACAGGATAAGCAGAGATCAAAACCAGGATGGTCATTTACATCCTTAAACACAAACTTCTCACCAGAAGGACAAGCTGGGGTTTCAGAATGCACAAGGCAAAGAATACAGACCTCTTTCTCTCCCTCTCCCTCTCTCTCCCTGTCTCTCACTACGCACTAGAATCTGCACTTTGCCATGCCCACGAGAGGTTTGAGGGATGAAAACCTTTAGCCAAACAGATGTGGGATTTCAGGGCTCCTGGCTCCCGTGGTCAGGGACAGTGACTGTCGGTATGAAGGCTGTATTCATCTGTATCCAGATAAGTGGTCTCTTCGCTTTAATTCACCTCACATGCCCTCCAAATTCACACTTTCAGAATTAGTCTTAAACTTTCATTTTTTGGCTCTTTCCGTATTTCTCATAAAACAGCATTGTCATGGTGACTTATGCAGAACTTCCTCCTTAGCCTAATATATGTAGTATCTGGAATTCCAAATTTGCAAATTAACAGAAAACTCCTCCCCCACCCATCTCTGTACTATTATGACAGATCCCTTAATATTTTAACCTCATTTTAAATTTTCCTTTTCCTTGACTCCCTATCGTAGGTACGGAAACAAAACTACAATGGTAAAAATCCCAGTTTCTAAGGTTTCTTTACCTTTCCCAGCATGATCCCACCTAATTTTGAATGTTCCTTTTAAATCCTTGTTTCAGCAAATTGCCCCAGGCCCTAGGGTTTTATGCGTCAGGCAAGGGAATGACCAAGATGCTAGCCACTTGGAAGTGTATTTGTTTTCACCCCATTTCACAAGCTGTGGCTAATAAGCCTCGAATAAGAAGAACAATGTATTCTCTGTGCACCCACGTATAATGGGCGCAGGGTCCCAACACCTCTAAGCATGAATGCCACTGAACTGAATACCAATGATAGATTGAGAAGAGTGATTTCCATTCCCACCAGAGCATCCAAGGTCAGGGGCATTCTGTTCCACAACTGAACAGTTGTTCAGTTTACGAGGTGCCATGCAAGACACCAAGGACCCCCCACCGTTTGGAATCATGCCCAACTTGTCCTGACTCAAGGAAAACACTAACACCATATTAAAAGCTGTAAAACAGTATTGCTGTGGTTGTCTCCTCAGGCATACAGGTGGGGAAATGGCATTCAATGAATGGAAACATTCGCCCTAATTCTGTAGTTCCTCCAGCCAACCCGGTCACCTGCTGGTCCCGAACGCTACGTTTCATCTAGGCAGGATAGTGTAAGTTAGGGCCTCAAGAGCTCAGGGATTCATCCAAATATTGGCAGCTAACCAGCAAGCATCACTGGGGTCTGCTTTAGGTACAGATGTGAACTGGCTGAAAGTTGATTTCCGAACTATTCCCAGCACGGTCCTGGTGGCGTGTGCAAAGAGATTGAGGGAAGAAGTTAATTTCAGGGCCATTAGCACAGCCAAAGAATGGACAGGGATAAAATGGCAAGAGGAATTATATTTTCTAGCTGCTAAGTAGATAATATGAATAATGCGGTGAAATGATTACCATCCACTATTTGAGCACCCGTGGCCTAGATGTTGTGTGGATCTAATTAATAGGCAATGCTCTTTAGAGAATGGCATTCCAAACAGGCACAGGAAAAGTTCTTTCAATCCATTTATTCCAGCACCATCCACACCCCACCAGGATCAACACAAAGAACTGCTTTTCTGCATTGTAGTCATGTACTTGGAAAGCCTTTCCTGTCTCTGTCCCTCCAAATAAGAACAGCTTCAGGAACCAAGTTGGTTTCCCGTTAGACAAGCCAGGAGGAGGCAATAAATTTAAAATGCCATTGCAGGTAAATTGGCCACATCTGCCACTCACTGTCAAAGTACAGAGGCCTTACCAGAGATATGCAACTTCTAATTAGAGGACTGTAAAGAAAGAAAGAAAAAAATATGTGCGTATGTATGTATATCCATTGCAGATCCTCTTAAACCGTGCCACCCTGAATCTCTGACACTCTCTGATTAATGGCATGTAGAGACATTTGGATGAATTGGTGCGAAATCGATGAAGGTAGCTACCCTTCCAGGTTTTAAAATCACCCAGCTTTTGAAGGGGATGTTCATTTTCTTCCTGTTCTTGACGCCCCTCCACACTACGTGAAGCTCAGCCAGTGCCAGCAAACCAAGAAAAGGGACCTCTGACTGCTGAGGCTTCCACCTCAACTGCAGAGCCTTCTTGAGAAGAAATGGGACAAACCAGAACACAGAAAAATTTTAACCTGTTCTCTGCAGGAAAAAACAAACAGCTAGAAGTGGAGATTTGAGTGTCAGCTGGATGTTGGATCCAATCTTGGCTTCCTGTGACAGTGTACAGAACTTCTTAATCTCTTAAAGTGTGGCTTCTCCCACTAGTACCTAACATAAGACGGAGGTTGTAAGGATGGATTAAATGAGACAAGGCATACAAAACACTTCATGAAGAATCTAGCATATAGAACTTACTCCGTAAATGAATAACCTTGTTTGTATGCAAAGCTCGCTCTCCATGGTCCTGAACACTTCCCGGTTGATAGACATCTGACGGACCCATTGCTTAAATGTCCCTTAAGAGAAGGGACGCAGTGCAAAGTGTAAAATTCACTGTTCGGAAAAGGAGACCAAAATTACCTTGCTAAAATTTCCCCTCGATTTTTTCACTTTGAGATTATACCACATCCATCTGTCACCGGGATGGGCACGCTGATCTGTGCACATTCTGGGACTTTTCCCAAGAACTAGTCAATACTCATGCGTTGACATGAAGATAGCTTCTCTCAAAATTAAAACTTAGAGGCAATCCCTTAATTCAGAACTTTTACTTCTTGCCACTTGTAGGTAATAGTCTTTCTGTACTCAGATGCAGTTAGCAGCTTACCACTCCGTGGAGAACACGTCTTTGTTTTGGCTGATAAATAAACGCTTACCCAATTCTGTCCCTATATGCCCAGTACGGCCAAATATTCTCCCACTTTCTCTCCACTCAAGTCAGGCAGGAGGCGGGACAGCTTGTCAAATTGCCTAGGCTCAAACTAAGACCAGTTCATAGAGCAGCAGCGAGATATTAAGCAAGTTCTTTAATCACTCTCATCTTTATGCCCCTCGGATGACTTCCAGGAGGATTCAGTGAGAAATACACAGAAAGCATCAGCATGATTAATGGCCCTCAGTGATCACTCCAGGAACCCAACTGTTCCTAGTAGGATTATTGTTGTTCCTATTCCCATCGCTGGTGCTCTTCCTTACCCAACACGGCCAGAGAAAACAGTGCAAAAGATGCACTCTATGCCGGTTTCTTTACTCTGAATAAGAATAAATGAATTCTAGAACCAAGTCCATCGAGGCCCACACCCTCAGTGAAGCTGTTTCTCTCCTGCCATGTTCATGATGATTTTCTCAACCAGCTAGTGACAGACACGACACATTATTTAAATGTGGGATTAATGTGGGATTTAAATCTGGGATTCCCCCAGCTGTGTGACGGTGGCCCGTGTATGTAACCTCCCTGAGATACACCTTCCTCATCTGTAAAATGGAACTGTCACCATGCCCATGTCATACCACGTTGGTGACAATTTCACGAAACTGTATCTGTAAATTGGCTGTCCCAGTGTCTGGTGCAGAGTAAGCATCTCTGAGTAAGCTGCTCAGTTTTATCATAATGTATTTCCCATGAGATCCCCCACCACGCGCTCAACAGATGCTGGCTCTCCTGTCTTTCGTTGCGTGACAATGGGCTGTCAACATGCAGATCGGGCAGGCTAAGCACCTTCCTAGACATCTTTCTCCCAAAGCTCAACGCACAAAGAAATACCCACCTACTCTACATATGAAGGTTTAGGCATTTGGGCTTGTTCCCGGTTTCCTGTTCGTAAGTGGCTACATGTTCAAAGCAGTCAAAGACCTTCGGACGTGGGTCTGGGATGTGTTGACTGGGATAGACCCGGAGACCACTGTTTCCAGACCTTAACTGTTCTCCTGCAGTGAATTCTGATAATGCAGTTTCCCTATCTTAATTACTTCTGGCGACATCCTGCTCATGGGGCTCCACAATGTCACGGCCACCTTCCTGCTTATATCCCCGAAGTGCCCGTGCTCGTGTGTCCTCCTGTAGATGCTGCCTGGACGGGCTCTGCAAATTCAACGCCTTTAATCTCGCCTCATAAATCAAACCTTCCCTTCCTTAATCTGTTTCATTCTCCGTTGCCAACCTTTCTCCAATCTGTCTCCATCTTTCTCCTACTGAAGGTACCAGAAATAAATGCTCCAGACGAGGGGTGGGTGAGCTGATAGATATGAAAGGACAGAAGGAGGAGGAGAGAAGCGGATGAAGAGAGTGAGTAAAGAGGCAGCCCCGGAAGCTGGGAGAAAGGCACGTGGGGAGGCTGCTGTCTCTGTATCTGAGGGTCTGTCATTTGCCCTGTTCAGCTGGGAAACAAGGAAGGGTCTTTGGAAGAACATGGCAATGAAACCTACACATCATATTTTTTCATCTGAGTTTTCTTCCATCTCTCAAGATTCCTTTTAACGCCCTCTCCTATTCCCACCCCCCAAAGGAACTAGCCTGTCTTTTCCGAGCGTACCCCATTTTCATCTTTTCTTTTCTGTTCATATTTCTAACCTGCTTGCGAGAGGCTTCTGTAATGTTCTCGGTTCACACTCCTCTCCATAACACCTTCCAATTTAATATTGTCTGCAAATTTCATTAGCATGCAATTTACTTTCTCTTCCAGATCATTAAAAAAAAAAAAGCCTCACCTAGACCAAGCTATTATGAATCGCTCTTCCACGCGCCCCAGATCCCAGCCAAGTGGGAACAGAACCATTTATCATTATCTTTTGTTTATCATCTTTCAGCCAGGTTTCATCTAAGCTGATTAGAACTAATCTTGATAGCAAAAGGAAATGCAGACAAATAAAACCGAACCCCGACATCCAGAGCTTCACTGGAGAGCATATATGCCGTGTGGTTAACAGCCACTATTTTGTTTATCTGTCACTTCTCCATAGTAATCTTCCATACAGCCATTCTCAGCATTTTCTTCTAGACCAGCACAGAATCAAATCTGCACTGAGTGAGAATCTCAAAAGTCAAAGGGATTAAATCTGCCAATCCCAATTGTTTAAGTTTCCATGGAATTTTTCTCTCCTGCAGTATTTTCAAACTCCAAGGGGGCAGGGTCACTTTTTTGCAGAGGAAGCTCTTTACAAAATGCCCAAGACTTATTATTTAATTGCAGATGCTCAGGAACCCACAGTCTCCTCCAAAGTAGAGAGGGTTTTTGCCACCAGCCTTGGCACTTGGTGGGGGCTAGTTAATAAAGTTCTATTTATGGCTTTAATGAGGATAATACAGCCATTTCTTAGCTAGGTGCCAGATACAGAGATTGATAACAAGTCTAATCCTAATATAATTCCCTTAATAACGGCTAAAAACCACTCAAGTACCTTAATACATCAAGATGTAAATGTTTTATAATACCCATAAACATTCTCAGAACCTAATAGAGTTAATTCCACAAAGATTGAAACAAGTGAGAGGTGGTGCAGAAAATCAGTTTGGCTTCACCTCCAATGATTTATCATCACCAACCCCAGGATCAATTAATTTTTCACTAAAAAAATGTCTAATGAAATTTAGGACCAAAGGAATGACGAATAAAGCACCAACCTCGATTCAGAGTCAGACATCAACTCTAGACACATACCAACCTTCATGAAAGGAAAAAAAAATTCTAAATGAAAATGAAAATCATTAATAATTTAAGACTGAATATCAAGAACAGTTTTTTTTGAGCTTCTGATACAAACCAAAATAAGTCCCACCTGCGCTGTTCTAAGCTATAAATGAGTATCTACAAATACTCTATATTTTTAAATTACAGTTACAGGATTGGGAGGGAAAAATGAAAAGAACAAAATGGGACTTTTTCACATCCTAAAAGGAAAATAAAATCTGTGAAAGGACTCAAGAGAGTAAGAAAAAGCTCAAAAGAGAATGCACAGGTAATGATGAAATTGTCCCTTTTCCACTTTTTGGCCCCATTTAGACTCACCAACCCTGAAACAAAAAGTGCGATTTATTAAGAAGTGATGCGTAGGTTTATGGTTTATGTAATCACATTAAACTCTGCTTGAGTTGTCCCTCCATTTTTCTGCTGAGCCCCACAATTTCCCTTGTCTGGAGGGGGAAAAAAAAGAGAGAAAGAGAATGTGGAGGAACCTTGCAGGTCAAAGCATCATTCTTAAAAGAAAGGATTTTAAGGTGAACACCTATGCCCGGCACCGGGGTAGGAAATCACTTGTGTCGAATCATCCCTGAAAAGGGACTGAGCCAACAGGGATGATGTGCTCACAGAGCACATGCCTGCAAATTTACTGTCCCTCTTTACAGCTTTCCATAAAGTACCTCATGCAAAATGGCAAAGAGATGCCCCATTTATGCAGCATAAAAATTAAGTGACTAATGGGCTATGTCCAATGAACTCCTACCCACTTACAATACAGGAGAACTTCCAATTTTAATTGGTTCAGCTCAAGGGGGCAGCGGAACACCATCACCTACCCAACGATTACTTGAAATTAAATTTCTGGCCAAGTAAAAGTGAGCCGTGAAAGGCAGGACTATGAGGGGAATGACATTTCTTCAAGGGCTTTACGACACCATGACTCAATCCACCTGTGACTCCATCCACACAAAGCAGAAGTTTCTAAAGTTACCTCCATCTTTTTGCGGCTGCACCTACAGCATGAGGAAGTTCCCAGGCTAGGGGTCAAGTTGGAGCTGCAGCTGCCGTCTTACACCACAGGCATGGCAACGTGGGATCCGAGCTGCATCAACCACCTGAACCGCAGGATCCTTAACCCACCGAGCAAGGCCGGAGATGGAACCCGCATCCTCATGGTTACTAGTTGGGATCGTTACTGCTGAGCCCCAACGGGAACTCCTCCATCAGGATCTTAACCTGCCACCTCTTGCCTAAACTCCACATCAAATGATACTGGAGAACAGACTGGTTGCCAAGGGGGTAGGGGAGGGAGTGGGGATGGACTGGGAATCTGGGGTTAATAGATGCAAACCATTGCCTTTGGAATGGATAAGCAATGAGATTCTGCTGTATAGCACTGGGAACTATATCCAGTCACTTATGATGGAGCATAACGGTGGATAATGTGAGAAAAAGAATGTATATATGTATGTGTGACTGGGTCATTTGCTGTACAGTAGAAATCGACAGAGCACTGTAAACCAACTATAATGGAAAAAATAAAAATAATTAAAAAAATAATATTGGAATCAACTATACCTCAATAAAAATAAACTAAAAAATAATAATAAAGGATATGGAACACAAGCAGTTACAGACAGCATTCAAAACCCAAAGATTCAGTATGTTTCCCCAGAACTAAATGATGACTATTTCTTTTTTCCCTTTTTTTTTTTTTTTTTTTTGCCTTATCTAGGGCCTCACCCGCGGCATATGGAGGTTCCCAGGCTAGGGGTCTAACAGGAGCTGTAGCTGCCAGCCTTCGCCACAGCCACAGCAACGAGGGATTTGAGCTGCATCTGCAACCTACACCACAGCTCACGGCAACGCCGGATCCTTAACCCACTGAGCAAGGCCAGGGGTCGAACCCACAACCTCCTGGTTCCTAGTCGGATTCGTTAACCACTGAGCCACAACAGGAACTCCGATGACTGATTTCTTGATGATAAAATTTATGAGTCATTATAAAACATAAATTATTCTTCTGAATCATGGACAGTTTTATGTAGTAGAAGTCCTTTGAGACTGCATCAGTTTTGTTTTACAAAGTGGCAATGCAGGCCCCAGTAAGAGAAGAGTCTGTCTCCCAATCCTTCTGGGAAAATAAGTTTATTGATGTTAAATTCACTCGACGATTTTTTGCAGGCATGGTCACTGAACACCTGTCAGAGGTCACTTTCTGAGAACTGAATATAAAGTGTGAAATAAGACGAGTGTGGCCCTTATCTTCATGGAGCTTCTACTCCAATAAGGGAAAAAGATAATAAGCAAATAAAAGAAATAATTAAACTGTGATGAGTGCTGGGAAGGACAGAAACAGGACACTCTGATGAAGAATAACAGGACAGGACAGGACAGAACGGCTTGGGAACTTCAAGCGACATATCTATATAACCAATTAATGCATGAGAAAAATTTGATCCAATATGAAAAGAGGACACTCAATCACCCAAACCACAGCTATTGCCTGATTTGCATGTTTCCAAAACTGAGAGGACAGGAGAGAGCCAACCCTGTGATTACCCAAAAAGATTCTGGCCATGGTCCTGAAAACTAAAATATAATCATTTCTTCCCTTCTAATTTGAGTTATCTCCATTTATCTTTTGCTTCACTGCATGTGAAAAGGTATTCATTTAATGAGAGGTGACGTCTCAAAGAAAAGAAAGATTTCAAAACTCCTTCAATGTAAATCAGTGAAGTTAGAAAACTCCCCCATACCACACACTAAAAGAAATTCAAAATGACTTAAAGACTTAAATATAAGACATCACATCATGAACGTCCTCTAAGAGAATAGAGGGAAACCATTCTCTGTCAGAAACCATGCCAGTGTTTTCTTACGTCAGTCTCCCAAGGCAATAGAGACAAAAGCAAAAATAAATGGGACCTAATCAAACTGATAAGCTTTTGCAGAGCAAAGGAAACCATAGACAAAACAGAAAGACAAGCTTTGGCCTGGGAGAAAATTGTTGCAAATGATGCAACTGACAAGGGATTGATTTCCAAAGTATGCAAACAGTTCAAACAACTTAACAACAAAAACAAACAAACAACCCAATCAAAAATGGACAGGATACCTAAATGGACATTTCTCTAAAGAAGATGTACGGATAGCCGACAGATACATAAAAGGATACTCAGTGTTGCTAATTACTAAAGAAATGCAAATCAAAACTAAAATGAGGTAGGACCCCACATCAGTCAGAATGGCCATCATCAAAAAGTCTACAAATAGGAAATGCTGAAGAGGGTGTGGAGAAAAGGGAAACCTCCCATACTGTTGGTGGGAATGTAAATTGGCTCAGCCACTGTAGAGAACAGTATGAAGTTGTTTCAAACTAAAAACAGAGTTACCACATGATCCAGCAATCCTACTCCTGGACACATCCAGAAAAGATGGAAGCTCTAATTCGAAAAGACACATGCACTACAATGTTCACAGTGGCACTGCTTACAAGAGGCAAGACATGGAAGCAACCTAAGGATCCACTGACAGGTGAATGGATAAAGAAGGTGTGTGTGTGTGGGGGGGGGGATATACATCTATGTAGACACATCCTGCCATAAAAATGGAATGGAATATAATCCAGCCATAAAAATGAATGAAATAATGCCATTTGCAGCCCCATGGATGGCCCTAGAGATTATCACAGCAAGTCAGAGAGACAACATGTTTCAGTAGTTCATTCTTCTTTTTTATTGCTGAGTAATATTCCACAGTATTGACATTACTGTGTTGTATAACCATTTACCCACTGAAAGATCTGGATTGTTTCCAGTTTCTGGCTACTATGACTAGAACAGCTATAAATATGCCTATATGAGCATCAGTTTTCACCTTCCTAGAACAAACGCCCCGGAGCACAACCACAAGGATACGTAACAGTTGCATGTTTAGTGTTTAAAGAAACAAACTTTTTTTCAAAGTGCCTGTACCACTTCTCTCCAGCAGTGTATGAACAATTTAATTTCTCCACATCCTTGCCAGTATTAGCGTTCACTGTTTTTTGTTTCACAGCCGTCCTAACAGATGTGTGCTCATATCACACCACAGCTTTACTACATTTCCTTGATGGTCATTGATATCGAGCACCTTTTCATGTGCTTGTCACCTGTATATTCTCCTCGGTGAAATGGCTTTTCATGACTTTTGTCCACTTTCTAATTGGGCTGTTCGATTTTTTTTTTTTTATTGTTGAGTTTTGACAGTTCTTTATACAGTCTAGATTCTGGTCCTTTGCAAAAGTTTTATCCAAGTCTTTAGCTTACCTTTGTTTTTCATCCTTTTAAACAGGATGTTTTACAGACAAAAATATTTATTTTGATGAAATCCAATTTATCATTTTCTTTCTTTGATGAATGGCACTTTCAGTGTCAATTCTAAGAATTCTGCCTAGCTTAAAATCTCAAAGACTTTCTCCTTTTTTCCCCTAAAAGCTTTAGTTTTCTGTTTTATGTTCAAGATCAGGCTCCATTTTGAGTCCATTTTTTGGTACAATATGTGAGATTTAGGTTGAGAATGTCCCACTGGATCCTCAAATGTTCCAGCACCACACATTGAAAAGACACATTCCTCCACTGAATTGCTTTTACGCCTGTCAAAAATCAGTTGGGCATATTTGTAGGGCCTAGTTCTGGGTTCTGTACTGTCATATTGACCTATGTGTCTATCCCTCTGCCAGTATCAGTCTTTTTTTAAATGTCTCCAATTTTCCTCTTTTTTTTTGTCTTTTTGCCTTATCTAGGGCCGCACCCATGGCATATGGAGGTTCCCAGGCTAGGGGTCTAACAGGAGCTGTAGCTGCTGGCCTTCGCCACAGCCACAGCAACACGGGATCCGAGCCGCATCTGCAACCTACACCACAGCTCACAGCAATGCCAGATACTTAACCCACTGAGCAAGGCCAGGGATCGAACCCGCAACCTCATGGTTCCTAGTCGGATTCGTTAACCACTGAGCCACAACGGGAACTCCTAAATGTCTCCAATTTTCAAATAATGTTTTTTCATTTTTTAAATTTTTATTGAAGCATAGTTGATGTGCAATCCCGTGATTATTTCTGCTATACAACAAAGAAATTCAGTTAAACATATACATTCTTTTTAGGATTCTTTCCCCACATTGCTTGTTACAGAATACTGGGTAGAATTCCCTGTGCTATACAGCAGGCCAGACTGGCCGCATTCCTTTTGATGTTTTTATGGCCATACCTGCATCATACAGAAGTTGCTGGGCCACGGATCGAATCCGAGCCACAGCTGCAACCCATGGTACATCTGTGGCAATGACAGATCCTTAACCAAGGCCAGGGATAAAATCTGCCATGCTGCAGAGACAACACCAGATCCTAAACCTGCTGAGCCACAGCAGGAACTCCTGGCCAGTCATTCTTGACTTTTGTAGCTACATAACAAGTCTTGAGACTAGTAGCTCCCACTTTATACCCACCCATTTATCCATTTGTAGATAACTTCACCTCTGTTATGCTGAGTCCTCCAATACATTAAATATAATAAGGCTCGCCTTTAACTTTTAAAACATATTTTTATTAACAACTGGTAGCTTTCGGTAAACAAGTTGTATACACATTTTGTTAAATTTTTACCTCAGTATCTTCTCTGAGTCCCTGCAAATGCTATTGTTATCTATAATTTCTATAATTTCCACGGCCACGGGTTAGGTGCAGGTTTCTCAGGCAGGTGTTCTCTTTCAAATTGAGGAACGTCCACCATTCCTATTGTTCCAACAGTTTCTTGTCATGGATTTCATCAAACGTTTTTTCTATGCCGACTTACATGATCAATTTATTTTCTTCTGGCCTGCATAAAATGTTGATTATGTTGATTTAATTGCAGATACCGAGCCAGTCTTATATTCCCGGAACGGATTCCACTAGGTCAAATGTACGGTTCTTTTACATATTGCTGAATTCTCTTTGCTAATATTTTGTCACAGATGAAAAATCTAGTTTTATATCTATGGTCATGAAAGATAGCAATCTCTAGTTGTCCTTTCTTTTTTGGTAGTAGCTTTGTGTGGTTTTCATATCAGAATAATGTGAGCTTCACAAAATGAATTGGGAATTGCTCTCTTCTGTTTTCTGGAAGAGACTGCATATAATTAGTGTTAATTCTTCTTTAAATATTTGGCGAATGATCTGATGAAATCTTCTGGGTTTCGAGATTTCTTTTTTTAGGAGGTTTTAAATTAGAAATTCAATTGCCTTAATAGTTACAGGGACATTCAAATTATCTCCGTCATATTGAGTGGATTATGGTAGTTGGTGTTTTACAAGGAAGTCATCCATTTCACGAGTTGTCAAATGTGGGTACGCAGATTTCTTCACGGCATTTCCTTATTATCTGCTGGCATCTGCAAAGTCTGTAGTGATATCCTCTGTTTCATTCTTGACATTTGTAATTCGTGTCCTCTCTCTTTTTTCTTTGTCAGTTTTGCTAGAAGTTTGTCAACTTCACTGATCTTTTCAAAGAGCCAGCTCTTCTTTTCATTGATTTTTCTCTATGATTTTACGGTTTCCAATTTTATTGATTTCTGCTCTTATCTTTATTACTTCCCTCCTAATTTGCTTTGTTTCTAGGTTCTCAACGTGGAAGCTTAGATTATCAATTTGAGGCTTTTCCTTTTTTCTAAGGCATTCGTGCATTGCTATTAATTTCCCTCTCAGCATTATTTTAGCTGTGTCCCACAAGTTCTCATGTTGTGTTTTCGTTTTTATCCAGTTACATGTAATTATTTATTTCCCTGGAGATGTCTTCTTTAACCCATGGCTTTTTCAGAAGTGTGTTGTTTAGTTTTAGAGACTTTTAGGTTACTCATTTTGAGTTTGATTCCATCGTGGTCAGAGATTTAAATTTTTTTTAATTTATTGAAGCTTGTCCCATGGCCCAGGATATGGTCTATCTTGTCATATGTCCAATGAACACTTCAACAGAATATGTTTCCTGCTGTTGATGGGTGGAGTGTTCCATAATGTGGAGCAGATACTATTGATTGATGGTGGGTTGAGTTCTTCATCCTTGTTCATGTTCAGTCTAAGTTTTCTATTAATTACTAGCTGACTGATGATTAAGACCCCAACTCTGTGGGTTTTCCTGTTTCTCCTTTTAGTGTTGCACTTTTCTTTCTGCATATATTTTGCAGCTCTGGTGTCTAATGCCTGGACTTGTAGGACTGCTGTGTTGGACACTGTGGTCACTGTACTCTGCCTCTCTTTGGTAATTTTCTTTGGTCTTAAGTCTACTTTATTTGATACTATATTAGTATAGTGTCTAATTAGTAGAGTAGGTAATGTACCTATTTCTACT
This sequence comes from Catagonus wagneri, assembly GCA_004024745.2. Taxonomy (NCBI): domain Eukaryota; kingdom Metazoa; phylum Chordata; class Mammalia; order Artiodactyla; family Tayassuidae; genus Catagonus; species Catagonus wagneri. The sequence continues at coordinate 4,226,917 of PVHT021183594.1, forward strand.
TTCTTTTGGTGTTTGCAGCCTATATTATTTCCCATCCTTTCACTTTCAATCTACCTATATGATTAAGTTCGAAAGGAGTTTCTTGACAGGATATAGTTGGGATGTGTCCTCTAATCCACTCGAACAACTTTCATTTATTACATTAGATATAATTATTGTTACATTAGCGCTTGATTCTGCCATTGTTTTTTCCTGTTTGTTTTCTCCATCATTACTCTGTTTTCTTTTTTTCTGCCTTCCTCTTGGTTACCTGAATGCTTTTTATAATAAAATTTTAATTGGTCTCTAGTGATTTTGAGCAAATCTCCTTTTAAAGATGATTTCAGTTGCTGCTCTGGATATCACATTATACATACACAACTTAGAGCGGTCTACTCATGGAATCATTTTAGCGGTTTCAGTGGAGTGCAGAAATCTCACTTCTCTTTACCCTCCCTCATTTATAACATAATGGTCTTAAATATTTCTTCTACATGCACGATGAACCATATCAGACTGCATTGTTTTCTAGTCATGTAGTTTTGAAAACACCAGGGTAGAAAGTTTATTGCATTTTTACCCACTTTTGTTTTCTTCCTTTCTAATGTTATGACTCCCTCTTTTATAATTTCATTTCTCTTTAGAGAACTTCTTCTAGCCATTCTTTTAAGGTAAGTCTGCTAGAAATGAATTTTTTTAGTTTTTCCTCATCTGACGATATCGTTTCTCTTTTTGAAGTATATCCGTGCTGCAAATAAAGAGTTTTGAGTTAACAAGTATTTTCTTTCAGCACTTGAAAAATGTCACACCATTCTCTCCTTGCCACCATGGCTTTTGACGAGAAATGTCCTGTCCTTCAAGTTGTTTTTCCCCTCTGGGTATAGAATCCTCCTTCTCTCTACTTTCAAGATTTCTTTGTTTTCAGTTTTCAGAAGTTTGACTGTGATGTGTCTCAGTGTGGGTTTCTTTGGATTTACCCAATTTGGAGTTTGCACAGCTATCTCAATCTGTATGTTTATGTGTAGGGATTTTATTTGCACTTAGGAGGAGGAATAGGAAGACTTGTGCCTACTTCATCTTCCTGGAAGCAGAAACCCACTTATTACCATATTTACTCCTTGTTTATTGTGCATTATTTTAATGAACTGTAACATCCATAAGGACAAGTATGTAGCTCTTTCATTTCCTACTGCATCCCCAAGGCCTAGCATTACCCCTGGCACAGAAGAGCCGTGCAATTCATATTTTGAAGGATCAACTTGGCACACTCAATTCTAGTAGGGTTCAAAGTCAAATTCACTATAGTAAACCCCTTGAGAATTTAGTTTACATAGCAGATTCTGGAAACGTCCACTTTTGCCAGTTCCAATTCAGGACATCTACGGTGGGTTGCTTAAATCTGCATTTTTAATCACATTTTGTAGGGATCCTGGACTTAACTAAAAGAATAATCACAAGCTGTGCTTTGCTCCAGGAAGACTAGGGTCTGAGCACCATCCTGGGAGCTGACCATTAGGGTGATGGGAGCAGGAATCCTGATACGTACTTTTCTTTTCTGGACCCGCTCCATAACTGTTGGCAGGAGCTGAGTCCCCCCCATAAACAGATGTAAATCTAGAAACCGGGATTTGAAATGGAAACATTTGAACAAATATGAGGAGAAACTGTCACAAAAGGCGTAACATTCTGCTACAGAGGAGGTAGCTTGGAAGAGATTTCTATGCCCTCAACTCATGCATTTTAAAACACTGAGCTGAGAGTTTGTGTTTACCCAGCACAAGGCCATTAATACATTCAGCCCAGGAGTGAAGCAATTTTAATATTAATACGCTTTTTATGAGAATTTAATAACAAAGTCATAGCTTCCTTGTGTTTCAAGGCACAGGGGTTAATTACTTCAAGCGGGTTGGCAGGGAAAAGGTCAGATTTTAACTCTGACCTTAACAGTCTGGGATAAATATAAAAAAGAGGTAATGACCCGTTTGAAGCCATGGTGTTTATGTTCTCTTCAGGCTGAGAAACTGCCACGTGTCCCACCTGTTGATTCCACCTATGGATGCTTAGAGAAGCTGGGCACCCAGTTTTTACACCTGGCAAATCAGAGTCACTTTTAACCGAATTCTACTTCTCATGGGAAGAGGAGGAAACAGACCTTTTTTTTTTCTTTTGAAGTAAGGATCTATTTTAGTATCTGTAGGATTGAAGCTCCATGATGCTCAGGGTTTTCCAGGCTTCCACCAGTGTCTTCAGACAAATTTGAGGGAAAAAATGAAACCTGTTGAGACCGTGACTTCTCTGCTTTGTAATGGACCATTGCTGTTTCTTAACAAAAAAAAAAAAATCCAAGTAGGTTTCAACCTGATATTTTGATGCTCTGTTCTTCTCAGCCTATAGAGGAAGAGATAACGAGGTCCCCCAAACCCTTCCAGTCTTTAAGTAACAGCAGGACAGGGACATGTAGATGGATAGGAGGACTTGAGGTTTATTAGATGTAAAACTGGGATGGGTGCAATGATTCATGAAAAAAATAGGACTTCGATCCAGTGGCCTGAGTAGCTTGACCTAACCCTGTCAGATTCTGAACCGTGAATTTAAATACATGTAGCTGATAGGTTGTTTGTTCTGTTTTGTTTTCCCGCCCACACCCTTTAAAGATATTTCCTTTCATCACTGCCCCAGATTTTCTCCCTTCTCTCAGTTTCCTAACCAGGACTCTGATCAGGGTTGGCCACGAGCAATCCATCTCACACAGGGGTCCACACTTTCCAAGGCAGCATGGGACTCCTCTGACACCACCAAGTCTACATGCATGTGGTCCCTCTTGTCACTAGAACCCATTCTACACAACATGTTCATGATGGCAGGACAGAAGCAGGTCTCTTCAGACTTGTCTTTTGACTTGCACCCGTCAGGTATTTACTGAATACCTATCAAAGGCCAGACACTCTGCTGAAAGTGCAGCGATCAGAAGTGAAGCAAACCAGCCCCCTGCCTGCACAGAATCCACAGCCTAATGGAGGCGGCAGATGAAAAAGTAATTATAACATCATGTGATGATGACTGAGAGGGTATGCCATGGGAACATGCACACAAAAGCAAAAGACCCAATCTTAGAAGGTCTGAGGAAGCTTCTGCAAAGAAACGGCTTGTGCAATAAAATCTTTTATCAGTTAGGATAAGCTAGGCATGCTGCTGTAACAAATGACCTTGAAGTCTCAGTAGCTTAGAACAACAGACGTCTGTTTCTTACTCAGGCTATGTCTCAGCTGCAGCTGAACTGCAGTTCTGCTCTAGATCCTCTTCTCCCGAAGGCCCAGGCTGGTAAAGGAGCGACTCTCTGATCTCTCGGCAGAGGGAAAAGGGAGGGTGATGAATCATATGCAGTCCCCTAAAGCTTCTGCCCTGAGTGACACATCTCACTCTCACCATGGTTCACTGGCTGCAGCAAGTCGCATGGCCATTCCTGATTTTTTAAGAGCTGAGCATGTAAAATTCTCCTTCACTGAGAAATAGCACGAAGAGAGAACTCAGAACATTTCATAAGGAATAATAATAAATCTAGCATGGAGCCACACATGAGGAAGAACTGTGTGTGTGAAAAGAATGTGGTGTGAGCACTTTTGAGACAGAATAGTCAAAGGCAAAAAAATAAATAAGATAGAGAAGAGGAGCAGGATTGAGGAGATGGGGATGCAGGGAGTTAGTAAAATAAGGCTGAACACAGGCTGCACGGAAGTGGGTGAGACAGGACGAACAGGAAATCTCCTTTTCCTGTCCTGGGTGCACCAAAGCAAATCTGGTGGTGGACACACAGGTCCCACATGAAAAGGGCTTGGGAAGCACTGATGTGAAGGAGCATCCAGGGCTTCAAATGGATATTTAAGGCTAGACTCTTCCCCTTTAAGCAAGAGATGGTGAGTGCAGTTCAAAATGTCTGGACAGATGGAAACATAAGCAAGGATGATGGGGTAACCTGACAAATGTGTGCAAATGACATAATGTTCTTTTTAGGGCTCCTGGTGCCTTTTACCTAGACCATGGCCCTAGGCGCTTGCTTGTTGGATGACTCATAGGAAAAACTGAATGACGGGCCTCTTTGGACCACCCATCCGCAATTCACCTGTTGTATCTAAGACAGAATGACATGAAATGGGGGTAGGGCAAGCTTGGATGGCGTGCAGTGATTCTCATGGGTAGGTTCACTCTGGGTCAGGGCTGGTCCCCAACGCAGAGCTTGGAATGCCTCCCTCCAATCATCCACACATTCTCATTTTACAAATGTTATTGACATATTCGTAACATGACATTTACTACATGTAAAGGAGTCTGACAGATGCTGCGGACTCCGGGCTAATCGAGGAAATCACAGTCCCTGGGAGAGAGAGAGACTGATAAGTAAGCTAACCAAACAATTAGAGGTTTGGATGCCGTGATAAGAAGAGGAGAGCGTACAAGTTCTGCTTGAGAAGAGCAGGCCAAGCACTAGGAAGCCAGGAGGCTTCCAGGAAGGTGTACCTCTGATCCCAGTCACTGAAGGGCTGGAAAGGAAAGAGCGCTGCAACCGAGGGCAGCACATGCAAAGGTTCTGAGGAGGAAAAGTGCACCGTGTGTCCAAGGAACTCAGAGAAGTCTCGTGTGGCCGAAGTGATCTGAGCAAGGGGGTGACCGGGGAGATGGACTTGGACAGGTCTGAACGCCATGTGATGGCCCAGAGCCTCACGGCCACTGGGAGAGTTCAGATTGCATTTTAAGACTGTTTGACTGGTTTCCAACGAGCGAATGGAATCCACTGGCTGTTTAAAGACAACTGCCCTTCTCAATGACTCTAGAATGGATTGCCTACGTTGGGCAATGTGGCTGGAGGAAAGTCAAGCAAGTTCCATGCAGGGCGCATATATAACACAGTAGGAAGCGGTCGCCCACTGCCCTGGACTTCAGTGTTTCTCCCTTCACAGTAGGAAGCTGCAGAGCGGGCATTCAAGAGTGAGCTGCATGGATTATCCAAGAGAAGACCTAAAAGCCAAATAAAGTACCTTTTAGAAGAAGAGGCCCCCAAAGCAATGGGGTGCAGTTGCAGAAACAGAGTCACTGTACGTTTTAAGACTACATGAGGGTACAAGCAGTGAGCTTCTGATGCAAATTCACCAGCAGTCAAAGTGAGGTCAAAAAGTCTAGGCTAATTGTCCGGAGGTAAATCCTTTTTTTTCCCCCCTTAGCCCTACTTGTGAGTAAAATGTTGGCTCACTTCACGGCTCCAGCAGACTTAATTCCTATTAATCCTGCAATAGTGGATGTCGCCGGGGGTGGCCTCTGTTGCCAGTTCTTTCAGTTCCAACTTTCTCCTCCGGAACGGCATTTGGGGATGAAAGCGAAAGTGAGTTCGCAGATGGAGCGGCGTTTTCCATGTGAAGATATCAAGATATTGACCCAGCCGTGGCAGGGAGCTTTGTGGGGGATAATGACAAATTTGCAAACAAAAAGAAAATGCCCCAAATGACCCAAACAAATGGAGTGATTGGCGTGCCAACTAGGAAGGCAGCCTGCAGGAGCAGGGAGCAGAGGCTTTAAGCTCCCACGGAGCAGGGGGCGGGGGCGGGGGGAACTGGTTCTTGTTGAACTGGGTACCAAATCCGCCACATCTGTCGGAGTGAAAGACAGACTTGGGGCGGCGGCGGCAGGAAGGGGGTTACTTGCGGGGAACGGTTTGGTTTCACAACTGGAGGCTGTGCTGCTCCAATTAGGCAATTTTAGAAAGGCACCTACCAATACGCTTGCTATTTTTCCCCCAATCCATTGAATGTTTTCACCCAAGCCTCCCCTGTTACACTCCATACCCAGACACAAACCTCCCTCTTCCTAGCATCCCACGCTGGCCTACCAGTGTCGGCAAGGACGCTCCGCTAGAAATGAGTCCAGGAAAGACCGGGCTGACGGAGGACTTGTATCCAATGGCTTGGAAATGAAGTTCCTGAAGGGGGGACCGTCTGTCCTTGACGCAGAGCAGCCCTTGTTTGAGGCACAGGTCTCCCCTCCGCAGCCCGCCGCGCAGGTACCCTGCCCCGCCCTGTTCTCCGGAGCACGCCGGGTTGACCCTCGTGCCTAGCCCCTCCTGAACCAGCCCTCCCGACTGCAAGAGCCGGTCCTCTTCCCCTGCCTTTTTTTTTTTTTTTCCGATTTAACTTTACTGAAGTATAGTTGATTTACAACGCTCATTTCTGTTGCCCAGCAAGGTGACTCAGATGTATATATCTCAGTCCATCCACTCCTGTACGGGTTACCGGGAACACGGAGGAGAGTTCCCTGTGCCACCTCCTGCCTCTTTGACCGGGGTTCTTTAACGCTTCCTTGGGGCCAAAGTCTTCTGTCCTTCCTACAAAATTGCTTTCCCCAGGGGCCCAGGATCTAAACTGGCTTGCTCCCCAAAGTGGTGCCTCTTCACAGCTTCATCCCATTTATCTCCTTAATCGTGCTAACTGCGATCTGGGATTTCCATGAGGACAGGGAACTGGCCTGCTCTGTGTCCCAGTGCAACCCTGAGGCTTTTCTGGATGAAGGAATACTAAGGACAAAAAAAAAAAAGAGCAAGACATGATCACTGCTCTCAATTAATTAGACTTCCTATTCCTCCCATCCAAAGCAGAGACAATAAAGAAATCACAGTCTCCAGTCCTTTGTTCTGATTCTCCCCGGAACCTAAGCTTAATCCAGCCCTAATAATGGGATGAAAATAAACATGAGCTCACAATTGTTGGAAAAGACCTCACACCCGGTTGATGGTAGAGTCGCCACAAACAACTATTTCCTTTTTTTTTTTGGCTTTTTTGCTTTTTAGGGCCACACCCACGGCATATGGAGGTTCCCAGGCTAGGGGTCGAATCGGAGCTACACCTGCCAGCCTACGCCACAGCCACAGAGACACCAGATCCGAGCCGCGTCTGCGACCTACACCACAGCTCACGGCAACGCCGGATCCTTAACCCACTGAGCAAGGCCAGGGATCGAACCTGAAACCTCATGGCTCTTAGTCGGATTCGATTCCGCTGCGCCACGACGGGAACTTCACAAACAGCTATTTTCCACCAACACTTTATGACACACTACTACAGCAAAGCCAGCTGCCCTCAAGATGAATGTCACCATCAGCCAAACTGTAAACAAAAAAAAATTAAAGAAGAAAGAAGGCAGGGAAGATGAGACTGAAAAGTGACCCAGTCGTGTCAAGAAACTTTGACACACAAAACTGCTGTATTATATCAATGAAACGAATCATCAAATTCTAGTGTTTTCTGTCATGTCACCGTTTCGTGCCTAAAGGGAGTAATGAGAGGATTCTGGAATGATCGGAAGGTTTCACCCCGCCTTCACCTAGCTCCTGCTCTCCTGAATAAGCTGTCTTTACAGAGAGGCTGTCCCAAACTCCCAAGATGACGTCACAACTTTTTAAAGGGGAAAACTTTGATTTCCCCTTTTTCTCTTCTACATCTTTCTGTCAAAGGCAGATAAAGCTTAGACACCGAAGCAGGTTTACACAAAAAGACAATTTAAAGAAAAAGATGGATGTGATCCCAAGGGATACTCATGTTCTTCCAAAATCCCACTGATATCTTTTTTTTTTTTTTTGGCTTTTGTCATTTTAGGGCCTCACCCGGCACATATGGAAGTTCCCAGGCTAGGGGTCTAACTGGAGCTACAGCCGCTGACCTACGCCACAGCCACAGCAACGTGAGATCCGAGCCGTGTCTGCAACCTACACCGCAGCTCAGGGCAATGCCGGATCATTAACCCACTGAGCGAGGCCAGGGATCGAACCCACAACCTCATCGTTCCTAGTCGGATTCGTTAACCACCTAGCCACGACGGGAATTCCCTCCCACTGATTTCTTAAGGGCAAACCCAATGCTTCAGCATAGTGTCCAGTTAATAAATACTGCTTTTAGCAGCTTCCTTTGAAGCTGGGTACAGCCATGTGACTTAAGTTCTGGCTAGTAAGTGAAAGCGATGTTGCTACGTGCAACTTCTAGAAAGTGGCCCTAAAAAGGGGAAATGCAGGGAGTTCCTGCTGTGGCACAGTGGGTTAGGAATCCGACTGCTGGGAGTTCCCGTTGTGGCTCAGCAGTAATGAACCTGACCAGTATCCATGAGGATGCAGGTTCGATCCCTGGCCCTGCTCAGTGGTTTAAAGATCCGGCGTTGCCATGAGCTGTGGTATAGGTTGTAGATGTGGCTCAGATCCCGTGTTGCTATGGCTGTGGCGTAGGCCGGCAACTGCCAGCTCTGATTTGACCCCTTGCCTGGGAGCTTCCATTTGCTGCGGGTGCAGCCCTAAAAAGACAAAAAAAAGAAAGAAAGAAAGAATCTGACTTCAGGGGCTGAGTTCGCTGTGGAGGCACGGGTTCAATCCCTGACCAGCACAGTGGGATCCAGCATTGCTGCAGCTGTGGTGTAGGTCACGGCTCTGGCTTGGATTCGATCCCTGCCCCGGGAACTTCCATATGCTGCTGCTATGGCCATTAAAAAAAAAAAAAAAGGAAATGATGTGATCTAGCTCCCGCGGCTCTCCTTGGCACCTGCTGGAAAGAAAATACGATGGCGGAAGATCTTGAATCAGAAGGCAGAGGACCAGAAGCGCGGATGGTGGATTATCTGGACAGAAGACCATCCAGGAATCTCAACACCTGCCCTGTCCTCCTTGTCTCTGGATTTCATTTAATGCGAGGAAAAAGTAAACGCCTAACTTGTTCAAACTTCTCTTTTCTTAGGTTTTGCTATCATTGTGCAACCTGACTCTAGCTGACGCAAAAGGCCCAGAAAAAAATGTAATGTGGACATTTATAAAGATGAAATCGGTGAAGCTTGATGGAAGGGCTGAGAATTGGAGGGCTGATTTCCAGGATGAGGATGACCCAGCAAATGGCTCAGCTGACCGGCCCCGGGAGTCTGCCGTCCGCTCCACGGTCAGAATGACTCTCGCACGGCACACGGGAGCCCCTGAAAATGATCAGGCTCATCATCACACATCTGGGAGAGGCTCGACAGCCAGTTGTTTGAAAGCAGCTTTTGCTCTGACCTCCTATTTTGGCAGTAGATAGTCAGAGCAGAAACAACTCTGCTCAAGACAAAGAAGCAGAAAGACAGAAACCGCGTCAGGACCCAGAGACATCAATTTTGGTGAAACACAAGCTAAGAGACGGTGCCAGAGCTTTCTGCCTTTTGGAAGGCAGTCGCAGCTGCCCCTTTTCCTTCATGCACTGCAGACGCGAGAACCACACTCCCTCCAGTTAACTGCCGACCAGCTTATGCAGAAAATGATGCCGATCTGTGTCCTGTTTTGTTTAGTTGTTCATGTCCTGTCGTATATTCCAAAATAATTGCCACCTCTGGTGCAGGGCTTTGACACACGGCAAGTTGAGAGCAATCTAAGAGGAAGATGAGTTTCCCAATTCTGGGAGATACCTACTTCATCCCTGTGCAAAGGAAGAGTCGGCATTGCAGCTCTTTTAGGCAATGTCACTTTCATTGCCTCAAAGGACACTGGCTTAGCTCGTGCATCTGTGTGACATGCTTTCCCTCTACGGCTTTTATCTGTGTGTGTTTTTGTTTTGGCCGCACCTGCAGCACGAGAAAGTTCCCAGACCAGGGATGGAACCCACGACACCGCAGTGACAACACCAAGTCCTTAACCCACCAAGCCACCAGGGAACTCCCTTTCTATGGCTTTTAGTGAAAAACCTATGAACAGATTCCTCCTGCCATTTGGTTCCCCTCCGTGCACTCCATCCCACTCTATTCCATTCTAGACCACTCACCCCTGGCTTCACTCCACTCCATCCACTCCGTGGTTTAGGCCATGCGCAGTTTGGACAGAGATGTGTGACTGGACAGGGGTTGCCACCTCCCTGAAGGTGTATATTTACCCACCACCCAGGCGATGGCATCGAGGACATGAAGCATTTACCCCACGTCCAGGACACTGTTCAGCCCTTTGTTCATCCCTTTTCACCCCCACAAAGCCCTGAGATGTGTGTGCTTCAGCCGCCTCGTCATCCAGATGTGGAGACGGGCACACACGGGCATTAAGTGAGGGGCATCCAGTTGCAAGACTAACAGGTCACAGGAATGTGATAGGAGCCCAGGAGTTAGGACTCCAGAATTCCCTCTGCTGGAAAAGCAGAAAGGATCCAGCAGGACCTCTCTGGGGAGCTTCCGGGGGGGTGGGGTCATCAAACCCAGGCAGAGCTGCAGGGCGGGAGCAGAAGCCAGGGTCCCCGTACACGCAAGGACTTAACATATCTAAACATTCAGTGGCAATACTTTGGGGGTCAACCACGTGTCCCTGGGAATCAGACGGAGGAGGTTAGTCCTGGAATTTCTCTGTACTCAGCTGAAAGAGGCAGGGAGAAAGTAACCTGGGACATCCATAAACCAAAGTCGCCTCTGTCCGGCAATGACAAAGAAAAGTATGTTTAATCCCATGGCAATCTGTCAAGTGTCACGATACAGGCTGCATATAAAGTGCGGCATTATTTTCAATGGAAGAACCTTCTCCCAGCTCAGCCGATCTTGCGGAGGCGAGGGGGAATCTGCGATATGAAGCCTGCAGATTTATGGTGGCGGCTGTTGACCAGAATTGAAAATCTCAACTGCCATTTCTCACAAAGATAAAGGAATTATTTAAGCAGGCCCATGTGCCTAGAGATTGGAAAGGGGGAAACGGACTCATTTTCATCGGAGGTTTTGAAATCACCAAATTCACTCGTGCATTTGTCTCTATCCGATGCCCCCAGGACCGTCTGAAAGAAAACACGCGGTGGTGAATCAGGAAGGCAAGTGACTTTGCAAGAAGACATCAAGGAGCCGCTTTGGCTTGATCTCGCACCAGCTTATTCCAGAGAAGGGAGCAGGAATGGAAACACACGGATGGTCTGTGGCCATTTATCAAGAAGGGGGTAGATGAAGCTTGTCTGGGATGAGGGCTTTGCAGAACTTTGCATGAGCCCCGTCGCTGAACTCTCCGTGAAGGATGGAAGGGGGAGGAAGAATGCTGAAAAGACCTCAGGAAGAGCCTTTCGCCAAGGAAACAAGCAGAAGCAAAGGAATAACGATAGACTTAATTGGATAGTGGGTGACCTGGATAACAACTGAATCAATAAACAATGGGCAATCGTCTAAGCTAGGCTCGTCTCCAATTTCAGTCAAAATAATTAATGAAAAATTCATAGAATGTGCGGCTGGAGATCTCCTGTCTGACACAGTAAAATTAAATACCAGATGCCCTGTCAGAAACAAATAACAATTTTGATGTAGAAAGTGAGGAGGAGAAAAACCCGCGTCCCATTATTCTGTACCGCTCATTGAATGCTACAGACAGGCTTGGAATCTTGTTGATTCATTCATGCATCCTCTATTTTTGATAACATTTCAAAAATTGACCTAGGATAGTTAAAACGTGAAATGCACAAAACAAAGTAGGGAAAACAGAGGGTTTGGGCCATGGAAGGTACTCAGTGCTACTTAGTAGCTTAGAGTGGATCCGAGAAGCAATAGGGAGCCGTGGAAAGTGTTTGAGCAGAGGCATGGAACGAAGAGTGGTGCCTGGGGAAGACTGACTTGGAAATGAGATGCAAAATGAATCAGTGGGGACACACACACACACATAGACACGCACACACACACACCCCACATTCACTCTGAAGCGAAGTCCTTGCTTTCGACAGATAATAAGATTTGAGTAAATGATACAGCCCCAAATGAGGTCAAGGTGAATGGCAGTACATCTCTGCTATCACTGCAACTTCAAGTCTAATCACTTCTGGGGCTATTTTGGTTGATTATGCAACACAAACAAGAGCAGAGAAGCTTCAGCAATTTTCTTTCTACATTTCCTTAATGGCCAGCTGGCTGTGGAGGACTCAGTGAATGTAGACCAAAAAAAAAAAAAAAAAGCACAATTCCAAGGGGTTTTAAAAATAAATAAAACATTACAAAAGATGCCAGGGTGAGGGCGGTGGGATTCCTCTGCAGAAGCCCCACATCGGATGTCGCTAAGCGTCTCTGCCCGTGGAGGGTGAGAAGAGAGAGAAAACGCAACCATCTCGGCTCAGAGTAAACGCGCTGTTCCTTTGACTGTGAGACCATCTTGATCAAGTCAGAAAAAATAAAACGCGTGGAATAACGAAGCAGGCCAAATACCCCAGACCCCCCGGTTTCTCAGAGCATCTACAGACATGACATCTGCTCAGGGTAATTCTGCTGCTGAGAGAGATGCTGGGCTAAGTGTGGGGGCACGCGTGCCCTTCGGGGTACCCGCTTTTTCCTCCAACGTGTACACCGGCCTTCTCAGGGGTCCTCCTGCTTCTGGTCTCACAGGCCTCCTCTCCACCCCACACACTGCTGTCAGCAATATCTTCTGAAACAAGAGTTTCTCAGCCGAAGGTGGTTTTCTCCTGCAGGTGACATCTGGCTATATCTGGGGACATCTGTTCGTTGTCATAGGGAGGGAGTAAGGGTACTGGCATCTAGTGAGTCGAGGCGGGGTACTGCTCAGCCTCGCCAAAGGCATAGGATTTGGTCCCACAACAAAGAATTGTCTGGCTGAAAATGTCAATAGTTTTGAGGCTGAAAAGACCTGTCCTAAACACATGTGGATTGTGTTGGCTAAAATTCACAAGGGCGGAGTTCCCGTCATGGCTCAGAGGACGTGAATCCAACTAGGAGCCATGAGGTTACGGGTTCGATCCCTGGCCTCACTTGGTTGGCTAAGGATCCGGTGTTGCCGTGAGCTGTGGTGTAGGGCGCAGACATGGCTTGGATCTGGCATTGCTGTGGCTGTGGTGTAGGCTGGCAGCTGTAGCTACGATTAGACCCCTAGCCTGGGAACCTCCATGTGCCACGGGAGCAACCCTAAAAAAAAATTCACAAGCGCAACAGGTGTTCAAAGCCTGAGACTAGCTTTCAACATCCACAAGATCTGGTTTCAGCAACACCTGATTCACTTCCGTATCCCAGTGGTCCTTGTGAACTCCTGGATGCCTAGTATTTTCAGCCCCTCTTGGGGACACCTGCCCCCTCCTTTCACTCATCCTCTGCCCCTTACCAGAAAGGCCTTCCTACCTCACTCCCATGTTTCGTCACCATCCTTTCAGGATGACGTTCTCAGTGGATCTCGAAGCCAAGGCGATCACCATCCATATAGGACACTGAGCAGCACCTGCATCCACGTACTAGGATGAACCACCTACTCTCCCGGGTCCTAGAGTCATCTCTTATGCACAAGTCTCACATACTCGTCTCACCAGAGCTACTTTCTTTTTTAATTTATTTATTAGGGTATAGCTGATTTACAGTGTTGAGTCAATTTCTGCTGTACAGCATAGCGCCCCAGTCATATATACACACACGCTTTCCCTTTCTTATATTATCTTCCATCATGGTCTGTCCCAAGAGACTGGATATAGTTCCCTGTGCTGTGCAGCAGGACCTCATTGCTTATCCATGCTAAATGGAATGGTTTGCCTTTACCAAACCCAAACTCCCAGTCCATCCCATTTCTTTTCCCCTCCCCCTTGGCAACCACAAATCTGTTCTCTATGTCTGTGAGTCTGTTTCCGTTTTGCAGATGGATTCATTTGTGCCCTATTTTAGATTCCATACCCTATGTTCATTGCAGCACTACTCACAACAGGCAAGGCATGGAAACGACCTAAATTCCCATTGACAGATGAACGGATGAATAAGATGGGTACATGGATACAATGGAATACTCCAATGGTACAACTTCCATTTCTTCTATTCTGCTTATGCCATTTACCCTTTCAATCCCATGGTCAAGCAAAACAGGAGCCCTTCTTTTGCATCCAGCCTGGCATAGCAGGACTCTGGAAAAAGTGGCCCTGGATTAAGCTGGATGTTGCTGTAGCTCAAGTACCAGAGTTTTCCTGCAACTAGGAATGAAGAATCAGGGGCTTGGTCTTCCTTTGCACTTCTGATAAGTAAAAGCTGTGGCACAAGAGGTGATTAGACCAAACATTGTTGATTAGGAAATACTCTTAGGCTCTACCCATCTCTCTGACTGGTCCACGGATTTGTCATTCACCACATCCATTCCCCAGCCTGCCGATCTGTCAGACAGCCACCTGCCCACACATGGTGCTGACTTTGAGAGTGACAGGAGGACAAGGAGGAGGAGGAGGAGGAGTTGGAGGAGGCGGGGGGGGGGGGCGGTTAACTGAGACAGGACAAACCAGACCTATAATAATAAGACAGAAAAGAAAGGGAAAGGGTTGATGACGGAAAGGAGGACGACAGGTGGGCACAGTCACTGAGAGATTGTGACATGGCATAAATCCAAGAGAACAGGGAAAAAAAGAGGACATGAGAAGTATTCCTGAAGATTATAAACTGAATTCCCTTCCATATACATTTTTTTTCCAGGAGACATCAGTAAGTTGTTTTAAATTATTTTCATAGAGCATGATGGAAGATAGTATGAAATAAAGTATGTATATATATGTATGACTGGGTCACCATGCTGTTCAGTAGAAACAGACACAACCCCGTACATCAACTATACTCTAATAAAAATAAAATAAATAATTTTCATTTTCTACAAAATCTATAAAACTGACTTGTGATGATTTATGTACACCTATAATTGAAATAAAATCCATTGAATAAAAAAAATAATAATAATTTTCATTTTCGAAGTCTATTCGGATATCATTCATGGCTCTACTCCACTGACTGGGGTTCAATAATGAGACTGGATCATACGGTTCAAGGGTTTATGAGGGTTGCACAGATATCAAAAAACCTCTTTGCAATGGACAAAGACATTGAACGTAAGAGTGGTCACTCACTCGGCCCCAATGATGTGACTTTGGAATCAAGGTTCAAATTCAACTGAGATTATGACCAAGGTCCGCTCCAGCATTTCATCATTCCGCCTCCCCAAATAAAGGGTTTAATTTCACATCAGTTTTTTTATTATTATTATTATTATTATTATTCAAACAAGTCTTCCTTCCAATGATAGGTATCTGTATATTTTTATGACTTCTAACGACTACCTCCATGATTCTGATGGAAACTACCACATACGTAGGTGGATACACAGAGAGATCAAGTTTCTCTACAGATACATTTATTTAGTTCATATCCACCTATGTAACTCCTAAATCATAAGCTTATAGGTGGGTAACCTACAAAGAGCGTTGCTCACAGATATTCAATAAATGCTCTTAACAGCTATGCTTATAAATGCACAGCACTGGGAACCTCCATCCAGGAAGGCAACTTCAAATTCTCACCGGGATCCTTTTTATCCTAGGTTCCTCCTTCCATTATGTCTCACAGGCTGTATCAGAGAGAGTTAAAGTCCCCTGGTATATGTTTGTCACAGAACCTTTGTTCCCTTGTTCTTTAGGCAAGTTTTGTCCTACACAGAGTTGAAGAGAAAAATAACCCATTTATATTCTCTGCACCACCCTTTGGGTTTTATTCCAATTGCGACTGTGACAGGGGTGGCCGCCAAGAGGAATACCAATGGAAGCAAGGAGTTAAGGGCTGTTTCAAACGTGGGGAACAGGTCAGATGGCTTGGAAGAAAGAGGAAGGCAGCACATTCGAGATGAATGCTAAATTTACACAGACAGACAGACATGGCAAGATAGAGAGGGTGTAGGTATATACATATGTATATTTTTACATTTCTATCTATTTGCAAATTGTCTGTTTAGCTTTGGCTGGGAGGCCACATAGCAGGTGGTTAGGAGCACAAATCTAGAGCTCAGAGAGACCAGGTACTTGCAGATGTACCTCTGAGTATGTGACTCTTGTCTGAGTCACAGCTACGTGAATAGCGGTACCTGTCTCAGAGGTTTGCAGTATGTACCGGGAGTTGGGGCACGTAGGTTGTATGGTGTACCTCGCGTTTGAAAGTAGATGATACATCAGAGACAAACGTGACGACTTTGGGCGGTGCTAAAATGATGGCGATTACAAAGGACGGTGGAAAATAACTTAGACCGCTTTTCAAAAGTAAACTTTTTGGTGCAACCCCTAATGTTGACCTCTAAGAGAACAGAACTTGGGGTTAGATGAGACTTAAGTTCACAGGCAGGCTTCGGCATTTGCTAGAAGGATCTATATTTGCTAGAAGGATCTATGTGTATAACAAAGACAAAGGAAGAGAAGGAAAAGAGGGAGAGAGAGATGGGAAGGGGAGAGGGAAGGAGAAAAGGGAGGGAGAGAAAGTGAGGAGAATACGGTCATCTCCTCTGACAACCAGAGATTCAATGCCCTTATCTGGAAAAGGGGACAACAACAGTACCTACATCACAGGGGGATGACGGGGAAAAAATTACATATGTTAAGTAGTCTAGCATATCACTGGTCACATGGTTAAGCACACAAAAAATTGTTGTCCTTAAAAAACCCTTTCTATTATTAACTGTTTGGAGGGGCTGTGCCTACACTCCCCACTCACACCCATCTGAAAGCAACATATTTGAAAAGTCTTATTATCAGGAACTATGTGCTAACTGCTAAAGCAGAATTTAAATTGTCCAGACTACCTCATCTGCTGTCCCATGCTATTTATGTACTTACTTGAATATTTGTTGCAAGTTTACAAAGCCACTATTGTTCTTCTGCCCCTGACTTATGTACAGTCAGGACCAAAAAAAATCTATTTTTTAAACACTTTGGCATGAAAAAGAAAACAAACCAAGAATATCCTATAATATAATATCTTGTTCTTCTTACCAAGTGGGGCTTTTGGGAATTTTTTCAGGCTGACTCCCAGGTAATCACGGGATTGAGCAGAACCCTTTACCTATCCTGATATGATAGTCTATTGTAAAATTACACTTTAATAAAAATCTTGAAGATACTTTCTATGTCATAGCACCAAAAGTCCCAAATCCACAAATAATAAATATGTGGCATTTGGGTCTCAGTGGCTAAAATTAAAAGGGAGTGAGAGCTTTGGAGGCAGAAATACAAATCCAATTCCTCACCCCACCAGGTGCTGCTGTGTGACCTTGGGCAAGTGACTTAACCTTTCTGAGCAATCTTTCACAAGACGATGATAACAATACCTACATCACAGGTAGGACTTCATGGTTCAATACCCACCACACTATCTAGATCTTAGTCCCTGGACTCTCTTCCCTGGAGTTGTTCCCTGGGTTGTTTTAAAGATGACATGAGTTAACACATGCTAACCCTTAGAAAAGCACTTCGCACACAATAAATGCAGTGGTTTGTAAATGATAGCAAGCACGACAAGGTCATCTCACATGTCCCACCCCACCCGTAATGCCATCAGGACATCAAATTGGATGTGAAGACACAAAACCAGGTAGAGTTCAATTATCTGCACTAATGGAAGGGCTCAGAGGCAAGGACAATCAACGAGGGCGGATAATCCGAAAACCACTTTCGCTTGGCCATGCTACGCACCATCAGTTCACATTCAAATATACTATGTCTGCCATTCTAGGGATTAATTTCCAACAAAATAATGAATCCACACAAGACAAGCCTGATTCCAGCTGAGAAGTGCCCTGGTTCTTTGGTCTGTTTCCTGCTCATCTCCTCTTTGCAACATACTCCATGCTGAGAACAGCCAGCAGGCTCTCCCGACTGGTGCCGAGAACCAATCTAAGCAGGGCTGACCCCTCTAGAATTTTCCCAGAGCGTGAAAGAGGCCTGCGTTTCAAAGGCTTCTTCTGCATGAAAATTAACTAGATGCCACCGATAAGGAGCAAAGGGGACAGCTTGCCCGAAAACACACAGCTGCGTCATGTTCACCTTGGCCCTGGCCAAGACGCTCAAAGGTGCTCATCTCCTGTACGGAGTTCGAGAACCGCCCCCTCCCCAAACAAACATAGAAAGTGCAAAGGGAATGATGTTCTCCTCTATGAAGGTCACCTGATGGTCTGATTCCAGGGGCTGGAAAATGAAATGCGGCACTGAGCGCTAAGCTGTGCACGTTCGGCCGGTAAGCGAGTCCCGAGCACCTTAGTAAGAGTTTGGCATCGGACAAGGGCTGAGTGTGTAAAGAAGCAGAAGGCGGGGAGAGTGTGAAAAGGCATCTATCTGTATGGATGAGTCAGGCAGAAACTAACACAGCCCTGCAAATCAACTGCACTCTGATGACACGAAGAAAAAGGAAAAAAGAAGCAGAAAGCAGAGTTCCCGCCCTGAGCACCTAGTGCAAAACAAACCAACAGGCAATGGCAGAATAAGGTACTCAGGTAAATTCAGCTTGGGTGGCGGGCCTCCAGTGGTGGAGGCTGGGCCCGGGGTCGAATCCTGGTACTTTCTGCAGAGTCGACACTACCTCCCGCTCAGCCGAACGGACTGCAACAAGCCTTCTTTCAGCCTTTCCACCCCAGCCCACAAGCCACGTTCTGCTCCAAATCCAGAGTGATCCTCAAATGTGAATCTGTTCCAACTCTGGTCTTCTCTGGATAGATGCCCAGGAGTGGGATTGCCGGATCACACGGCAGCTCTATATTTAGTTGTTTTTTTTTTTTTTTTTTTAAAAGGAAATTTCATGCTGTTCTCCTTAGTGGTTGCACCAATTTACCTTCCCATCAATAGAGGAGGAGGGCTTTTCTCCACACCCTCTCCAGCTTTTGTTATTTGTAGACTTATTAATGATGACCATTACATTACAGGCAGGACATGGAAGCAACTTAAATGTCCATAGACAGAGGAAAAGAATAAAGATGACGTGGTACATATAAACAATTGAATATTACTCAGCCATAAAAAGAACAAAATTTGGGGAGTTCCTGTCATGGCTCAGCAGAAATGAATCTGACTGGCATCCATGAGGATGCAGGTTTGATCCCTGGCCTTGCTCAGTGGGTTAAGGATCCAGGGTTGCCATGAGCTGTGGTGTAGTTCACAGAGGTGGCTCAGATCCCGCGTTGCTGTGGCTGTGGCGCAGGCCGGCGACTACAGGTCCACTCGACCCTTAGTCTGGTAACCTCCATATGCCACGGGTGCGGCCCTAAAAAAAGACCAAAAAAAGAACAAAATTTTGCAATTTGTAGCAACATGGATGGACAGAGACACTATCATACTAAATGAAGTAAGTCAGACAGCAAAAGACAAATATAGGATACCACTGATATGCAGAATCCAGTAAAAATGATACAAAGGAACTTATCTATAAAGCAGAAACAAACCCAGAATTCAAAATCAAAGGCATGGTAACCACGGGCGGAGACCGACGCGGGGAGGGGAGATTAGGACGGTGGGGTTAACACACGCACACTGCGGTACGTAAAACAGATGACTGACCAGCACCTACTGTGGAGCACAGGAAAATCTGCTCAAGATTCTGTAATAACCCAAACGGGGAAAAAGAACGGGTGTATGTGTCTGTAGGACTGCTTCACTTTGCTGTACACCTGAAACCAACACAACATCGTAAGTCAACTACACTCCAATAATTCAATTTAAAAAAAGTTTATTTATTTTATTAGTGTTGACTTACAGCATTGTGCTGATCTGCTGTACGCATAGAATGTGTGTGTGTGTGTGTGTGTGTATAAATTACAGGGTCCAGCAAAATTTAATTTAAAAATACGTGAATCTGGAGTTCGCTTCATGGTTCTGTGGTTAACGAACCTGACTAGGATCCATGAGGTCGCGGGTTCGATCTCTGGCCTCGCTCCGTGGGTTAAGGATCAGCGTTGCCGTGAGCTGTGGTGTAAGTCACAGATGCAGCTCAGATCCCGCGTTGCTGTGGCTGTGGTGTAGGCCGGTGGCTACAGCTCCGATTGGACCCCCGGCCTGGGAACCTCCCTATGCCGCAGGTGCAGCCCTAAAAAAACAAACAAACGAATAAAAAACTGAATCTGATCAGGCCACACTGTGGTTTCTGGCTGCTCTAAGACACGGCTCCCAGCTGCGAGCCAGGCCCTAGTCTGGGCTCAGAAGCCCTGCCTGACCTGGCTCTCACTGCCCTGCCTCTCAACTCAGGCCACCTCCTGCCCGGCTCGCCGCACTCCAGCCAGCCCGGCTCCTTTCAGCTCCTTGGAAACAACCACCTCTGTTCCCTTCCTTAGACCCCAGGCACCTGCTACTTCCTTTCAGTGGCCCACTCGGCCTACCGGCGATGGCCTCTCACCTGTTCGGAGTGTGTCCAGACGCTCCCTCCGCCTACGGGCTCTTCCTACCAACCTCTAGCAGGAGGACAATGGGTAGGAAGGAAAATAAATCCCACCGGGGCTTGCTTCACTGCACTCTCCGGGCGTGGAAGGGGTGATCTCTGGTTTCTGCGTTCGGCCCTCTTTAGGTCTACGGACCCCTCCAGTTTCAAGAATAAGCACGAACACTGCCCGAGCCCTCGCTCTGTGCCAAGCGCTCCTCCAAACTCTTTTCCTCCTCGCAGCCGTGTGCCCGGGGTCTCGCCATGGACACCGGCACAGAGAGGTGAGGCAACTCGCACACTAGTTGTGTGACGTATGCACACGACGGAGGCTAAGCCTGAACCTGGGAAGCCTGGTGGCAAAACCCCGTGTTCTTAACTTCCATCCTGAGTCACTTCCCAGCCCCGAGCATCTCTATTGTTTTCAATTAAAATAAGATCGCCTCCCCTGCCCCCAAAGGGCCATTAAAAAGCAAGGAAGGCCAGGGGGGCGACTTTGCTCAGCACAGCTCCACCCACCCTCTGCCTCTGGGATCCCCTTTTTGCCCTCCTTCCCTGCGTCCCCATAATGATCAACACCCTGCCCTCTCCTTTTAGAATACTCTCTCCCCATAATCACTCTGAGCGGCTGTGACTACATAAAGCTTATTTATACCCATGTCCTATGGCTAAAAGAGATCTTTAGGCGGCCCACAGCCCTGTGCAAAGAGTCTATACATCACCGGGAGACAGGCTGTGCAACAGACTGTGTTGATTTAACGAGAAATGCCCATTATCCAAAAGCAGAGAAGACCCAAGGCCACCTCTCTTGTCTCCTGTCCTGCCTTCCACCCTCTCCTGCCCCCAGCTCCATTCTAATTCTGTGCCTCCAATCTTAAATACATTAAAAACATAGCCTATTCTATCGCCTTTTTTTTTTTTTTTTAACTAAACAGGCTCAGCGTAAGGTCAGCCTCTTCTGGTACACTGGCTTCTGTTATGGGAGGAATAAAGGAGAGATGGCTTTTAAAAAGAGAGGCTGCTTTTAATGACAGTTTCCGAACAGCGGCCTTTTGTACTTGAAGGGATTGATGATAAAGCTCACTGTCAACTGACAGTAACATCAATGTCAGAGCACAAAGGGACGGATGTCCCTCAATACAGGATCATCCCAGAGCCATTAACCAGCGCAGGTCTGCCGTGCCGTCCTGGAGGACGGCCACTCCTTGTGACGGTGGAGCCACCAATTTCCTCTGAGCAGAGTCAGTGGAATAAGCAAAGTTGGAAAGCAAAACTACTTCTCTCTCTCTCTCTCTCTCTCTCACACACACACACACACACACACAATCAAACACTGAAAGTAGTTCAACACTGCCCTGGTCCACATTTGAATCCGATCCTTGCCAAGTCTTTGCTGCATAACTGTAGGCATGTACCTTTGCTTCTCTGTGCTCCAGTGTTCTCACTGGTAATACAGAGATAATACTACTATCTCCGAGGGTTGTTTTGCAGATAAAATGAGGTAATTCGCCCAAAGAGCTTGGCGAGATGTTAGATAGATGAACGCTCAGATGTAACAGGGGTTGTGAGGATTACCATTATGACAGCTGCAGAACTGTACATTCCCACAGTACAGCTCAAAGCACCTGCAGCTCTCCTCTCCCCAGCGCTTCTGAGAAGGAGCCAGGGTATGGAGCACGTCTGCTGTTGTAAAGGGGAAGCTCAGAGAGGCGCTGCGATGGGCTGAAAATCACAAAAGTGACCAATTAACTGGCAGCGTCGGGACTAGAGAAGTGACCCTCTGATTGCAGACCTGGTTCCCTGCTCCAAGGTATTTCTCAGTCTGCCTAAGACTGGGTGACGATGACATGTCTGCAATGACCCTAAGAGCAAGGGATGGAAGGCCATTCCCTGAGGTTCCCAAGACAATCCCCATTTCAAATATTGTATCCGTTTGTTAGAGTGGCCATATCATGTGTTCTCGAATCTGGATATTTTTGACAGTGACAAACACCGTCCTGGACAGGATTCCAGGAAAAGAGAGAGAAACTGAGGCCTGTACCAGACAGACTGGGACAAACACCCTCCACTTGGGGTCCACATAGTTATACTAGCACAGGTCCTGGCTGTTCCTTCCACAGCGGACGGTGGCATCTAATATTTTGTTCTTGGCATATTTTCTCATTCCCTGAGTCCTGATGGAATCACCTCCCTTGCTTTGGGTAGAGGACTTCTCCAATCTGGGGCATTAGCGTGGAGCCGCCAATACGGCACTGCTCTCCTTTCCCATCTCAGAGGGTGGATGAAGGATAAGCTCAAAGGTTCTTCCCCGGGGATTTTTCTGGCAAGGAAGACGGCCCCATGCTTTGGGGGAAGGGAGAGATTAGATATTCGGAAGATAATATGTGGGAATCACCTGCTCATTCTCCCTGGCTCCTCAGTAGGAGAAGCTGCCAATCCACCAAGAAACCAAGACGGGTGGAAGTGAGAGCTGAGCACCAAAAGGGAATGTTCTCGCAGGACTGAGCCACTGGCTACCGTCACGGAAACCCAGGGTCCAGTCTCCAACATCCTTCCTCCTTCAGTCACTTATTAGACTTCGCAGACTAACGCAAAAATCTCCCCAAATCCATCTTCCTATCTACGCTATGGTCATACAGGTGTCCGTACTTCATTTTGTTAAAAGTAGCATGAACCGAGCTTCTGTTACTTGCAATCAAAATAATTCTAATTGTACAGATACCAAAAATACAGGTATGGATAAGAACCTCTAAGAAAGGTAAAATATTTAAGTGAAAGAGGAGTTCGAAAGGAGAGAAGTCAAGGTAGGCGGCATACTTTTATTGAAATAATAAGCATTCAAGTGGGCTCATGAAACCGTAACATTTTGAATTAGGAGAAAGGGAGCAATGTCCCACGTCTCAGAGGTCTTGCTGAAAGAGGACGTGACCACGGAAAGGCGTCACAGTGTAGCGTCTCTGGCATCAATAAATCATGGTTCTGATGCCAGTTCCACTACTAAGTGCTCGGTCGCTTCAGCTCTCCGAGCCTCGATCCTTTCTACCATGAAATAAGGTTTCTAATGCCTCCCGGGGTTGTTAGGAGAGTCTTCATGAGTTTACATAAAGCACCTACTATGACCCTTGGCCCACTGATGGGTATTAATAAATAGTGATCATTATTCACGTGTGGAGGGCAGCAAAGAGACCTAACTCTAAAAGCCGACAGGTGTAGGGCTGGAGGCCGTGATATTCCGAGAGGCTGAAAGTCCACTTTTGTTGTCTCTGGTCTGCTGTGGCCTGGCCCAGGGTCTGCACTCTACGAAGTGCTTAATCATAGTCGATGAATAGATAAATGAAAAATGAAATCACTGATGCATGTACATAGCCTTAGAGGGATCTTAAATCACCATAAGAAGCCATTATCCCCATCCTCAAGGTAAATGTGTCTGGCTAGGTATTTAGTGCCAGCTTCCATTAAGAGAACCCTCATGGCAGTTGTCAAAAATATACAGAGAATGACAACCTGTAAGACCGAACAAATAAGAAAAAAAAAAAACGGAAAGCAATCGTTTTGGCTTGTATTCCCAAACCCACGTGACTTGCCCACAAAGAAATGCAGTTCAAGTGCATCCTCTGTCCAATCACTCCTTTATTGGTAAGTTCGCTCATGGGCATTGGCTCTTGATACTAGCAATGCTATCTACCTTTTGAGACCTGCAGATGAAGACACAGGGGCTGCAAGGGGCCCTTAGTCAAGGGCATGAAGGAGACATACTGATGCCTGACTTGGATCCAGTAGAATAAATATCACGCTGTCAGAGGTATTGCAGGCTCCAAAACTCCTGAAAAATGACCGGTCACTTTCCCGGAGGAGACTGGAATACGCCACGTCAGGCCAGGAAGGAAAGTAATCCTCAAAGGAGGAAACAGCACGGCAAAGGCATGAAGGCAGGAAGAGGCGTGCCGTCTTTGGGGGAGGCAGCGAACACTGTGATCTCCCCAGAACAGCGCTGCAGGAGATGAGTGGGGGTCAGGGAGGAAGGAAGGCTGGGTCGACCAGATGCCCAGAGGCCTTGACCACCAAGTCAAAACATAGAGATTTCGTTCTGCAGAAAAGGACAGGCCACCAACACTTTCTGATCCAGGGAGGGACGCAACCTAGTGGGAGTTTTAGGGAAACACGTTTGAAAGCAGAACAGAGGAGAGATCCGGAGGGATGGTGGGGCGACAAATTTTATTTCTTTTCTAAGAAAAAGTTAAACAATTTTCAAGGATTCTGGTAAGGATGGCGAGGTATATGGAAATACCTACAACTGTGTAAGAGAAGGCTATATAGGTCAGGGCTCTACGAGACAGAGTACAAGGAAACCCAACTCGAAGCGCATTAAGGAGGTGGGCGGAGGTGTTCACTGGCTTCTGTTAACTGAAATATCCAGCGGTAGATACAGATCAAACCCAGGCACCTGTATGATTTCCTCAAGACCTGTTCTCTCTCCATCTCTGTATCATCCTCCGTCTTAGGCTTCATCTCCCATCCCGGTACCCACAGCTCCTCCAAGCTCCCATAACTACAGTTCCTAACCAGCCGTATCCCGGTGCTGTTCCCCAGCAACATCTGCATCGAGTTTCACGGCTCTGCCTGGACCCGCTGCTCATCCTCGGGCCATTCCTGGGGCCAGGGTTTGAGACAACCTGACTGGGCAGGCCTGGGTTACGTGCCATTTTGAATCTGAAGTGAGGCCACCCACCCACCCTAAGGTGGCCTGCAATTAAAGTAAGAGCCATCCTGCTTCCCGCTGGAGAGATGACTGCTGGCCAGACAAATCAAACACACCTTGGGAGATGAGCACGAGAAGGGGAAAAGAACAGAAAGCATAATCAGCTGTAAACCTTAAGCTCTGCTCTTTAATAGCAGAGCCCCTACTGTAAATGTGCTCGCTGCCCCTATTATTGTGAGAACCTCAAATACACTTTCCAAACCTCTAAGAGTACTTAGAATGCTAAGAACCCAATTACTTTCACGTCTCCCAAATCAACCAAGTCTCCTTGAAAGTACAAAGAACCAAATCTCTTCAAAGATGAGAAGACGTACGGTGGAAATGAAAGGACAAGCCGAACATTTCTGAGTCACCTAATATTTTCAAATGACAATGCTTCCTCCTAGGAACGCACATAAAAACTTCTCCAAGCGCACCTACTAAGGAGTGTCAGAAGACCCTTACACAGTAGGAATGGCCACCTTTACTCTCTGTTATCACTGATATTAACCCTTTCCATCCAGACCACTTTTGGTTTTTAAAATAGACTTAGGAGTTCCCGTTGTGGCTCAGCGGTAACATATTCATGAGGATGCGGGTTCGATCCCTGGCCTTGCTCAGCAGGTTAAGGATCCAGGGTTGCCGAGAGCTGCGGTGTAGGTCGCAGACATGGCTCAGATCTGGCGGTGCTGTGGCTGGGGTGTAGGCTGGTAGCTGTAGCTCTGATTTGCCCCTAGCCTGGGAACCTCCATATGCTGCAGGTGCAGCCCTAAAAAGACCAAAAAAAAAAAAAAAAAAAAAGAGAGAGAGAGAAAGAAATAAATGGAAAAAAATATGTACTTAGTTTTTCCTCTGGAGAAAAAACAGCACCAAAAAATGGCATTTTCCACCAGTATCTCCAGATATACACATTTCTTGAAATAAATACAGTTATATTATGACTCTTTTATCATTGGTCAAAAACTCAAACTGCAATACAGTAACTAAAGGTGATTAAAGTCACAATTAAAAGCAGGGTTTAAAAGAAGAGTCACGTGTTTATTTATCTGGGTGAATTCTGGTAAATTAGGCAAGCTCTCTGTTCCTCTGTTTCAGCGTCTGTAAAGTAGGTGCAATATGAATACTTTAACGAGAATTAGGTAAGATACATATAAAGTGGAAAAGTATTAGTGTGTGTGTGTGTACATGTGTACTTGGAACCTTAGAATATATACTTGGAATCCAACAATTCTGGCTTTTTAAAATCACAAGTCCAAGTATAGATTCAAGTGTGTGTGTGTGTGTGTGTGTGTGTGTGTGTGTGTGTGCGTATTTGAGTGTGTGCTTCTTTAGGAAACTATTGTTTCTCAAACTGGACATAATCAAAATGCCTTACAAGGGAATGGTTATATAAACGATGATGAGCTCATACAATAAAATACTATGTAAATCTTAAGTAGAATGCAATAGACCTATACACACACACCTATATCACTAAGTAAATAATATGGAAATATTATATGAATCGTACATATATTATTTATATACTTATAAATGTTCCTTTACTGTATACTTACATACAGTATACTTAAATCTTTATTGTACTTTATGTAGTAAGCCATATTACATATTGATAATTGTATGTTATATAACATAAGTACACAAAATAAATATACAAATAAAGATGTACATACAGGAACTTGTACATCAATAGAATTTATTTTTTTTTTTGGATTTTTAGGGCCATACACGCAGCATATGGAAGTTCAAAGGCTAGAGGTCGAATTGGAGCTATAGCCCCGGCCTACACCACAGCCACAGCAACAGGGGATCCAAGCCGCGTCTGCAGCCTACACCACAGTTCACGGCAACCCCAGATCCTTAATTCACTGAGCAAGGCCAGGGATTCGAACCCGCATCCTCATGGATACTAGTCGGATTAGTTTCCACTGCACCACAACAGGAACTCCTGGATAGAATTTTTATGAAAAATACAGAAGAAACAAAAAAACCCGGTTACCTCTAAGAGGTGACCTGGCTACGTGGAATTAGTCGTTAAATTTTATTCAGTATTTGAAATTCTTATTTTTTTAGCCAAGTGCAAAATATTGTTTCATTTTGACTTTTTTCTAACTTTGTTTTCCTAAACCTGACTTACACTGACCTTTCGCAAGGCACCTGTTGCTGTTGACTCTGTGTGAAGACCCCCGGCAGAATTTCCATTCCTAACGAGCTCTGTGTGTGAATGGAACAGCTTTCTTCAGATCATCATATTTACATGCAGGGGCCACTTTGCTGAAAACGATGCTCGCTGATTAACAGAGTTTGTGAAAAAGTACCCTGTGCTTGAAACACTCATTTAATACATTTTAAGTGCCTGAAACGCTCAGCTTCCTTGATTGGTGTTGATTGTTTGGATTTGATTTATTTCCTCGGTATCAATGTTCATTAAATTACTTAATGTAACGGCCACCCTGTTGCTGCATCTCTATTTAACTCCACGTCTTCGGGAGCATTCTCATTCAGACGCTGCTCACTGCAGGGGTTGGGAGTGGAAATCTGACCCTCGAAGAGCTGCGTACTGTTCACAGAAATTACTTACAAGAAAAATTATCTTTCAAAAAAGTTCACAGCAGCCTCGTCTCTTTTTTTCTATTTCTAGCTTCTATTCTTGGCAGCAGTCTTATTATTTTTGACAATGTATTAACTGCCACGGACACACTTCTAAAGTGATGTTCAGTGTTCACAACAGTACGTTTGATCTCCCAAAGTTTAGCAGTCTACCACCCATGTGGACGGCGAGAGTTGCGGGCGACATTCTCACAGCGCACGTGCTAAATCCACTCTTTAAAAAAGAGAAGACTTTGCGGGACCCTCCAACAGTCCGCAGTCTGAATGGAGATTTTCTTCTTGGATTTGTTGCCTTTTATCTGTCCCAGGTTTGGTGGGTCCTGGGATTTCTCTCCATTCACTGTGTGCATTCCAAGGCTGTTAGATTTGCTTTGCTTTCCCAGGAGGACAAGTAGTTATGACAGGTGCTGTGGGCACATCGGCATTGATAAGCCTCACTGTGGAATGGGGGGGGGGTACGGATCAGGGCAGGTGATCAGAGGGTCTTTCGAACCGGAGGAGGGAAAGGCTGCAGGGTGGATGAGGTCATGGGCACCATGAACTGAGGGTAGCCAAGGAAGAGAAGGAAGGGGAACCTGCCTGCAGTTTGCCTAGTTCTGACTGCAAAAGTCAGGTGGATCCAGAAAGCAATGGAGCTTGAGCCCCTAGAATAAAAATGCCCACGTGAGACTACGTTCTAGGTACCCAGGACCCTGGCGCTCTAGGAGTGTGAAGCCCCTTTCCTGCAGCAATGGCACCGCTGGGTGAACAATCACAACAAAGTCACGGCAACGGAGGGGAACCACAGGTGGCCCAGCGGGGTGCCCCTTGGGGGAGGGGGTCTGGGATGGAGTTGTGGCAGGAGTTTGTGCCCCCAGACCAAATATGAGATCAAGAAGTCAGACAAGGTGTCCAAGAGTGAGTCTGAGCCGGCAGCTTGAGCGAGCATCTGGGGTACCAGGAGGCAGGAAGGGGCAGGAAACCCACCCCAAAGTCCTGCGTGGAGTGACTCAGAGCTGACCGCGTTCTCCCACGCCCACTACAGGGCTGCACCCCACCCAGAGGTGGGGGGGGCCATGGTTACCTTGAGATAAGCTGTAGAACAACCTTAGTGGGCTCTGATAATCAGTGCCCACCGAGACTGCTCATGTACACACTTTTATTACAAGTTGAAAATGTTGATTATTCAAATCTGCAGAAAGAAAAAATATTTAAGAGCCGGGAGAAGAAGAGTAATTCACTCTTAACAGGTGGACTCCATAAATCTTACTGTCATGCGACAGGTATTCATTATAAATCTTCTGCTAAGGTGACAGGTATTTACTGAGTGTGTACTCTCCCTAAGGCACTGTGCTTGGCACTGTGGGGGCCGCAGAAATTACCCCGAGGGAGACCTTAAGAAGAATTTTAAGCCTGCTAGGGGAGATAGAACAGCAAAGCAAAATACAAGATGACTATGCAAAACAGTACGGAGGTTCCTTTGGAAAATAAACATACAGCTACCATATGATCCAGCATTCCCGCTCCAGGATATATGGCAGGAAAAAAATGAAAACTCTAATTCAAAAAGATACGTGCACTCCCATGTTCAGAGCAGCACTGCTTAAAATAACCAAGCCATGGAAACAACTCAACTGCCCACCAACAGATGACTGGATGAAGAAGACGTAGTACACACACGCGCGCGCGCACACACACACTTAAATACTTTATTGTACTTAATATCGCTCCTCCATTAAAAAAAAAAAGAATGAAATATTGCCATTTGCAACAACATGGGGGGACCTAGTGAATATTAAACTTAATGAAGAAAGTCAGACAGAGAAAGACAAATATTATATGATAGCATTTATATGTGGGGTCTAAAAAAGGATAGAAAAGAATCTATATATAAAGCAAAAACAGACTCATACATAGAAAACAAGCTTAGCATTTCCAAAGGGGAGAAGGATAAATTAGGAGTATGGAATTAACAGATATAAACCACTACACGTAAAACAGACAACAATGGCCCACTGCGCAGCACAGGGAACCATATTCTATATCTTGTAAAAACCTTTAATGAAATATAACATGAAAGAAAATTACTTTGCTTATACTTGAAACTAATGCACTATTGTATATTAACAATATGCCAATTTAAACAGAAAAAAAGAAGAAAAAAACATACAAGATGACCAGTTATTTAGTGACCTGGGGGTATTCATTCATTCTTCCTATTAATGCATCCATTCCAGTCAACAAATAAGTACTATGGGGCATGAAAGCAGTAAACCCGCATGAGGCTGAGGGCACACACTTCATGTACATCTGTGATTCTCAATGACTATTATGATCACTAACCCGGGGAGCTTTTAAAAAAATGAGGATGGAGTTCCTGTTGTGGCGCAGTGGAAACGAATCCACCTGGGAACCTTGAATTTGTAGGTTTGATCCCTGGCCTTGCTCAGTGGGTTAAGGATCCGGCGTTGCCGTGAGCTGTGGTGAAGGTTGCAGACGCGGCTCGGATCCCGCGTTGCTGTGGCTGTGGTGTAGGCTGGCGGCTACAGCTCCGATTAGACCCCTAGCCTGGGAACCTCCATACGCCGCAAGTGAGGCCCTAGAAAAGGCAAAAAGACAAAAAAAAAAAAAAAAGTGTTAAGAGGAACTGCTTGATACTTGTCATATGATCCAGGCTCTGGATTAAGGGCACCCCAGAAGAGGGAGCTTCAAAAAGGATAAATTTGGTACCCAAGAAAGTTAAGACCTTCACTATAAGACACCTGCCCCTCCTGCGGCTTCAGTGCAGGCACAGATCCACTACCAGCACCGTAATAGCAACGGTTTGGTGCTAAGTCCCGGGGACTCTACAGACACACTTCCAATTCCAGAGGAGTTATTTTTATTCTGGTTTTACAACTGATGAAAGTGGGACTCAGGTAAGTGACACATGAACTAATAAGTTACCTAGCTAGTGACTGGACGAGTCAGGTCTGGCCATTCGGCTTTTATCTAACAACCCACCATTGCCCATTCTCTTTCTCACAAACTTCTTCCACAGGTCGGTAAGGGTGTATTCTTGTCTTCCAACACTGTGATTTCCTGAGTTTCCCTTCTGCAAACAATACCCTTCTGTTTCAGCAAGATAACAAAGACAGAATACTGAACAACATCCACAGGAAGATGTGTTTATAATAAAAACACCTTTGCCATTAAGATTTTAATGACTGTCATTATTATGGTTCAGGCAGAACAAAAGCAAACTCAAAGCGCTCTTTAGACATTTCCTGGTGTTGAGGAATTATCTGGGTAAGTCATTCCTTTTGCATGTGTAGTGCCTGGATCCCCTGAGTTTGCTTAGAGACAAAATAGAATGCACTGACAGACACAAGGACCTGGGTCCACACAGATGTGGGCTATAATGTCTGTATTGCTGTTTACTCTCTGTGTGACGCGGCACTAACTGCTTAAGCACGCTGAGCTTTTTTCCTTACCTGTACAATGGGGATAAAATACGCAACTTCGTAGAGTTATTACAGATACAATTTATACACACACACACCGCACATCACACAAAGAGCATCTGAAAAAATTTACGTTAGAACAAGGGCCAATATTTACTAGGTATTTCCTAATGTCAGGCACTATGGCAAACTTTTTGAATTCACTTAGCTAATTTCACAGATCTGGAGTTCCTGTTGTGGCGCAGCAGAAACAAATCTGACTAGGAACCATGGGGCTGCAGGTTCGATCCCTGGCCTCGCTCAGTGGGTTAAGGATCCGGCGTTGCTATGAGCTGTGGTGTAGGTGGAAGGCGAGGCTCGGATCCGCCATTGCTGTGGTTGTGGTGTAGACTGGCAGCTATAGCTCCGATTCAACCCCTAACCTGGGAACCTCCATGTGCCGCAGGTGTGGCCCTAAAGAGAAAAAAAAAAAACAAAAACAGTTTCACATATCTGTGAGGTAGGTACTGAGGACCTGTTGAGGATCTTAGCTGAAGTTCTGACACCAGAGACTGAAACAGGTGGGAAGCGGGCAGGGCACAACCTTAAAAGAACGACAGCCGTTGAGGACACAGCAAAAACTGGTTAGAAACAACTGGATCCAAGATGGCAGAAGATTTGATTTCCAGTGGACCCAGAGCCTCATTATGTGGTCATTGTAATATATTAGCATACATTAAGCGACACGCCCACAGGCATCATGACAGTTCCTAGGCAAACCATAAAAGGGCAAAAAGCGGGTGGTGGCCAAATTCTTGGAAATCCCCACCTCTTCCCTGAAAACGCTAGAATAATCCTCCCACTGATTAGCCTATGAAATAACCCAGCCCATAAATACCCACCACCCCGTATTTTGGGGCCTCTCACCTTCTGAGAGGCTCACACTGCATCTCCCTCAATAAACGTACGCCTTAACCACTCTGCCTCTCACTGAGCTCCCTCTGCACCGAGACGTAACCCGAACTTCAGGAAGTCCCGAGATCAGGTGTGCGACTGTCATTAAAAAATAAATAAATAAACAAACAAATAAATAAATAAATAAATAAAAATGGGTTCAAGGCCCAATCTGGGTTTTAGCCGAGTTCCAGCCCCGGCCCCCAATCTGAGTCTTGACTGGGTTAGGTTCCCAGCAAGTGGGTTCAAGTCCCAACCGCAGTTGCATGGGTTCAAGATCACGTGACATTCAGGGCACTGCTAACTGAATTTACCAATATCCCTCCCAACCTCTAGATCTTTTTTTCGGTTTGTTGTTGTGAAATAATAAGAGCCTCACAAGAATTTACACAAGCAGTAGACGCTGTGGACAGTTCACTCAGCTTCTACATTCTATGAAAATTCATGCTACAAATAGCTTCACGTGACCACAACCAAAGTCGAGTCGCGGGACTTTGCCTTCCCCACCCAGGATCTCCCTGATTCCGTCCTTTGCACCTTCTTTTCCTTCAGGGATTCTTATTTAAGTTTACGATGCCTCCATCAACTCGGTCACGCAGGTAGAACCAGTGACAAGTTATCCTCCATACAGAAACTACCCACCCCATGAATCCATCCGGTTTCTCTGGTCCTCCCCTGGGCATCCCCTGCACACTTCCCCCGACTCACTCGTTCCCTCGAAAGTATTTCTGAGTTACTATTTATCAGACACGGCTGAGTGACAGGATTAACAGGAGAGAATCGAATTTATTATGTACACGCTGGGAATTCACAGACGCGTGAAGACAGCAGGGAACAGGAAGTACAGATGCCTTTATGGACTAAGGAGAAGGAGGTGAGGTCTGGGGCTGCAGAGACAAGCAGGTAGTTCACAGAAGATGAGAAGAGTTACTGCTCGGTGAACAGATGTTTGCTGGGCCACCTGGAGATGGTGGCAGCAAAGAAAACTGGCCAAACGGGCCCTGCTCAATTCCTGCCTGAGTCAATAAAAACAGCCCTCACCCTCATGGAACTTACAGTCTCCAAGGGGAGATGGATGACAAAGAACCACAGAAATGAATGTAAATTTCCCACTGAGATTAAAATCTAGAGAGGAAAGATGAGCTGGTATTCTGACCAAAATCAGCTTCCCGAGGCAGTCACGCTGGGCAGGAAATAGGAGGAAGAGGGGGTGAAACAGTCATTTTTCGGGCTAAAGAAGTGTAAGGTGAGGGCTGGTGGGAGAATAGGAGGATTTAGGAAAGGCCCAGACAGTGTAAACAACATGTGGCGAGAGAGGAAGCAGAAGAGGCACAGAACCCGAAGGTCCAGGTGGTTGCTGCCGAGCGGGCGGGAGAAGGAGAGCAGAAGAAGGCTGACAGCCACGAGGCCCAGGGGCCGCATCAGGGGTTCCCACCTCCTTCCTGAGAGCAACGTGAACTCCTGATCCCTGAAGGCTTTGGCATGGGGTGGCGGAGGCAGTGTGGGGGACTTGGGACCAGCGGGGGACAGGCATTCTCAGGACCTCACTGTCACTGCCCGCTCAAGGGAGTATGGGGTTTGGTCCAGGTGCTGCCAAAGAGAAATCGATGGAAAGAAGACCTTACTGCAGTAATTTCTTTCCTCTTCCCTCCAGTTTTGGCTTCCTCCAACTCGCCTTCTAAGCTGTGGCTCAAGGGATCTGTCTGCAAGGCCACTATGTCAGGTGAATTTAGAATAAAACCCAAATAGAATCATGCCACATAACAGACGGCGTCCTTTGGCCCACACCTGCGTCCCAGCCTCAGCTCCTCCATCTCCCTCTGGCGCCGGCCTCGGTACCCTACGTGAATTCCCCTGCTTGGTCCGCGTCAGGTCGCCGCGTAGGCTAAGCAGGCTCTGCAGAATCGACGGGAATTGGTGCCCCCTGGGTTTATGCGGCATGGATGCGCAGATGACACTGAGCTTTTCCAAAAGCCTCATTCCCAGCAAAGGGCACTGATGTTGTCCTCAGCTCAAACAAGAGGTGGCGAGTGATGGACATGCCAACGTCCTGTCCCGCCATTAGCACGGCGAACATCTAACAGGTGGATTGGTCTCAGGTGCTCCTTCCCAATCCAGGTGGAAAGCCCTTCTAAGGAGACCCCAAAGTCACCGTGTTCATGCATTATTTTGGAAAAAGAGAGAGCACAGGACTGCGGGAAAGACAGAGGCTTGGGAATACACGCCAGAGCATGCACCTTCAATGCGTTTTGACCATAGGATACAGATCTCCCCGCTTTGTTCCATTTCTAAAGGTGAGGTTACAGGAATGTTTTCTGGACACCTGTCTAACAAACAAGAGAGCCCATCCCAAAGATAAGAAGGAGACATTTTTCAAGCGGCTACTTAAGGGGCAGGGTAGTGGCAGAAACAATCACATACATACACACACACCCCAAAACTTCCTGAAGAGGAAATCACCAGGATCGCCAAAAAGCTGCTGTGTTGGGGGGAAAAAGAACGCTGAGACGTCCTACTCCCGTTTGGTCCCATCATTCAAAAGAACATACATTTTATAGCCCGGGGAAGCCCTCCCTTCATCTGAGAATGGACCGCTGTCCTTCAGCCGTAATTCCAGAAACAGCCTCAGCTCAGTGACAGAGGGCAGGGCTGGGGGCCTGCCTGGCGCGACACTCCATCCGGTGGGCCAGCCGGGACTCACGCCGCCTTCTCCTCTCCTTAGGAAGCAAACCGCTTCTCTGCTGTTTCCCCACGGTGCCCGATTATGCTGCTCCCTTGCTAAATGAGCCCTCAGGCATTCAATCTGTTTTTAAGGAAATGGATCAGCATGATTATTCTGGGAAACACAGAGCTCATGAAAGAATAGGGCAAAATTACGAATCTCAGGAAATACTGGTCTTCGTATATTAATCACACTAATAACACCACCAATGAGAGAAGCGCAAATCCCCTTCCCTCCTGTGCATGATGTGCTTTGTTTGATCCCTTAGAAGCGAGTGTGCAGAGTGTTGTTTTGATGTACTTAGTCCCCTCCTTGACTGCTTTCAATTATTGCTGCATTTTAAAAAACCAGAACCGAAAAACTGGAAAGCTACAAAATTTTTCCAATTAGCAGGAAAATCCATAGAATACATCATGACTAAAAAAAAAGAAAAAGAAAGAAAAAAAAAAGAAGGGCTGGGAGTTCCCCATGTGGCTCCGTGGTTCCGAACCCCACTAGTATCCACGAGGGTGTGGGTTCGACTCCTGGCCTTGCTCACTGGGTTAAGGATCCGATGTTGCCATGAGCTGTGGTGTAGGTCACAGATGCAGCTGGGATCCCGCGTGGCTGCCGCTGTGGCTGTGGTGTAGGCTGGCAGCTACAATGCCAATTCGACCCCTAGCCCAGGAACATCCATGTGCTACAGGTGCAGCCCTAAAAACAAAACAAAAAAAAATCACAGCAAAACAAAAGGAAAGGCTATCAGAGAAGGTCAAATTCACAACACAGGCAACACTACTCCTCATTCTAAATCCACATCTCTAAACCATTATAGAATTCCGGCCTACAGAGATCAAAAGTGGTCTCAAACTCCTTCTTTTCCACATGGCACTTACCACCAAGCAGAACTGACACCACTGGGACATCACCCAAGTCAACTCACTCGTTTTCGAGAGGAAGCAACTAAATTTTGGCAGGGAGAGCACCCCCCTCACCGCCACCCCCACCGAGGACACATGGCAGGGGTCACTCTACCTGCCGTAATTTAGTTATGAAATTAAATAAGTGCCATATTTAAATACGAATTTAAATAATTAAATTAAAACGTTATAACTTATACAAGTTAAATTTAAATAAGTTAAACTTATAACTTATTTAAATTATTAAATAAATGTCAAAGCCAAGAGCACAAGACAGATCTTACTCCCCATTAGGTGCCCTTAAATTTCACCTACAATAGGCAGCCGTCCTGGGAAGAATTCCTTCCGTATGTATGGAATTCTTTAGGAACTTAAGGAAATAAGAAGGGCTATTGGGAAGCCTGATCATAGAATTTGAGCAAGGAAATCTCCACTTTTTTTTTTTTTCAGCCATGCCCAC
The DNA here is from genome assembly GCA_004024745.2 of Catagonus wagneri. Taxonomy (NCBI): domain Eukaryota; kingdom Metazoa; phylum Chordata; class Mammalia; order Artiodactyla; family Tayassuidae; genus Catagonus; species Catagonus wagneri. The sequence continues at coordinate 4,262,846 of PVHT021183594.1, forward strand.
AGCATGTGGAAGTCCCGGAGTCAGGGATTGAACCCACAGCAGCGATCTATCCAATCCTTAAATTATCAGGTCACCAGGGAATTCTGAAAACTTCCACTTATAATTTCATCATTCTAACACACACACACACACACACACACACACACACACACCCCTCCGTTTGCAAATCTGCTCCACTTCTCTTGCACGGCTGCATCCTCCTCAACATTCAGATTTCAGTTTAATTATCACTTCTCCAAAATATCTTTCCACGCCAGCTTCTCTAAAAAGACCCTTCACTAATTAGTTTCTAAGATCTTAATACTCTATTTTACGCCTTCCGTACACTGCAAGCGGTGACTGGTGTTAAGCGTTTACCAGTGCAGTTTTTCTTCTCCCTTACTGCATGGCCCCAAATACCAGATCAGATGTTACTCTACCAGCAGCTAGCACTGTTGGTACAGAACGCAGCCTGTGACAAGTCGGCAAACGAATCAGAAATACGGCACTTTCTAAGAGCATCACGCTCTCGGGCTTCTACTCCATCTCCTTGTCCTCTGCACGCCCACACTGAGGCGCGACCTTGGGTATCACCGGCCAGAAGGTCACAGCTCAGGTGTGCAGCTCATTCCTTAAGGTGCAGAAGGACACAGTAGCTCCAGCAAGCAAATCGAGGTCCCTTGGGACTGTTAAGAGTACAGAAATTAAGCTTCTAACCTCAGCTCTGTCATCACACCTCCCCCTAAGCTTCCACCCACTTCCCTCACCCAGCTGATCCTAGCCCAAATTACTGACCCAAGGAATTGTGAGCTGAACCAACGGTTGTTTTAAGCCCCTAGGTTTGCGGTAGTTTGATGGAGCAGATGCTACCTGACACGCTACTAGGTTAAGAACCAAGCTTCTCGAATGAGATGGCCTGAGCTTCAGTCTGGAGCTTTCCACTGAATGACACTGCAATCAGCAGCACGTTTGTTTAAGCCTCAATTCCTTCGTGTGCAGAATGGAGATAATAAGAGTGTTTTCCTGACAATCTTATAATTATTAAATGAGTAACAATATATAAAGTGCCAGGTACAGAGTAAGCGTTCAATAGATATCAGTGATTATTGTTATTTTTTTTAAGAGCTGAAAAGGTCCATTTCAATCGCTAATTTATTGAATTTATCTCCTCAAATGCTCCCAGCAACTTGTTTTTGCAAAGGGAACAGCTATTTGCACACCGTCATAAAGTCTTTTAAGGAGAAGATAAGGTAAAAATATATTTATTACTATCTAAAATTTCCTATTACATTCATGCTATACATGTAATCTTGACTTAAAAGGAGATTCGTAATCAAGTGCACACAGAATAAAGGGGAATTTTTTGTTGCATTGAATTATAAAAGGAGAATCATGTCTTTTATTTTTCTTTAAAACCACGGATTTGGATCACATTCACAGGAACAAATAACACTCCAAAACATGCAATATGCTACATGCAATCTTCAAGCCAATGAAAAGTTTCCACTCTTAAAAGTCCACCAAGTTTTAAATGTATCTATTCTGTATTTAAAGCCATCCATTTTTTTCTTCCAACCCTGGAAGGATGTTTTCCATCAGCAGAATTATAACAAGTAAAGAAAAGCTTTCCTTTTTTTCCCCTGAAGTCTTGAAAATTATGGAAGGAAACCAATATTTACATTCGGGTTCAGATTTTGCATTAAAGTCATATACATACTAAATTTCTTCTGGCTCCTCTACAGAAAGTACTATTAGCTCGTGCTCCATTTTCCAACATGCATAAAAAGCAAATAACAACTTATCTCTTTTTATGAGCTGCTCGTAAAGCAAAATCCATTCCTGTGTGTGACTTAACCCTTACCAGCCTCAGCGGGAGCTGCTGCCATGTGCTGGTCTCAAAACACACAGAGAGAGGTGGGGAAGACAAGACGCAGGAGTGTCCGTGTTGACCGAGGCTCGGGAGACATGGAGCCTGTTCGTCACGTGCATGGGACACGCTCTGGAACCTCAGGGGAGCACAAAGACCACCCTCTTAATGTCTCTGCCTTGAAGAAAGGGCTTAGCTTTTGATTTTTGGCTCTTTATTTAATAGCTAAGGAGACTCTGTGAGCTTTACAAATGGCCTTGCCGACTGGAGAATGACACTGTGGTCGCAGGGGTAAAGAGTAAGAGGGTGTCATTTATCTCTGTTCCCTCTCACAGGCTGACGCTTCAGCACAACCTGGCCTGTCACCATGACGGGCCCAGAAGGCATCTATTCTGCACGACACATCTACCCACTGCCCTCAAAGAGCTTGGGGGCACAGGATGTATACATCACTTACAATAAACGCCAATCACTTTCCCCCTTCACCTCCACGGCTATTAAACAGGCAGGCGGAAAGGTCAGTGTGTTTGCATGAAAAATAAATCGGTGAAGGGTTGTGATGGTTGGTATCCACAGACCTCTTTTGTGTCACAAAACAGACATTTGCAGGTGGAGACTAGGCCATGGCAGCTACTTTTTAAAACTGGAGGCTTGGAACTCCCCGGTGGCCTGGCGGTTAAGGATCCGGTATTGTCACTGCCGGGGCGCAGGTTCGATCCCTTGCCCCAGAACTTCCGAATGCCATAGGCTTGGCCAAAAATCAATCAATCAATCAATCAAGAGGAGTGATTCCTCAATATTCCCCCTACCCAAACTGGCTTCCTGGTTCATGGTCATGAGACAGCTACTCCATTTTCTGAATAGAACGCTCCTTCTGGGCAAGAAGAAGCGTGAAGAGGGAGTGCAAATGGCCAGTTTAGTGAAGCTGCCCACAGACTCCGCTCACGTATCAGTGGTTTCATGGCCACCAGCAAAAGAGCCCGGGAAGTCAAGTTTGTCGTGGCTGTTGGTTTTGTTTTAAATGGAGTCACGGTCACATCTAACAGAAACAGAAAAACAGAGAGGGGGGCATGGCTAGAAGAGCAGTCCAAATGCGATTCTCAGGCCAGGAGCATCAGCATCACCTTAGAATTTTTAAACATTCAGATTCTCAGGCCCTATTCTGGACTCTCTGCGGCAAAAGCTCTGCGGTGTGTGTTAAGAGCACCTCCAGGGAAACCGACTGACACTCATGTTTGAGGAGGGCTGGAGTCAAAAACTGAGAGTGTCTGTGGACTTCCCGTCATGGCTCAGTGGAAACGAATCTGACTAGCAACTGTGAGAACGCGGGTTCGATCCCTGGCCTCGCTCAGTAGGTTAAGGATGCGGCGATGCTGTGAGCTGTGGCGTAGATTGCAGACGCAGCTCGGATCCCACATTGCTGTGGCTGTGGTGTAGGCTGGTGGCTACAGCTCCGATTGGACCCCTAGCCCGGGAACCTCCATATGCAGTGGGTGCGGCCCTAAAAAGACAAAAAAAAAAAAAAAAAAAAAAAAAAAAAAAAAAAAAACAGAAAAAAAAGGCTCATTTCATGTGACAAAATTCAGAAAGGATTGGAGTTTCCTGGTGGCTCAGTGGTTAAGGATCTGGCGCTGTCACCACTATGGTGCCAGTTCCATCCCCGGCCCCGGAACTTCCACAAACCAGGAGAGCAGAAAAAATAAAATTTCTAACATTTCAATTTAGGGCTTAGGGAGATGCATTCCTTTTCTAAACCTCAGTTTCAGTATCTGTTTAGTAGGAAAGATCTCAGTAGCTTTCTCCCCCATTACCGAAGATTTCTTTGAAATACTAAATTACACAAGAATTTTGTGCTCTTTGGCAAGAAGGATTTAGAGGAATTTAAGTCATTTTTCACATCCTTAGCATAACGCTCACCTAAAGATTTTGAAGAATTCTAGAAAAAGATCATATTAAGGTCCCAACTGGTTAAGTACCCCATTCAGTATCCAAAAAGCATGGCCCAAATGTTTCAGTTAAGTCCACAAAGTCCTTTGCATAAAATCACAAGATAAACTTTGTTAGAAACTCGGTCCCCTGGATTCACACTCGGCAGTGCCTCCTAGGCTAATAGGAACTTTTGCTTTCTGACATTATCCATTTTGCTAAAGCTGGTTATGATTCCCCACACATTACTTGAAAACCAATTTCATTCAAGACAAAAGAGTGTGAGCAGGGTATTACATTTTATGCCTAAATTATGCAAATTTGGTGGAGTTATATTGTATTGTGAGCAATTCCCTTTCTTCCAGTTTTCATTGTAGCATGAGTTAAAGTAAATTTCACTATCCTCATTTGCAAAAGGTGAATACTTACTATTTTAAAACCCTGGAGGAAAGGATTGACTTTTAATGAGCAGTTATCTAATATAAAAATCTCTTACATATATTACTGACATCATTCCCAAGTCTTAAATGTACATTCCAGATAGGGTTGATCTTGATTCAATTAATCCTTGGAGAAAGGGCTTCGCAGGCAAGCTCCATACATTCCAAAGACAAACCAGGAGGTGAGACAGAGGATGTGGGCTGTTGGACATCAAACTCTGAAGCTTGGGTACCCAGCTTTCAGCACAAGGACACTGTTATTTTTTGTAGCACTCTCCTAGCAACAGTAGCAGATAATGGGGATACAGTAGTTATTCTTTCTGTTTTTAAAGATAACTTTCAAACTCTCCCAGTGTTTTCTTCCTGCAGTTCATCAATTCTCAGCAAGGAACAGCAGGACTAAATGGACCTAGCAGGCGAATCAGTTAATATTTCCTTAGGGTGCAAGCAACATCAAATGCTGTGGCTTTGAAAAATAGGGCTTTGTTTGTCTCACATCTAGCACCTTACTTTTTCAAATGTGGGCTGTGAACTAGGAGCATTAGAACTGTCTGAAAATTTGATAGAAACACCAAGTCTTACATCCCACCTCGGGCCTGCTAAATCAGAATCTCTGGCACTGGGGACCAGCAATCTGAGCTTGAAAGAGAACGTTCTGGTCATTTTTATGTGCACCAAGTTAAGAGAAGATTTCATCTGGAAGAAGGAGGTTGCTGTGTCAGAGGTGATGTATCTGTGGCTCCCTGCACATTTCATCAAGGTCAGGAAATGACTGCCACAGTTCCAGACATCACTTCTATGCTCCTGGCAGAGGGAAGGAGGAAAGGGCATAAGCATGCCACTCTTGTCTCTCTCTCTCTCTTTTTTTTTAATTTTAGATAATTCATGCACTATGAATGATACCATTTATGAAAGAAAATGCACAAATAATATTATAGATATTATCTGTAGTTATGTACATGATGATGGATGTATAGGAAAAGAAGCAGAACAGGGGCCAACTTATTCTATACCCAGGGCCAAATACAGCCATTGCCTGGTTTTTATTTTTTATTTATTTATTTAAAAAATTTCTATGGCTGCACCCACAGCACATGGAAGTTCCTGGGCTAAGGACTGAATCCAAGACACAGCTGCAACCTACACTACAGCTGTGGCAATGCCAGATCCTTTAACCCACTGAGCTGGGCCAAGGATTGAACCTGCACCTCCACAGCAACCCGAGCTGCTGTGGTCAGATTCTTAACCCACTGTGCTATAGGGGGAACTCCTTGTCTAACTCTTCTTCTTCCCTTTTTTTTTAATCATGCTTTTAACTCAAGGAAGTTTCCAGGGAGCTTGGGATATAAAAAATGTTGGCTTTTCAGCCTCTATAGTGAGAAACAGCAAAATAGGAGAAGGCAGAAAATAACTTGTAGAGTTGGAAATTTGTTTGCCACGCCTGGGCAGCAAGCAACTTAGAAGAGGTTTTTTTTTGTTTGTTTTTTGTTTTGTTTTGTTTTTTGCTTTTTAGGGCCACACCCGCAGCATATGGAAGTTCCCAGCCTAGTAGTTGAACCGGAGCTGCAGCCGCCGGCCTACACCACAGCCACAGCAACGCAGGATCCGAGCCACATCTGTGACCTACACCACAGCTCACGGCAACGCCAGATCCTTAACCCACTGAGTGAGGCCAGGGATGGAACCCGCATCCTCCTAGGTACTAGTCGGGTTCATAACCTGCTGAGCCACAAAGGGGAACCCCCATAGAAGAGTTATATGTATTTTTTTACAATGTTCACACTGGTACTTAAAAAGGAAATTTCTCTCTATTCTAAAACACGCATTCACATCGGGATAAATGCTTGTTTTGGTGTCTGGGAACGCACCATGCAAAACACAAATATGACTTAAGTCGGTCCTTGTCTTTCAGGATACACCCCTTTGTACATCTTGAATTCAGTACCATGAGCAAGAATGACTTACTGGAAAATCAAGAGGGAACATCAAGAGAGAAGTATCACCACTTTCCTTGTTACAGAGAACAAGGGGAGCCAATCAATTCTCATGTATTGATTTTAAGATCACACTAGTGAACAAAGGAAAAATAGTGGATAATATGTCACATCACAGACTAACAATGAGATTATATAATACAATCTTTGAAAATGCATACGTGCTTTTGTTTTGTTTGATGCATAGTCATGGCTCTCTAAGTGTGATCTGGGCAGCTGAATCGTTAAAACACAAGGCAGATATCTCTTAAGAGAATGTAAGGAGGGATTTAGCATATTACAATAACTAACCTTACTGGTAATCAGAGAAATCCAAATTAAACGGCAATGATAGATTTCCTATTAGCAAAATGTTTAAGTAATTATAATAACCATGACTGGGGATGTAGAGAAACTAGCAACTTAGAGTCTTTGTTAGTGGCTTTACAAGTTGATTTGATCCCTTTGGAAAGCAAGTTGTAAATACATATCAAGAGCCACACAAAATTTCCCCTTTTCCCTGATCCTGTAATTACATTTCTAGGAATCTGGCCTAAAGAAAGAATCTTAAATATAGGAAAAGATGTTCACTGAGGAGTTCCCACTGCAGCTCGGCAGTAACAAACCCAACTAGTATCCACGAGCATGTGGGTTCGATACCTGGCCTCGCTTGGTGGCTGAAGGATCCGACATTGCCCTGAGTTGTGGTGCAGGTCACAGGTGCAGCTCAGATCCTGCATTGCGGTGGTTGTGGTGTAGGAGAGCAGCTGTAGTTCCTGTTAGACCCCTAGTCGAGGAACTTCCATATGCCATGGGTGTGGCCCTAAAAAGACCAAAAAAAAAAAAAAAAGATGCTCAATGGAACATAATTTAGAATCAAACAGGTAAAACTGAATTCTCCCTAATAGAATAATAATTCAATATTTTATAGTTTTGCACACACACATGCTCTCTCTGACAGCTATTTAAAATTACAGTTATAGAAACTAGATCACTAGGTACCTAGGAGACAATGTTTCATTTTTTAAAAAAAATCAAAAGTTCATGCTCATTATGATCAAAGGCACATAAATTAAAGAATACGTGAGCAGTGTACACCAGAATGTAATGCTGACTAGTATGACGAGTATTTTTATTTTCTTCATAACTTTCCATTAGGGGTTTAATAATAGTATTATGCTACCTTTTATTAGAAAAGTGAATTTCTAATAAAAATACACAGCAAAGAATCTCTTGGAAAAGTAGCTCTTCAAACACATTTTGGCGTTTATGACTACAATAAAAGAGTCCTGGAATTTTGATGTGGGCTGGTTTTGGAATATTGACTGCGTGTTGGTTTTGGAATTTTGACCGTGTGCTGGTTTTGGAATTTTGACTGTGTGTTGGTTTTGGAATTTTGATGTGTGCTGGTTAATCAAAAGACCTCACTGGTTGAGAGGGATGATGCTAACATGAATTACAGATTATCAAGGCATCCCAAGTCAGTGCAATCCACAAGACTGATGGACTCCCAGGAGCACAGCTCATGGCAATCTTCATCCCCATCTTCTGTCTCTTTCCAGTGTCAGCTGAGTCTCCTAAACTCAGCAGATCTGTGTTGAGTCTCAAAGAATAAAGGGATGTGTCTAATATCCATGTCGGGGGTGGGCAGTGAGAAGGGGCAGGAATCCATTTCTCAGCACAATTCTTTCAGTCCCATAAAGATAAGGGATGAAATGTTCAGGAATTTGCACCAATTAATTAGCACTTCAAGAAAGTAAACTACGAGTTCCCATCGTGGCTCAGTGGTTAACGAATCCGACTAGGAACCATGAGGTTGCGGGTTCAATACCTGGCCTTGCTCAGTGGGTTAAGGATCTGGCATTGCCATGAGCTGTGGTGTAGGTTGCAGATGCGGCTTGGATCCCGTGTTGCTGTGGCTGTGGCAAAGGCCAGCAGCTACAGCTCCTGTTAGACCCCTAGCCTGGGAACCTCCATATGGCCGCAGGTGCGGCTCTAGATAAGGCAAAAAAAAAAGGAAAGTAAACTAAATGTATATTATGTGTATGTACTATGTGTGTTGTGTGTGTATATACGGGTATTGTGTGTATGTAGAGATATATACAAATAGATGAGGCTATATAAACACATTTATGTATGCCAGTAGAGACATACAGATAGAAGTATTGACAGGTACATATAGAGACAGACGACTGATATAAACATACACATATGATTGGATATTAATGATCTGCTCAGGTTTCCGGCTAAGAGCTTTCCATGCATTATCTAGATCCTTTACGAGGATTAACCTATCGCCATTTTACAGATAAAGGACATGAAATGTCAAGAAATTGTCCAAGGTCATTCCTCAAGTAAGAGAACGTCACTTGATCCACAGAACAGAAAGCCCAGATATGATCAACGCACATCTTCTATCGGAAAAGTAGCAGCGGCTGGCGCTGGAAATGCCAAAATCATCGACCACAAAGTGTGACTTTTGTTCTCCACGTAACATTTGGTGCTGGTATCCCCCCACCTGGGGACTCAGCATCTCTGCATCAGTGCGTCCCCGTTTCATAGATGTGGTCCCTGAGTCCCGCAGCAGCTCTAGTAGGCCTCAGTTCCAACATACATACAACTGCCCTTTATGCTTCCATGTTGAAAACCACAGCTGAGAGCCCATGCGTGCTCGCATGCTATGCTTAGGAAGAATATGTGCAATTAGGATTTTTTCTCTTCTTCTTTTTTGCTTCTGGTAATTCCATTTGGGACTTCCTAATATGTTTAATGGAGATTCTGGCTTTGGCATTAGCTGAAGAAGGATACTGGAACGTGTGAAAGTTTCAAAGGATGGCATTTAATTCTAGCACCAGAACTTTTCCATTTGGAACCACACTACCCTGCCTGGTGTGAACCAGATACGGCAAAAGCAGGTCTTGCCTCTGACTAAAAACAAGCCACGACGGTCGTATTCACATGTCTACCTCAATGAATGCCTCTAGAATTCAGCTGGCACGCCAAAGCGGAGGCATGGAGGGGCACTGCTTAGTATTATCCTACTTAAAATGCTTGCGCCTTTAACAAAGAAATGGATAAAAGGAACATGCTGGATTCATGCTACTCATGCAAAACGGAAGAACATATGAGGGTCAAAATTCCTTGCAGCACAGACTGTACAACTTCTCACTCATGCCCCTGTGCATTCACGCAGATGGGTCAGGTGCCTGGGTGATAAATATTTCACGTCCTGAAAGGGACTAGAGGGTTCCTCAGACGCTGCTAGCGCGCATGCCCACATCCACACCCAGGTGGTACCCACCTGCTTTGCGGGGGGCAAAGGGAGGGGCAGGTGGAGGGGAGTCACCGCAAATCAACTCCTCCCCCTACCCCTTATTTCCCTGATGTCGCCCCCTCAACAAGAGTTCGATCCTAGCGGCCTCTGCTAATATTGAAATGGTTTGCTACCACATTCTCTCGGTTCTAAGAGAGCACAGAGGCTGCAGGAAGCAGCAACTAGAACAGCTGCCTCCACTTCTGCAAAGTTCCAAATAGGGGAAATGCGGGCATATATTCAAAGAAAGGAAATACGGTAGCCAGTTCAGACTTCTCTGGCAGCATTTTTGTTCTCCGACATACCTCTGAAAGTGGGACATTCAATAAAACAACACTTGTTTCTAGATTCAAACGAATTCTATAAAAATAAAAAAAAAATAGAATCCCCCAAATGAATAGAGAGAATGCCAGCCTCCTAACACAGAGGTGAAAATGACTGAAGCAGAGACAGGTCCGCCAACCCATTAATCCAGCAAAGCTTTGTGTGAAGACGCGGATGTGTCAGAGCAGGTTACCTCAAGAGGGCTTTCTTTTGAACTTGAACTGCCAAAATTCCAGGCAGACACCAAAGAGCTTCAGTTTAAGTGGGCAAAAGGTGAACAGTCAGAAGGAAAGTAGAAAGAACAGAGGATCAGGCCGGTTATCAAAGAAGAGCTTCCAAGGGAAGAAAAAAAAAAAATTAAAGTGAAACGGGGAAAGTTTTCAGAAAGTCAACATTCAAGGAAAGCAGCATTTAAAAATATAAATCACTCACAGGCCTGCGTGTACGAGAAAGAGCAGACGTTCCCTCTTGCAAGCACCCCAGGATGCCTGCAGGAGCGAAAGAAGCACAAAGCAAAGCTGGATCGGAGATTATAACCAGGAGCGAGGAGCTGGCCAAGCAGGAAGAGGACAAAATACAAGCCAAGGTTATAAAATTCCAGTTACCACTTGAATTTGTTGCATACTTGTTTTCTGCTCACTCTAGAGCTGGAAATTACAGTCCCTCAACATCCCTGGCAGAGGCTGTAGCAGGAACAAAGACAAAGCCGCATACAACAGGTAGCAGTCCTGACTACTGCAGCTGCTGGGATGAAAAGACGGTGCTGATGCGGTTGGAGAAGGTGGAAGCCAGCAATGAGAATCTATTCTTCCATCAAGTGTGATCACCTGTGACTGTCTCCTTTCAGGACCCACAGAGGTGATACACACACAGGGAAGGTGTCATCTCGGCCTTCCAGATGTTTAAAAGCTTTATGGGTTTGTTTTACAACTTATCTCTGCCTTTCGCTCTGCTGTGATGATCTTCCAGACCTCGGCAATGGGGAGAAGAACAAGTGAATTCATCCTGGGGTATGAAGGCAGTCGGCTGATTGGAATATTTACGTAGCCCTTTCTACACGGGAGAAAGCATGAAGGAGACGACTTGCTTTTGCAGTGTTTGTGGGCTCCCAGAAAATGAGGTGTGTCCGCGTGATCATCAGACAGGAGAGAGGGACAAAGTGTGCTGAAAGAACCTAAAGAATTGAGAGGAGAAAAAAAATTCCCTTCCAGCTGAAGGACGAGGAGACTTTATGGAGGAGGTGGTGTCTTCAAGGAAAGAAAGGAATGGAATGTCTTCAATAGCACATTTATGGGCGGAAGATCTAAGGAGACATTTCTCCAAAGAAAACAGACAGGTGGCCAAAGAACACATGAAAAGATGCTCCACATCACTAATTTTTGGAGAAATCCAAGTCAACACTACAATGAGGCATCACCTCACACCAGTCAGAAGGGCCATCATCAAAAAGTCTACAAACAGCAAATGCAAGAGGCTACACTGTTGGTGGGAATGTGAATTGGTGCAGCCACTGTGGAAAACAGTATGGAGGTTCCTTAAAAAACTATAAATAGAACTACCATATGATCCAGCAATCCCACTCCCGAGTAATATCCAGAGAAAACTCTCATTGAAAACGATACATGCACCCCAGTGTTCACTGCAGTGATATTCACAATAGCCAAGACATGGAAGCAACCCAAATGTCTAGCGACAGCGGAATAGACAAAGATGTGGTACGTATTTACAATGGAATATTATTCAGCCGTAAAAAATAATGAAAGGAAGCCATTTGCAGCAACACGGAAGGACCTGGAGATTATCAAAGTGAGTGAAGTACGTCATACAGAGACAAATATCATCTGATATCACTTCTACGTGGAAATTTGACAAAAGTGATACCCAAAAACATTAAGAAAAAGCCTCACAGGTTTCAAAACCCATCTTACGGTTACCACAGGTGAAACTGTTGGGTGGAGTGAAGAACTGGGAGGGTGGGAATACCATGTACACATGACTGTGTAAACAGGTGACTAATGAGGACCTGCTGTACAGCACAGGAAACTATACTCAATAGTGTGTAATAACCTATATGGAAAAAAAGAATGGAGATATTATTTATATGCATGACCGATTCACTTTGCTATACATGTAAAATTAAAACACTGTAAATCAACTCTACTCCAATACAATTAAAATTTTCAAATAGTAATGTTGATAACTGCGTTTCATGAGAAACAGGAGGGTGGGAGAGAGTTCATGGTCAAGTAAAGAAATTTAGGAAAGGATGCTCTCAATCGTCATCACCTCGTCTCTATCATCACCCCATCGCTCATTCTTGGAGCTCCCCAATCCAAATTAGCTTATTAAAGATTCTGAGGAATAAACTGTGGAGACAAGGGTAGGGGGAGTAAGAGGTGAAGGAAAAAGGATGGAGTCTGGGAAAATAGCATTGAGACATGGGATAGCTCGGCCCACTGGAGGAACTGGACACCACCACGCTGGTGGAGTACCACGAGCAAGTAAGGAAGCGGGCGGTGAAGAGGTCCGAGAGACGGCTGCAGCACGTGCCTAGAGCACTGACTGCGTTATGGTGAGTTTGCTTCCCAGGGGCCGGGGGCACTATCTAGAGACATCTTGACTGTCACAGCGAAGGGGATGCATCCTACTGGCATCCAGTGGATAGAGAACAGGGATGCTATTAAATACCCTATAATGCACAGGACAGCCTCCACCCAGGCCCCAAAACAATGATTTTTCCATCCCAAAATGACAACAGTGTTGAGGTTGAGAATCTCTGGCCTTAGAGTAGGAAAAGTTTAGCACAGTAGACAGAAGGGCAGGGAGAGGTCAGAGTCCGTGAGACCGACACCCAGACATGGAAGGACCTTCTCATGGCCCTGGGTCTTGCCATGAAGCACAGAATTACATAAGCCGTCCATGTGACTTCTTCCACCCACCAGGGTGAAGTAAGAGCAATAAAACCCCATGTCTCTGAGATTTATAAATGGTGGAGATGTCTATTACAAACAACTGCCATGATGTCTGTAACTCTTCTGCAATGACTGGCCACTTAGAAGAACACAGAGCAAAGGGCTGGTCCCATTACCACTAGGGTGTAGGAATATCAAAGCAGCAAGAGCGTCTATCCTGGAAGTTCAAATGCAGCTGTGGTGGCTTCCTGGGAGCATTCTGACCATGCAGGCCGTATATCTGACCAGTGTGGCCAGAACAGGGCTGAGGGACACTCCAGAGATCCTGGGTACACACCAAAGTCACCAAGACACTACAGTCAAAATACGTGGCGATGAGAGCATGTGACAAGACCACAGAAATAACTGAAGGTTCAAGACAGAGCAGACTAAGCTACTTGCCCTCCCTTAAAAGGGCACACCGCATAATAAAAGGCAAAAATCAATATATACTGTTTCTGTATTTAAATGCAAATACACAGTAATAGGGAGAAATTATAGTCAGTGACTAAACTTACATTTTGAGGATTATATTTGAAAATGAGGTACTTTTTGACTCATAAGGGGTGGCCAATCTTTTCCAAGTCTGCAAGGTCATGATGCAGGGTTGTCTCCAGTTGACCACAGAGGTGAATATAAAATTAGCATATTTCACTCTTAACAGGAGAGGCCTTTCAGGTCTGCTTCATTATGTAAAACGATTATTCTAAGTAGGTGGCTCTCCAATTCCCCATTAAAAACAAATGAATTTCTCCACCATTGGTCTTTTTTTCTTACTTTTTTTTCCAGATGTCAAATACGGTACGTGTTTCTTTGGGGGGGAAAAAGTTTTAAAAATGCCTTCTATGTAGAAATCTTCACCTATAAAAACTCAGTAAATCACTCCATTATCATAGTGGTGAATACGCATTTTAAAATGCATACACACATACACACATTTATATATCTGTGTAATCCTGAAATGCTGTGTAGTCTATGTCGCATCTGTTTTTAGACTGGATAGTCTGTTATATATTCTGGAAGACAGAAAATCTGCACGAGGTCAGCTTGTTTTGAGAGAGAAGGAGACCAGTCTATTTGCTACCGTGACTGTTGTCCAAGGTTTCTGTCACTTGCAGCTAAAACCACTTTTAACAAATATAGAAGCTTAACCGTGGCTGGAATTGATCCCATGGAAACAGAATAGGGCACGGTCCCCAAGTACGCCATGGCCACATCCCCTGGAGGGAGACCAAGATCTTCCTTGATCTCTCACAAGAACACTTTGCCCAGCTGCCTTCTATGTCTTTTTCAGGGTCCAAACCCAAGCGATGATCCAGCCCCCATGTGCATCAGTGTATCCAGTGGCTGTAACTATTTCATCTGTGGAGTTGGAAGACAAGGCCTCTCGAAAAAAAAAAAAAGGGTGTGGGGGGGAGTAGGCCTTGTGCTGTCCTCAGAGAAGGTGAAGCCACCAGGCTGACCCAGTCCCACCGGAGCAGCTGCCTACTGACGGGGCTCAGGACACGCTGCCCCAAACATGGCACCTGGGCATGTTCAATATTTCAGGCTGAAGACATCTGAGAAATGGCATGAGCAGAAAAGACTCCCTAACCTTCCTCTGAAGCGGGGTCATAAAACTCCGGTGAGAGGTGCCCTCCCTACCCCCTTGTCACCAGAGACACAAGGACACAGAGAGGAATCTGGACCGACAGGCTAAGTACCACCACCACCCCCCAAGCCTGCCCCCTGTTGACGACAATCAGTTCAAACCTCTGTCCCATGAGGTCTTTGCTCAACTTCGGACACTCCTTCAAACCTAGGTTAAAACACTCAGGTTTAAAGGTTTCCATTGTGGCTCAGCAGTAACGAACCTGACTAGTATCCATGAGGTTGCAGGTTCAATCCCTGGCCCCTCTCAGCGGGTTAAGGATCCAGCATCACTGTGTGCTGTGGTGTAGGTCCAGATCCCGTGTGGCTGTGGCTGTGGTGCAGGCCCCGAGCTGATTCCACTCCTAGCCTTGGAACTTCCATATGCTGCAGGCACAGCCCTAAAAAGACGAAAAAAAAAAAAAAGCTCAGGTTTAACCTTTTCTTGGGGGCATGGAGGTCTTCAGATTGAAGGCTCTTGAGCCCCAAGAAACTTATATTAAATAAATCTGTATGCTTTTCTCTTGCGAGTCTGTCTGCTGTGACAGCTGAGAGCTCAGAAGGGTAGAGAAAAAAGATATGTTCCCTCCTCTGCAGCGTTGAGCTCAAGGACTACCTGGTGTTGAAAAGTTTGTGCCTCAATCTTGAAGAATCAAGGATTATGATTAGACCTTTGTCAGTGTTCTAATTTTGGAGTGTTTCTGTCTGGAGAAAGAAAATAAAACCCTTTAAATAATATGTATTTTTAAAAAGCTCCAAGGGACAGATATACAAGTTCTTGCCATTAAAGGCAGCAGGTATGCTGGCCCTCATGCGTGCCCCCGAATAGGAATCTTATTGGATCAAGGAAGAATTAGGCAATAAAATTAAGATTAACAGATACACACTACTATATATAAAATACTTAAAGAGCAAGGTGCTATTGTATAGCACAGGGAACTATATTCAGTTATCTTGTAATAACCTATCACGGAAAAGAATCTGAAAACGAGTTTTTCCGTTACAGGATTTATGTATCTATCTAGCTATATCTATATAGATAGATGCATGTCACTGAAAAACTGTGCTGTATAACAGAAACTGACACGACACTGTAAATCAACTATACTTCAATTAAAAATTTTTCAAACGAGGTTGAGAAGTTCTCTTGTGGCACAGCCTGTTAAGGGTCAAGCATTAAAACCGCAGCTTGGGTAGCTGCTATGGCGTGTGTTTGATCCCTCCCTGGCCCAGGAACTTTCATGTGCTGCGGGTGCAGCCAGAAAAAAACAAAACAAAACAAAACAAAAAACTCAATGCCCCCCCTCCCCGCCAAAAAAAAAAAAAAAGTGTTGAGATTCAAGTACCAATAGTTATACTTGGGGAGCTATTTCTAGCCAAATTTCTAATGATTTACGGAGATGTACTTATTTTCAGAGATTACTCTTTTTAAGTTCAAGTGTTTCACCTATAACCGGTTTTACAAGATGGCTCACTCTTCATATTTATCAAAAGCAGTCATGTTTAAATATAACAACTATTATCGAAAGGAGATTATAGCATTGTTGGAATTCGAAGTTCCACTCGTGCATATTTCACTCTTCCGGAAAATACCTAGTGTTTCGATTGACTCTTCAAATCTCTGTTTCTTAGGAAATGCCTACTTGGCTTCCTCAGTCACCTTTGGGCGCTATGAAGTTTTGGTCATGTTATTGGGAAAGCCATCTCGTGACAACTATAAAACACTACCTGTGGCTAGGGATAATTTTAATGGGTTCTTAGAAGGTGAGAGGCATCTGTTGGCTTTGCATATTGAAATAAACTGAAAACTAATTTTAAGAAAGAATTAGGCTGCAGAGCGACTAAGAAATGGACAACCTAAACAACCTAAACGCCCGGCAACAGAAGAACGGATACAGAAGAACGGATGGATCTTGGTCCATAGACACAAATGGATATAATTCAGCCATAAAAAAAAAAAAAAATGAAATAACGCCTTTTGCAGCAACATGGGTGGAACTAGGGATCATTATACGAGGTAAATCAGGGAGAAGGACAAATACCATATGGCACCCCTTATATGTGGAATCTAAACTAGGACACAAACGAACGTCCTTACAGAACAGAAACAGACTCACAGACACCGAGAACAGACTTGCGGCTGCCAAGGTGGAGGGGGCGGGAGACAGATGCGCCGGGAGTTTGGGGTTAGCAGAATCCAGCTATTATATACAGACAAGATAAACGGCAAGGTCCCGCCATGTAGCACAGGGAACTCTAGTCAATGCCCTGTGATAAACTGAGATAGAAAAGAATGTGTGTGTGTGTATGTGTGTGTGTATCTACATACAACTGCATCAGTTTCCTGGACAGCAGAAATTAACACACCACTGTAAAGCAACTCTACTTCAATACAATAAATTTTTTAAAAAATGGGACTTCCTGTCATGGCTCAGTGGAAACAAATCTGACTAGTATCCAGGAGGACCCAGGTTCGATCCCTGGCCTCGCTCAGTGGGTTGAGGATCCAGCGATGCTGTGAGCTGTGTGTAGGTCACAGGCGCAGCTCGGATCCAGCGTTGCTGTGGCTGCGGAATAGGCCGGCAGCTGCAGCTCCGATTAGATGTGTAGCCTGGGAACTTCCATATGCAGCAGGTGCAGCCCTAAAAAGACAAAAAAAAAAAAAAAAAAAATGGAGCGCCACGCATCTGTGGAATTCCTGCCCTACTGTCGGATGAGCAGCCAGAACACCTGTCTCGGCTGGAGGGACTTGACACATGGCTGGTTCCCACCCCACCTCTAGGCAGGAGAATAACTAAATCATCAGCGCCTATGGCTTCCTCCTCCAGTCCACTCCCAGCTTCCTTAATAGTTGGGAAGATCTCAGGAGGAGCGTGGCTTGAGCCTTGGGGCAGAGGAAATTAAGGACCTCCGTACTGGTGGGGGCACCCCACACGCCTGCATGCTGAGTGTCCAAAGCTTAATCAGGTCTAGCGTGCCCTGCAAACTGTTTGCGTGGTCCCCGCCGCCCTCAACTCACAAAGGCACACATACTAGATGACATAGCGGGAGGTTTGATTCAAACTAAGAAAACAGACCCACTTACTGAGAGGAGGTCTGGCAAGCCCGCGGGGCCGCGGGAACAGCAGGCACAGTGCCAATGCCAGTGGTGGGGGCGGGGAGAGCTCGTCAAGTCCGAGAAAGGGGCCCTCTCTCACGGTGCTTGGCGTTGTCTGTGAAGATGCTTTCACAAGCGCACGCTCTGACAGCAGAGGAGTGGTTCAGCTCGGACTTGGGACATCCAGGCTACAATTTCTGCCCCCAGTTTATCCCACTCTGTGCGGAAAGTAACACTTTCTAAGCTGCCCGCACCCCTCCTCTAAAACCTGGGAAATGTCTTTGATTTCACGTGACCAGCATTTCCAAAACTCCCCTTCAGGGTGTAAGGTCAAGAACAAATAATACAAATGAGTAAATGTCCCAGTGGATTCAGAAAAATGAGAAAAGACTCAAAATGATACCAGTAGATAAATGGCCTGGGGATCAACAGACACTAAACCTCAGTGCAAGAGAAACACCATAGGGGGTGGCGGGGGCTGGGGGAAGAGGAAGAGAATGTGCCCCCAGGCAAAAAGGGCATCCACCCTCAGTCCCAGTCACTGCCTTGACACAATGGAATCCAGCTTTGCCAGAGATGCCAGTCTCTCCAGAAGAGCCAGAAATGCTGATTTTGTTTCCCGTGGAAATTCCTGATTCTTTAAAGCAGTGGCAGTTAACTTGATGCTTTTCAAACTGCAGGCCAACATGAGCCTGCCCAACATGCATAACTGTGTGAACACTTCCTGGTGACACAGTAGTTGATATTCACTGACTGATTTATACCACACACTTCGTGAGATCTTGAAGGGGAGAAAACTGTGTCTGTAAGGGGTCCCCAGCCCCAGGATGGAAGGAGGGAGATGAGCTGCAAAGCAGCAGGGACCTGGTGTGTTCCTCCGCTACTAAATGTCTAGCCAAGTAAGAAGTTCAACACAGGCACTAAATGTGTGTTTGCTGAATGAATAAATAAAGGCACCATTTATGTTCACTGCACCCTTGATGTTACAGTCCTTTTAATGATTACAACCTTTTCTTTCTGGGTGACAGATGTTTGTTTCCATGCAAAAAAGACTAAGCAAAGCACAAATGCAGAAAGAGAAAAAGCTTTCAAAAATTCTGTATCCCCTTCAGAAATGTATGCCATTACCAGTGATTGAAATTTTTTAAATAATAGGAGTTCCCACTGCGGTTTCACCAGTTAAGAACCCAATATAGTGTCCGTGAGGATGCAGGATCAACCCCCTGAGTACTGGCCTTCCTCAGCAGGTTAAGGATGTAGCATGGCTGTGTCTGTGCTACAGGCCAGCAGCTGCAGCTCCGATTCGACCCCTGGCCTGGGAACTCCCATATGCCACAGGTGCAGCCATAAAGAGAAAAAAAAAAGAATTTTTAAAATAATAGTTTTACTAAAAATTACTATTTAATTTTTCAAAAATTTTTTACTTTTTAAATAATAGTTTTATACTTAGTACAGTTGCAAAATAGAACCTTGTACATTGTTATTACACATTATATTTTGTTATATATTATTTAGTTTCTAGAATTGAAACCAAAGGAACTATTGTACTTCAGATATACATATAGACCCATATTTATAGATATTCATGAGATTAATGACTATAATATCTCTCTAATGTGAAGAAAAAACATTATAAAGTAAACTAAGAATTCAGACTCACTTTTAAAAACCCCATCTCTACTGTCACCTTTCTATAATCTGTGCATCAAGTGGAAAGAGCACTATCATTCAATGAGAGAAATAATTTTATCAATATATGGCATTCTATTTCTTTGGGATGCTTTCGTCCGAGGAAAACAATTTTAGAAACTTGAACCACCTCTCTTCAATTCCTTCTTAACCACCTCCTCCAATAAAAAAAAAAAAAAAGGACAAAAACAAAAAAACCTTGGTTTTCATCATCCCAGGTAACATCTCCTATCAAACGGATTGCCTCTGTCTAATCTTGTCATTTAGCTTCCGAATTATGCAGAGATAAATGAGTGCAGCAACCTTTTGGCTGCTAGATAATTTTATCAGCCTCATTTATGGCTTTCTATAGATTGCATTAACTGCCATTTCTCGGGAGATTAAAGATAAAGTGCGCCTTATGCAAAATGCCCCACTGAACGCCGGGAGCCTTGGAGGCCACTAACAGCATTCGAGGATGAAGGGAAAAGGTGAGGACACTCAGTAATCATCAGCGGCACGGTTCATTCTGATCCCTGTCACGGGCACCTTAGCCACAAGGCTGTTCGGCAGGGGTGTATTCAGCCACGGCCAAAACCTGCCCTGAGAAAAACTTCCAACAGAACTTGAGGCAGAGGCGTGCACTTTCCCTTTCTTTCTTTTTTGGGCCACACCCACAGCATGTGAAAGCTTGCAAGCCAGGGATTGAACCTACGCCATAGCAGTGACCTGAGTCACGGCAGTGACGATGATGGATCCTTCACCACTAGGCCACCAGGGAACTCCTAACCTTTTTCATTTTTTTTAAACAAAGGCACCTAGTTAGAAAAAGCAGTTTTTGATGACATTTCAGTTCATTACTTTTTATTTTTCTTTTCACGGTTGCACCCGCAGCATATGGAAGTTCCCAGCCTAGGGGTCGAATCCGAGCTGCAGCTCCTGGCCTACACCACAGCCACAGCAACATGGGATCCAAGCCTTGCCTGTGACCTATACCACAGCTTGTGGCAACCAGATCCTTAACCCACGGAGTGAGACCAGGGATCGAACCCGCATCTACATGGATACCGTGCTGGGTTCTTAAACTGAGCCATGAAGGGAACTCTCTCAATTCACTGTTTTAAGACTTAACTATATTACAATGTGCACACTTGGACGATGGATACAAAAAATAAAAACAAACAAACAATAAAAAAACAAGACCATGTGCTTAAAATTTTATGTTGTTCTTGAAGGGAACATCAGGAGAGGAAAGAGAAAATTCCCCACTATAAAATAGAAAATGGCAAAGGCTTATCTTAAATGAATAAGAGTTGCCCACTGAAACCACTGTTAGCTTAAAAGTGTGTGCTATGTTTACATCCGTGGATATGCTGGTCGAAACACATCAAAATGCACACCTAAAATGAGTGCATGTTATGGAACGTAAGCTGTGCTTCCATGTTTTTTTAAGCGTATCTTTCGATATTGACATTGTACTAAACTTGAAACATTACCACTGGGAAAATCTGGGTTATGGGTGCAAGGGAACTCTCCGGATTAATTCTGCATCTTCTTATGAGTCTATAATTATCTCAAAATAAAGAGTTTTTTTTAAAATATTATGGCGGAAATAGAGAGAAAGTTTGTTAATACATTCAAGAAAAATACTGAGCAGCTCACATTGCCAAGTCCTGGAAACAGAACAGCAAGGAAGACAGACAATGAGGACAATACCACCGCCCCCAAGGAACCTCGTTCTAGGGAGGAAAGCAGCCGAAGAAAAAGAATGAAAATGAGTGCATAAATCAGGGCTTATTATACCAAAAATCAAGAAAGGAGCCATCAAGCTGAGAGGGAGAAGAACTGGGTCAGAGTGGGGGGCGACGGGGACGGACCTTGGAAGAGGTGGCATTTTGGCAGATGTGTAAAAGGCTAAGAGGCAGCTAGCTCGGCGGAGGGCGTGGGCCAGAGAGGGCCAGGCAGAAGGGGCAGCCCGCACCTCGACCTGGCAGCGGGAAGGAGCCCGACTTCCCTGTGAGTCCGAAAGGAAGCCAGCAGGGCCGGAGCAAAGGGAGCCAGAGAGAGGCCAAGAGGAGGCTCAAGTGACAGGCAGAAAGAGCTGTCCCGAAGCGGATTTGACAAGGGCCTTAAGAGAGAAATGCCAGCTTCATCAACTTCTGCCTCCTTTCAAGGCTCATCTTCAATTTTCCAATTCGGGACAAGGGTGACCAGCCACTTTCACCTTCTGTTATTTAGGTTACCCCGGACCGCGCTCTTAATGACTGTGAAAGAAGCCCGCTATTCTCAGGTGAGTGGGCTCCAGGTGCCAAATAATCTGTGGACTCCAGGTACGTCTGCCATACCATCAAAAACCAGAATGTTCGCTTAGGCTCGTCCTCAAAGAGAAATGCAGAGTATTTTTTAACACCTGAACTGTCTTTTTTTTTTTTGTCTTTTTGCCTTATCTAGGGCCGCACCCGCAGCATATGGAGGTTCCCAGGCTAGTGGTCTAACAGGAGCTGTAGCTTCCGGCCTTCGCCACAGCCACAGCAATGCGGGATCCGAGACGCATCTGCAACCTACACCACAGCTCACGGCAACGCCGGATCCTTAACCCACTGAGCAAGGCCAGGGATCGAACCCGGAACCTCATGGTTCCTAGTCGGATTCATTAACCACTGAGCCATGACGGGAACTCCCCGAACTGTCTTCTTAAACCCAAACTGGCAAGCAGCAAAAAGTCCAGAAATGGGATAACCAAAGGACAGCGTTTTCAATTTTTTTCCAAAGATAACAAACGAGAGCGAGCAAGCGAGCGAGGACAGGCTCACCCATGATGTGTGGTGTCAGGAGAAGCAATATGACTGAAATATTACGGAAAGTCACTGCCTTTACCGTCCATGCCGGATCACAACTGTATACCAAGGGTACCTGGTGCTGTTTAATTCAGAGGCACCATAAATCTGGAGCCCGCGAACACATCTGACAACAGTTAAAGATGTTTTGTAAATGTGCATACATATTTATAAACACGGCAGCCGAAGCAGACAGACGGAATAAGAGCACTGCCCCTAAAGTCATCTGAAAGTCAAAAAATGCCATTAATTACTTTGTCACGACAACCTTGTTCAATTTCATCGCAGGTGACTTATCAGCTTTGATACAGAACTGAAATTTTAATACCAAATTGCAACCAGCGACAAAGGAAGCACACCTTAAAACACGGGCCTTCCCTTTCTTCTAGGCAACATTAAGCTAATCTGCCCTGACAGAAGAGGACTCTTTGGAACTAGCTAGCGAGCCTCCCAAATATGAAGCAGTAACCCAAATGTCAATTACTTTTCCAGGGGTAGACAAATTGCTAGCACACTAATGCAATTTAAGCCCAATAATTAGATAACAGGACTACAGAGAGGGCCTGGTGACAGAGCTTCTGAGATAATAGAATCTAGTGTCCTACTTCTTAAATATTAACATCATTCTGTCTCAGTCAATCGGTTTATGGTAATTTAAAAAAGGGCAAAGCAAATTCCTTTTATTGCTAATAATATTGTGCTACTGCAGAGTTAGCTTTGAAGGTTAACAATCTATGGGGTCAAAACTTAATCATGTGTTATTGTGCATTTATGCATTTTTCTTTCATCTCTCTCTTGGAATGCCCTCTTTGTGGAAAGCCAAGCGCTTATGAGAAACACGTGCGAGCGTGCGCGCACACACACACACACACACACACACAATGCACTGACAACAGACATCTAACTCAATTAACAGCAACATAGAGAAATCCCCCCCTTGAAACCGCGTACGTTCTAAAATGGTCCAACTTGATCCCTTTTCTTCCCCCACAAATGGTTCATTTTAAGGACATTCCAGATGGGGCCACAGACGAGTCTCAAATGTCATAAGATCCCTCCCTCCCTCCCCATCACTGTGATGCTCCTATTTTTGTACTCAGATTCAAAAACCTCCACGGAGGAACTGTTCACATTTCTGTTCAATGGTAGTTTGGTATTTGGGGGGGAATGGTTGGACAGATCCTATGATTTTATTTCGATTTTTTTTCCAAGTGCCTCATGGGTTGCAAAGTTTCTAGAACCTTCTAGAATGTGCCAGAACAAACATAAATTCCCCAAGACATTAGCTCCCTGACATCCTATAATATAGCTGAGCGGGTAGTCAGGTGGGCTGGTGTTCAGCTGGTCCCAAACAACAGGCATTCCAAAATATCTTAATATAAGACCAAATTCAGTATCTCCAGATTCCTGATGGTATGGATGGGGAAAACTGCAGCTTTTTAAATTTTCTTTGAGGAGAATTTGATGGGAAATGAGGGAAGTGCAGGTGTGGGCGGAGGGTTGTGTCTAACCATTGACCAGCACCAACATCAGAGGTAAAAGGGATGCCTGGAGTCTCCCGGGTTTTTACCGCCATGTGTTTAGAGACTGTCAGGGGCATGCCACCAGCTCGGTGAACAAATACAGCCACGCATGTCATTTTGGATGGTGGCCTGCCAGCCATTCATGACAAAACTAAAAGCAGCAGAGATGATATCACGTTGACAGTTAACATGCCTTTTCTGTCTTCTTCAAGGATCGGGGACAGGCAGGTGACACAAGGAAAAGACACTGACCCAACAGGAATACTGGCTGGCATTTCTCCCTATTTTTGGCTGCACCCCATGGCATGCAGAAGTTCCCAGGCCAGGGACCACAACAGTGACACAGGCAATTCCGGCATTTCCTCAAGGAAACTCTAGAGTGGCCTCCTGACTTATTTGTGAAACTGCTTTTAACCTGAGTTCTCTTTTTTTTTCTTTTTGTCTTGTCTTTTTGCCTTTTCTAGGGCCGCACTGGCAGCATATGGAGGTTCCCAGGCTAGGGGTCCAATCAGAGCTGTAGCCGCCGGCCTTCGCCACAGCTTCAGCAATGCGGGATCCGAGCCACGTCTGCAACCTACACCACAGCTCACGGCAACGCCAGATCCTTAACCCACTGAGCGAGGCCAGGGATCGAACCCGCAACTTCATGGTTCCTAGTCAGATTCATTAACCACTGAGCCACAACGGGAACTCCTAACCTGAGTTTTTGAACCAAATCCCTTTTCCCTCTAACTCGGTGTCCTCGTTGACGCAACAAGGAAGACGGATCTCAATACCCCTTCAAGGCTGACATGAAGATCACAGGTCAACAGGGCTCACATTAAGTAACTGAATCACAAGACAGATCTCTCAGAGCAACCCCCAATTCCCAGCCAGTGCTTGGGTGTGGGAATAAAGTTTCCCGAGGGAGAGACACAAGAGGTAGGGCACCACGGAGACACGGCTCACACAAATGGCAGGTTCCATGTAAAGGCGCAAAGCAAAAACATCCAACAGAATCCAAAACAGATCCTTAGTTTGGGAGGGGCTGTGCTGGTAGCTATTTAATGATGTGACACAGCTAAATGTTCCTCAGAACTCAGAACACGTTTTTACTCAGTGGAGCACAAGACGACGCGGTTGGCTGGCATGTAAGGTCCCTGTGGGTATTCTCGGTCCCAGGCATTATTCTAGAATGTTCCCAGTGGAGCATTGGGCCTCCAATATCTACCTCCCATCTCACGCTCCCTCCGATGTAGTGGTAGGGCTATGACAGTGCTGCTTTTGAGAGCCCATGGGCTTTCCCGTGCGTGGATATGGCAGGGGACAACTGGAGCATAATTCGGATTTCACGTTTGCTCATGCTTGATTTCATCTGTGCAAACCAGAAGAGTAACACAGGAAACTCCCACCCAGCCAAAACGAGCTCCCCAGAAACACACACACGCATACGAGCACATACCTCGAACCCCTGGGTGCCACCCCAGCTCACAGCACGTGCTGTGAGTCACACTGATCCACCTCTGGCGCCACAACTTCCCGGCCGACCTCAGCTAATTCGCCCTTCTTATCACATCCCTTCTAAGGCCACTTTTCTGGAATACTTCCGGTCTTCCTCAAAGTAAGCTGCCGTATTTACTGCAGCAGGTATGCATCCTAATCATCTAAGACACGTGACACGGGCTGCTGCTCTGCCTGTTGTCACTGATGGAGGTGCCCCTAAGTCCCATAAGCCCTGTGGATGCTACTGTGTCATTTCTGCCCTGTGACCTCTAGGAACACAGCGCCACGCCGGAGCAAACTGATGGGATGCATCCTCACTAAGAGAAAGAGTGAGCGACATCACAACACCAACTGATTTTTTTTTTCCTCTTTCTCTTATATCAGGTGACTCTACTACAGTCCGGTCTCTTAAAATTGCAGTCTCTGGGGGCATATGATGAAAATGGTTGAGCACAGGGTTTAAGCAAAGGAATGCAGACCATCCACCTTCTTGCTGTAACAGAGTCTAATATTCTCTTTTATTTCGTATTTTCTTTACGGCTGCACCGGTAGCATAGGGCAGTTCCCAGGGCAGGGACTGAATCCAAACCAAAGCTGCAATTTACGCTGCATCTGCAGCGATGCTGAATCCTTTAACCCACTGCACCGGGCTGGGGATCGAACTTGCGCCTCCACCAATGACCTGAGCTGCTGCAGTCAGATTCTTAACATAACACACTGCGTCACAGCAGCAACTCCGGAGTCTGCCACTCTTGACACAGCAGCTCTAGTATAAATATACTGTACTTATCTTTCCAGAAGTATTAGGGAGCCTCATGCTCTTTCACTGTCTCTCAACATCAAGGTGTTCCCTGAGATAACAGAAACAATTTGGCTTCCCTTCGAACGGTGTCCTCGCAGAAGCTCACCGCCAGCACCCCCTCATCATCTTCATTTGTATTTTCCACAGGGTGCCTTCTCTGGGCCTGCCCATGTCCGTCAACCCACGCTGTTGGTCCAAGGTCAAACACCCTGGATGGCTGGGTGTCGGGGAACACTGCAGCTATAGTTTACGGCTGTGCTCAAGAGTGTTTGCACAGTCCAGGACATAACTTATGTGTTTTTGTTCTGGCCTTGATAACCTTCTGATAGGTAGCTGTGGCTAGGGTGCTGGCAGAGCAGTTAATAAATTCGTTGCGCGAGCAAGCATCCTATGGGGGGCGGGGAACGGACAGGAGCCCCCAAGCCTCCACTGACATATGGTGGTTTTTACTTCTTTTCTGGTGTTCTCAGATGAAAGCCATCCAATCCGTATCCTTCCTCCACACCCTAAGTTTGAAATGCACAGTCCCATGCAAATACAGAGAGGCCTTAAATGATTTGAGTATTATTTAGTTAATTCAAATCCATTACATTATTAGAGAGATTAAAGACCTTTTGGTCCAACGTGCTGGAGAAGCAATAAATCTGAGTTAGATCTACCATTTTAGTCACTCAGGATTAGACCTTTTGGTGATGTGATCCATTCACAGGCTCTAAACCTATTGATTCAACCTAGAAAGACACAATTTAAACTCACAAGTCACAAAATGAACTTTCCATTAAGTTCGGGAGACTATGGTCACAGCTCATTTGACTTTTATGAACTAGAAAATGTGATGGAGCCCACAATGGCATTCTATTAGGGGAAATCATGCATTTAACCATGTGGCAAAATACTGTAGTCAATTATGTGAACACACACCTAATTTACACATGGCTGCTTCTCTGACTTTAAACTCTTAAGGATGGGCATTGAGCTTGTTTTAAGGAGTATTTACTCCCAAGGAAGAGATTCATGATAAAACCGTGTCCAAAAAGTAAATGAATATTTTTCATTTATATTAAATTATTTTCAATAAGAAACGGGAGTCGAGCACAGACACGTTTGCTGTATTTATTTCTCTGCCTCAGAAGAGAACACACGTGATCTCTTTGCTTTGTATAAGTGAAAAACTATACTTTCTATCAGGGAGAGAAGAAAAAAACTCAATCGGGGCAGATTTTGAAATTTATCAGCCAGCCCGGAAAACATAATGATTGTGTTAAAAAAAAAAAAAAGTGACAATAGAAAGGGTGGGAAAAATCTATTTAGATAAGGTTTAGTTTCCCTTTTCTAGAGTTCATCTTGATGGTGTACTCTCTAAACATCATTTTCTCTCAATATAATTCTGTTTATATTAGTATTATACTTAAGCCAGACTATATTAATACCAGACTCATTATTATTCTGTATTTCGGCAAGGGTACACTTTCATTCCAAATATAACTCAACCCCAGCTCTTCCTTGAATTCATCATCACCAATTTTTAACCGTTACACTTTCCTTCCAAGTTCATAATCATAAACGTCTTACTATTCAAAAGCCTAAAATGTTAGAAATTCTCTAACCCAAATCCCCCATTTTCAGAAGCTGAGTCCCACAGGGGTGAAGGGACAAGCTCAAGGTCACGGAACTCCTCAAGGTCAACCCATTATAGCATCCACAAAAGCATTCACTGTCCTCTATTTCAAACTTACACAGAGGTTCCCTCTTTGTTTTTTGTTTTTTTTTTAAAAAAAAAAAAAACAGGATCTCTCCAGGCCTTTATTCATCATAAAGGCATGGATGGAACATGTAATCTCCCGGACAGGTTTGGAGACATCTCCTATCTACACATCCCTCCCTTAAATCCATCTTGACATCAAGTCTTGACAATTCTTTCTTTTCTTTATCTGCTCAGATTAGTTTCTTTCCCCCTTCTGGACAGTTTGCCTCCTTGTCTTTGTTCCCACCCCTGAATGTCTGTCTGAAGCCCCATGCAAATCAGGGTTGTTGTTTCTGGTCTCACAAGTCATTCAGCATCAACTAGACAGGCTGATCCTGCGTCTCCCTTTCTCCTATTATGGTTTTTTTTTTTTTTTTAATCTTTGCAAGACACAGGGAGGCCAGGTTTAGTTCAAGACATAATAGAGAAGTTAACTGATAGGAACTGAAAATGAACTGTCCTCAGACTGGGGTGCAGGAGACGGGCAGGGGCGTGTTGATTTCATACTCAGAAGGAACGAATGAAGGGCATCTGTGGGAAATTCATGGGGCAAACGGAGATGTGGATGAAGAAACATGAGCCTCAAGCAAAAAATAATGTTTGGGGAAGCCACAAAGAGATACTTGGAGCTTGAAAACACAGACTGAACGAGGTCGCCCAGAGCAAGTGTGGAGTAGGCAGCAAGAGGACCACGGACAGTGTCCACATCTTTAACAAGTATGCATCTAGTTGACACTCTTTCAGAAGCTTCCAATACAAAGTTCCACATCTGTGCTTCCATCACTGGACACGTGTATATTTTTCCCAATGGATTTAACTTATACCTGGGTAGAATATATATATATATATATATATACTTTTTTTTTTTCTTCTCTTTTACACTACTCCAACGCAACGCACGTGGTGCCAAAGAAAGCACAAGATGGCTGTCCTAAAGCTGTTGCTGGATGGTATTAAATATCATTTCAGCTTGTAGAACCCAGTGTAGGGGGTAAACAGAAATGACCTCAATGTAGAAAATGCAATAAAAGACAGGACGGGGTAGGAAATCAATGTCTCCATTTGTAAAGAGAGAGGGGAAAAAAAGGATGCACCAGACATTACTAGCATGATATATAAGCTCTGCACAGCCCCATTTATATCACTTGTATTAAGGATAAATTGCCTGAATAAATTCTATTATTCTACGAAATAGCACAAATAACAAGCTGACAGCAACAGGGGAAAAAAATGAAAATAATAATGTTGATAGTGCTAGAATTCTAGGTTATTTCTCCATTTCCAGTTTCATGGATCTAGTTAGACCATAATTCAAAGCCAGGGGTGGGTTCAGTTTTTAAAGTCACATTCACGGATCCAACTTGAAATCTTCCAGAATGAGAAACTAATTATTCATCATTAATACAAGCCTGGACTTGTCTATTGTGTTTCATGCCACATGCTCAATGCTTCACATATTTGAGTCACCCACCCCCCCAAAAAAAAGGAAAGATGGTATTATTATGCCAACCATATAGATTAGGGAACTGAGTCCACATGGGGTCACTTACTCAAACTAACACAGCTAGTAACTTGGAAGAGGTAAAATTTTAACACATGGTTTTTTTTTCTACTGGCTGGTAATGAAGAAAGGGGCTTGGAAGCCAGGGCTCAAATTTCTGAAGTATCCCTTATGGTTTTGTTGCCTTAAATGACTTCGAGGTTTTAAGCCTTGGTTTCCTCATCTGAAAAAGGGGGACAGTGTTGCCTGCCTACCCGGAGATGCAAAGCCAAGTACGTGCTCTGCAAATGGGAGCTGATGGTTATGAGAAAACAGATGCAAGAACACAACCTTGGAGGCAACTTCACTTTGGCAAAAACGGAGGAAGAAGAGGCACTGGAAAAAGCCAAAATCAAACAAATAAACAAACAAAACAACCAAAAAATCTAAACCCCAAACCAGGCGAAGAGGTGGGAAATCAGAATCAATGGAGAGCAGAGCTTTAAGAAGGAAGGCTCTGCACTGTCAAAGCTCACCAGGAGGATAAAACAGTAAAAGACCCAAACCACCCAAAGGAGTGGGCAGTTTTCAGGTAAGAGGTCATCTACGACAGTGGTTGGTTAAGAGCTGAATTCAAAAGGTTTAATACTTAACTATATGCCCAAGTCAACGATAAATGCTTCACCTGTCTTTTTGTGCTTATTCAATATTTTTGGAGGCAACCTCTACCCCAAACTTTGCTTTATCAGTGATGAGACCCAGGTTCTCTGGGCGAAGGGTCTGATTCGAGGTCACCCAGCCAGTCAATGGTGATGTCTGTGAGCCCTCCTAATTTTAAGTACCTGCTCTGCCTAGAGCCCATTTCCTATTATCCTTCTCAATGAAACCTCTTTAAAAAATGAAAAACAAAAAAGTATGGACATTGTGCTACATCCACATTCTCAG
Source organism: Catagonus wagneri (assembly GCA_004024745.2). NCBI lineage: Eukaryota > Metazoa > Chordata > Mammalia > Artiodactyla > Tayassuidae > Catagonus > Catagonus wagneri. The sequence continues at coordinate 4,292,826 of PVHT021183594.1, forward strand.
CTCCCAGGAAGAGCATCTGATTGGCCAGCCCCACCCGTGTCCTTCCTCAATCTAATCAGCTGTGGCCACCAAGCTGCTCTTCCTTCCATTAGGAGATGCCCTGAAGCCTCAGGTGAGGTCTTCTAAGAAGAGGTGAAAAGGTGGGGTGGACAGAACCGCCTCACCAACAGCACTCATTAGCACTGAAATCATGAAACCCAGCAGAGGGTCAGAGATGAATCTTCAGGTGGGACATTTTTTAAGACGGCTTTAATTATACATCTCCTCCTGGAACAAAGATAAACATTCCTAAAATTCCATAGCCATGCCTGAACGGAACTTTTCCTGGCTACCAATCCCAATGGCCCAAGCGGGGAAGCTCTGAATGAATTCAGGTAGGATGTACTGTTTAAAAAGAGCGCTTTTCCCTCCTGAATATTAGCTTTGATTCTGCATCTTCTGAGAGGGAACTCAATGAAACTGCTCTCTAGTAATATAATAAACAATGACCCCTGAAAGCTTTTAATGCATCAGACCCTGCACTAAACACTTCATTTGTTTAATCTAATTTAATCATCCCAGCAACCTTACACAATGGGTTTTATTATCATTCCCGATTTATATACAAAAGAACTGACAAAGAGAGTCTAGAGCATATACCCAGAGTCAGCAAGATTAGTACACGGTAGAGTCAAGATAGGAATTTAGGTCTCTCCCACCTCGTCTTGGTAATTTGGGTACCAGATAGTTCAAGATGTTTAAGGACAGTCCTCATTCAAGATACCAGTTCATGGATCTAAGGAAAAGTGTGTGCGAGCATGTGTGTCTGTGAAAGACGGAAGGAGAAGGAGGGAAAGAGAAGAGAAGGGAAACAGGGAGACCACCTATTTCCTAAAGGAGGGAGAGAAGGAAGAAGAAATGAAGGTGGAGGATGGGCTGAAATCAAGGCAGGAAAGACAGAGAAGCCTGGAACTAAGACTGACATTACTCATCGTATTGGTTGTTCCTCCAGAAGGGAAAACGGCAAGCCTGTCTCCACCCCACTCATTACTCAACTACCAACACCGATTGAATGTGACAAGGGGTCAGGGCACAACCATCCCACACTTAATAGAGGAGCGTGTCTTCTCAACACCCAAAGACTGGTCCTGAGACGTATTCTGGGAAAATCTCACTGTACTAAGTGGCCCTGGCATCCTCTAAGCTAAATTGCAGTGAGAAAGAAAACGCAGGGACTTAATGGTGATTGATAGGGGAGGGAGGCAGGGCTGAAAAACATGCCCAGAAGCGACCTGTTACCATCTCACGCTTCCTTCCTCAATCCACGGGCTACTCTTTAGTGCCATTCCCACCCCCCACCCCCTGCCCCAAGAAACATTAACAGAATTCCAAGCCTGAGAATAATTCCTTGGTTACGGTGTCAGCTGTACGGTGTCTCTATGACAAAAGAATCCTCCCCAGATGATGATGTTTCCGTTAGGAGGTTATACGATTTAGCAGAAAATTCTCAGAACCAAGAATCATGATACCTGAGTTCCAGGTAAAGCTGCGTCTGGGATGTGCACAGAGTCTCAGTCCATCACGAAAACGCTCTGGCTTGAGTTTCCACCTTGTTAGAGACACGAAAACCTCTGTAAAAACTCTCAAGCCCTGTCAAAGGCATCAGAAACTGCATTTTGGACCATGCAAAATATTACAGGTTTATTCTTGTTCTCCTATCTTCGTTTTGAGCAGCCAAATATTTTTCTACACAATATTCGCTTTGTCTCTATCCCGGAAAGCACGTAGTAAGTGGTACCCGCATTACTTTCAAAATACACGGCAACTGCAAAGTGGGGCATGGTTAATACCTTCTACCATGATACACTTCCTGAGACACAGCACCGGGGGCCACCTCTAAATTCTCAACAGCAACTCGAAGCCAAAAATCTGGCCTCAGTTGCCAGTGAAAGTAAATGCCATCCATTTCCTTCCTCTGGCAATGATTTCTACTGCAATAGAAACCTTGAAACAGTAGGTTATCATAACTGCAGGCACCAGAGTAACCGGAACACAATGTTAACAGCCAATTAATAGAATATTTTCAGGTAAGACATCACCGGGAAATCTGGCGGTAGCCCGATCTGCGAGCTCACCACCAGAGGTGACTCCGGTTTAACCTGTGCTTATATCAGATGAGAAAACACAGGCACATTATTCAATCCAACCAAGCTGTCTGTTTAGAAGATGCTTCAGGACTGATTAATGACAGAAAGCAAAAAGGAACTGTTCAGACCTTGCCTGCCAAGGTCAAATGCACAAGCAGACAGAACTGGGAGAGCCAGGGATGTAGCCTGATCTGGATTTAGGCTGCCGGTCTCGAATTTTGGCTGGAGCCACCAGTGTGTTGTCATTTCCCATTCCTTCCAGTGGTACCACACACAAGATGGAGAGGCATATGGTGCCTTCCCCCAACTCAGTGTAAATGCGGGCTCTAAATTAAGCTTTAAACCTTTTAGAATCCTTCGCCAGCAACATAAAATACATAAGCCATGATATTCTGAGCATCATATTTTCTGCCATATGCCTTAGAACACGTGGTCCAATAATTTTGAGGGTCGGGCCAACAGCGACTAAGTCAGGACACAGCTTTGAGGGGAGAAATGGACAGATGCATGTACCCCAAAAGCAAAATGTTCAGCAAATAATAATACCATTGACCATTCATCAGGGGCTTATATGTTCCAGACATAGCGCTGACAGCTTTACATAGATTTTCTCATTTAAACCCCGTAACAACCTTATGGGGTAGGTCTTTTTATGATTCTAACGTTCTCAAAGAAGTAACAAAGGTTTAGAAAGTTCAATCATTTGCTCCAGGTCATCTGGTTAGTTGCATGAAGCCAGGATTCGAACACAGGCAGCAGGACTCCAGAAGCTGCACACCTCATGCTAGAGAACATGCTGCTATTACAGATGCTATAAAGCCCCTGTACTGTATATTGAAGATTGCCCTTCCGTTTTGATTCAGGTATGTCAATTTTGTCCAATCAAGGTCACTCAATGGCACGCCCAAGCCAGGGGGACTCATTCAAACAACTGCCCATCATTCATTTCACGTCTTCAAACACCACCTGAACATCTACAGACTCTGAAGCACACGGCAGTTCCCGGCGGACCTCACAAACACCTATGCCAGGTCAGGGTGGAAAGGAAAAAAACAGACCCATGCAGTAGACTTGTTCTCAGAGCTTTCACTCCCCCCCTTTGCTTTTAAGCAAAAAACTTAGCAAAAGTACACATAGCCATACACGTATACACATTCACCTGTATCAAGCAACTCACAATTGTTTCTCTTATATTTCAGAGGAAAGAAAAAAAAAACATGCTAAATCAGTCAGTGGGGGTTGTGGGATGAGGGGGAACGTACAAACCCTAGGAGTGAGATTGTCTTAACTGCAAATGGAGACACAAAATCCTAGGGAACAGGCGAAGTGAACCCCAAGCAGGTGCAACAAGAGTGCATTTGGATCTATTTCCATGAGTACCAGGCAACAGTTCATTTTTTTTGTTGTGTTTTTTGTTTTGTTTTGTTTTTGTTTCTGCCTTTTATTTAGGGCCGCACCCATGACATATGGAAGTACCCAAGCTAGGGGTTGAATGGGAGCTGCGGCTGCTGGCCTAGGCCACAGCCTCAGCAATGCCAGATCCAAGCCTCATCTGTGACCTACCCCACAGCTCACAGCAGAGCTGGATCCTTAACCCACTGAGCGAGGCCGGGGATCGAACGCGTCCTCATGGATCCTGTGTTCCTTACCACTGAGCCACGACGGGATCTCCCAGGCAACACTTTAAAATGACCCCAGGCTCCAGGCATGCAGGACAGCCACAGTCCTGTGCTCTGGGCACCCTGACACCTGGGCTGCCTTCCAAGCCTCCAGCAAGCGGGATGGGTACAGGGAGGTTAATGGCCCCCGAGCCCTGGATGGGATGTTAGGTGAGAAGAAGCACCGGCCCCGCTGGGCGTCACCTTGTGCCTCCCTACCCATCTCTGTCGGGGCTCGCACGTGCCTTTCTGCGCAGAGCACAGCACGGACGGTTTGGGAGTGGCTGAGAGATCAGCTGTGCTAACCGAGCTTTTCCCCATGGGCAATTCACAAATAAACAGATGATGGAGAGAGACAGCAAGCACGCTACGCGCCAAAGCGGGCATCTTCCCAGTGGGGTTCTGCTACCCCGGCGTCAGGCAACAGGGGAGATGATCATTAAACTCTCACGGTCCTAGGGCCCCCAGCAGAAACTCAGGGTGGGGACAGGGAGATCTCGGGGGCCTGAGAAGACAGACACCTTTTAGCTCGGGCCGAAAGTGATGGTGTGTGCATGTGAAATACGCGCGCATGTGGCTAATCCATGTGCACCGCCCTTGTGAAAAGCACCAGATCTCAAGGACGCAGAGAAACCACTGAAGTGTTCCCTGTGGCCGGTGTGGCAGGTGACTCTGCCTCAATGGCGGGGAGATTTGTTTTGAGCCGGAAAATAGAGGAGCTTGTAAGACAGCGTGGGAGACAGGTTTCCCACGCAGTTTCCTCAGGCAGATGCACGGACCCCACCCCCAGCCTCTCTGCAGGCACCCTGGGGTCGCTGGTGCCCTCGCTTCATCCTGAATGCTGGTTCTCTTTGGCTTTATAACATGTGCTCTGAAAAGCACTCATTCTAATGCCCATCTGACAGCAGCCGGTAAACAGAACAACTGCGTGGCTGCAGATGGGAAATGGAGCCATTCCATGATGTAGGTCACGGTAGTTTTCGGAGGTCATCGAAAATGGCAGGCGGCGCAGAGCATTCTCAGTACCTGTGCCGAAGTCTAGAGTAGGTGAGAGAAATAAGAGTGTCTGAATATTTCGGAATTGACTCGTTTCGTGTTGCACTGGGCTTAGGGTCTCATTTAGCTCCAGTTCGCCAAATTTCCTCTCCCTCCCTTTTAGTTCACATCCCCTAGGAGAAGAAAATCAAATCGCTCTTTTGGCCAGCAGTGTTTGGTAATGCCACACTGATACATCTAGCTAAAAAAATCCTGGATATGCTCTAAGTCTCAGCATCAGGCAAGTCTGCAACATTCTGATTTGGTGTTTAAAGATAAGAATGACACGTGCTCATAATACTGTGTTCCTTATATATACATATATATATATAAATAACTTTCCTTCATTTTATGCAGCACAGTCTCATTACTTCCAAGATTTCTTCATTCACAGCTTTATGGGTTTTAATTTAGTTAGTGAGGTTGACGGCACTCGGATAGCCGAGAAACACGGAGTTAGCAGAAAGAAGCGGGGACAAAATATATTGATCTTTATTTGGTGTTCTTCACAGAAGAAGGTGTCTGGGATCGTACGCCTCTTTCCTGTGTCTGAAACAGACAATAACTTCCGGGGAGGAGCCGCCAGCCAGGTATAGAAAGACTATGCTTTGTGTTTGGCCATCTTTTTCTGCTAAACCAAGATCAGTAGTGGCAGATCCATTTCTCCTCAAGCCTTTGTTTCTTGGTCTTGGGGAGTAAGAACTTTATTCCTCATGGTAGAAAATTAGACAGATAGGAGTTCCCTTCTTGTCTCAGCGGTTAACGAACCCAACTAGGATCCATGAGGATGCAGATCCGATCCCTGGCCTCGCTCAGTGGATTAAGGATCCAGGGTTGCTGTGAGCTGTGGTGTAGGTCACAAACACGGCCCGGATCCTGCATTGTTGTGGTGGTGGGGTAGGCTGGCAGCTAGAGCTCTGATTCGACCCCTAGCCTGGGAGCCTCCATGTGCCTCAGGTGTGGCCCCAAAATGGCAAAAGAAAAAAAAAGAAAAAGAAAATTAGACAGATAGAAGGAGACATAAAAAGAAATCACCCACAGTCTGCCTCCTTGAGGCTAACGTTTTGGTGCATTTCATCCCGAGTGTGTGTGTGTGCGTAAAGTACAGACACATATATATTTCAGGTACATATGTGTCGAAAGCTTTTTAATGGCATGATGGGAACAATTCAGATTAAACACACATGCACACGCCTGCACACACGCAAAACCCTTCATACTAGGAACATTCGAAGAGGTACCAGATCCAGCCAGGAAAGCCCCATCCCCCTGGGTGTGTCCCCATTTGTCAACATTACCTCGCCTCCCCCTCCCTATCCCCACCTTCCACTATTCCCCACTTTGTCACCAGACCCAAGCAGTCACCAGGCAAGGTACATCTCCCCTCCTAAATGTGAACTAAACCCATCTACCCTCTCTGTTCACACTGGCATCGTCTGTGTGCAGTTTTCCAGCCTGGACTAGTATAAACGTCCTCCAGGTGACACACTCGGTCCCCTGTTTGGTCTCCTCCATTCTGTTTTCCACAAAGCAGCCAGAGGAGTCTTCTAAAGGCGTGTGGCATCCACTGAACGCCTTGCTTACACCTATCCTGAAGGTCCCCACACCTCAGGTGAGAAGACACCGGGCGGTCCAACTTTGCCTCCCCTTTCCAATCTTTCACCCCTTTGACCTCCTGACTGGACTCACATCTGGGTCACTGCGTGTGCCATCACCTTCGGCTTAAACCACCCTTCCTCTCCTCCCCTCCGCTCACGGCCCAAACCAGCTGTCTCTCTCCCGGACCTCCTCCCCCCATCTGAAGGGACTCCCTTGAGAAAGCAGAATGCTTTCCTTGACTTCCAGTTGGAGCCCTGTGGCATCTTATGCTTCCCCCACCAAAACCCTCACAGCAAAGCATGAGAATGGATTTTTATTTATTTATTTTTGGCCACACCCACGGCACAATGATAACACCAAGTCCTTAACCGCCGGGTCACCAGGAAACTCCGATAATGGCCTTTTCATTATGACTCCATCCTAACGGTGGCTGGCTGGCGTACCCCTGCATCCCCTCCACCTGGTCCATAATAATGGATGCTCAGAACCACGCCCCAGGGGCAGTAAATCATACAGTTCACCTGTAACATTTCATAGAGGAGGAAGTGGCGCTGCAAACCACGCCCCACCCCAGTGACTTGCCAGGATCCTGAATCATGACAGTACGAGAGTGAAGACCAAGTGTCCCCAAGTGAGGGTCCTGGCACACCAGCACTACTCCACCTTCACCTCAGCATTCCGCTGTCAATGTCAAGTGCTTGGAAGACGGACCTAGTCACTCTCCATCAGCACCAGCAGGGCCACATTCGCTTCCCCCATCACCTGGACCAGGTCAGCCTCACCTCCAGGCACAGTCATCGCTACGGCACTTCCACCATGCTTCCTGACTTCGGGCTCTCCTCACCACTGGTCCCTCATCCACCCAAATATGGCCCCTGACACGGAACACACCAAGCCCATCTTTCAACATGAAACTACAGGCAAGTTCCAGTTCTGCTCCTGGACCTCAAACCCTCTACTCCCCCCACCATAATTATCTCTGTTCTCAGCATCTCTCCGCACAGTCCTCTCTTTAACCAAGCGCACATCCTTCTGGGCGAGGTCCCTGTTCTTACATCCATGCCTCTGCCCGTAACAGCCCCTGCATGCAAGCTTGCTTCTGGATGCCTTTTGACAATTCACACCCTCTCTTTCTTCAAGCTCAGTCCAAATTCCCCTGTGTAGAAAAACCTAACACGACACTCTAACTCTGAGCCGTCACTCGATCTAGCCTTCGAATGAATCAATCTATAAATGAGTGGATTTTTGACCTACTGTGACAAACCCATAAACTATGAAAAGCATCTCACTGCATCTGATTTCTGAGGCATCGCTCTGCCCAGTCTACAAGATCTCAGCCAAAATGAGCACATCTAAAAACACCCTCACATCAGAACAAATATTTTTCAAGCCCTCTGGGAAGCCCTGCCCCTCCCACTGCAAGTAACAAGTATCTGAGGAAGACAGAGAAATGAAAACACCACAACAGTACAAGATCGACTTTAAGTCACAGCTATTTAGGCCAGAAAGAAGATGCAGGTCTGCCTGTCCATGGATAAGACATTCTGCTGCCTTCTCTGAAAGGCACCTGTCTGCCCTATTCTTTAGGACCTCAGCGAAAGAACCTCCTCCTGTCCCCTACTCTCATAGTCACCATCCAGGCCACCATCACGTATCCTCAAGAGAACAAGTGATTTCTATGGAGCTTAACAAAAACATAGCAAACCAATCCACAGTCTTTATACAAGTTTGATTCTTACCAGAGAACTGACATGAACAATTTACATGCATACCTTTATCGGGGGTGATTTATCTATTCTAGTTACATAATTAGGAGAGTTTTTTTTTTTTTTTAATGTTCAGTGTAAATTGTCCAGCAAGCCAATCTTCTTCTAACCTCCTGTTTGCAAACACTGTGCTATTCTGTCGTCGAGAACTAGGATGGGGTGGGGAGAGGCAGGCTCGGGGCAGGAAAGCGAGGCTCTGGCTTGAGGCTCTGGCTTGAAGGAATGCTCACGTGGCCTTACCCCCTGTGAACTTCAGTCTCGTCATTGTTAAACGGACATGATCCGCTTATTGTCAGGACTGAACGCCTTGCGCCAGGATAAGATCACCCAGAAGGTGGGCGGGAGGGGAGCCTCATTGGAATGATGTTGAGAGAGAATGAAAGGAGGAAGAAATGAGAGCAAATACAGACACATTTTATCTTGGATTTTTTTTTTTTCAAGGAGACCAGGGAAGCTGGGTGGCAGCTGGAGGGGAAGTGGAGTCACGGGAAATTTTTTTTTTTTTTTGATGTTGCATATATTATGGCTGAGCCCATTGGGATGAGGTGTGATCGTGTTCTGCCTCAAGGTGTCAAATACCATCTAAAAGATGGAGAGTCCTAAATTTCCATCCCTCCCAAACCTCCTTCTTGTCCTCCAGGCGCTAAGAACTGACAGTCTCCTTGACATCTCTGCCTGGAAATCCAAAGGAACTCCTGCTGAATATGTTTGGCAGTGAAGCCCCAGAACCTCCCCTTCTTCAACTGCTCCTCCTTCCCGCCTCTCTGAACACCTGCTCCTCTTGCAACCCATCCTGGAAATAACAGTGTCACCTTCAAAATGCTCCGGCTAGAATAGCTGTAGTTACCACGGAGCCCTCTCTCTTTGGTACACCCCTGTCAACCCATTACCTGAGTACACCGTCCCCGCTTGTGAAATATATCCAAACCCCAACCACTTCTCACACTTCTGTTGCTACTGCCGTGTTCCTCTCTCACCTGGATGGTGATGATGCTCCCTAACCTTCAGGCTGGACTCTCTGCGAGCATCCTGCCCAGAGCTACTCTCCACCCAACAGCAAGACTATGACTTTTAAAATGTGCATCATGCGAACCGTTATATACAGGATAGATAAACAACAGGGTCCTACTATATAATACAGGGAGCCATAGTCAATAACCTCTGATAAACCATAATGGGAAAGAATGTGAAAAATCACGTATATTATATTCTTATATTGTATGACATTTTTATATTACATATGTATTATATAGTACATATGTATTCTATTATAATATACATATATTTATATGTGAATGTTTGCATATTCAGAATGTACATACAATGTAAATATATGTGTATATACATATATATAACTGAATTACTTTGCTCTGAAGAAAAGCTGAAAGGCTTTCCACTAAAATCTGGAACAAGCCAAGGATGCCCACTCTCACCACTGCTATTCTCTTTCCTTCCTCCCTCCCTTACTTCTTTTTTTTTTTTTTAGTCTTTTTAGGGTCACACCCGAGGCATACGAGGTTCCCGGGCTAGAGGTCCAGTCGGAGCTATTGCTGACGACCTACACCGCAGCCACAGCAATGCAGGATCCAAACCGCATCTGTGATGTACACCACAACTCACAGCAACGCCGGTTCCTTAACTCACTGAGCGAGGTCGGGGATCAAACTCAAGTCCTCGTGGATGCTAGCCGGGTTCGTTAACCACTAAGCCACAGCAGGAACTCCCGTACATTTTGTTTTCTAAAAGATTTCCAGGGCTTTAGTAAGTTCTCAATAATATTCATCAATGAACTAATAGATATAATCTGACATTTCTGGGTTCTTCCTCCATTCCTCACTGATAAATGGGTCTAAACAAATTTCAATGAACCATCACAGAGCTTGGCTAATAAAACAACAGCAAGAGAGGTTCATTCTGATGCCCCAGGTGGCAGGAAGACTCTGCCCGAGAAGGACAGACTTTGCTGTCACGGTCAAAAAAGGCTCACTTGATTTGGAGCCGAGGGCGATGACTCTCTCCAGCAGCATCACTGGGGAGAAGTGATATTCTCAACTGGGAAGAGCCGATGACTTTCCTGTCTTGAGGCTGTGGTTGGGGTTAGCCTATTTCAAACTGCAGCATTGTTTCCACGTTCATTAAAGCCTAGAGAGGGTTTAAGCAGCCACACATTCCTGTGTGCAGAGGTGATCCTGTGGCAGTGTGCAGAGGGGAGGCAAAAGGGCCCAGAAGATTCTAAATCCCTGGGAAGACCTGAAATGGCCTGAATACTGCATATGCCTTCCTTGATCCACACAGATCCCATCAACGGGCGACAAGCGCCTTCTTACTTCTCCTGTCACTGTTGGAACACAGCCTTGGTTCAACTCCTAGTTGGCCGTTAGGCTACTTGGACAAAAGGGGAAGTCTTTGGAAACCAAGGTTAAAAACACAAGCAGAACAACAAGAACTGAAGGAAGACATCAGTAACCACCCCCCACGGGGGAAGAGCCCTCACAGCTCTGGTCCAGGCAGGTTTGTAACCAAACACACAATAAAATAAGCAACAACAATAACTATCTGGGGTAAAGCAGAATCCAGAGTCGCCACCATGTTATCCAACTACCTACTTTTCAAGCAAAACTTGAGATGTGAAAACAAAACAAGAAACAGTGACCAATACTCAGGGAAAAAGCAGTAAACAGACACTGTCTGTCATCAGATGTCGAACTGCTGGATTGAGCATGCTGACTTTGAAACACTCCCGTTAAATATGCTCAAAGAACTAGAGGGAAGAACTTAAAGCACATGAATGAGAAATTCAATAGAAAATCTGAATAAGGAATAAAATAAAAAAGGCTCTACGAATACTATAGACAATTAACTATACATCCGAAAAAAATAGATAAAACAGAAAAAAAAATTCCTAGAAAGATTCAAACTACAAAAACCAAGTAACGGAAAATCTGAAGAGAAACTATACCAAGATAAGATATTGAATTAACAAGCAAAAACTTTCTGTAAGGAAAAACCCAGGTCCAGAAGGCTCCACTGGTGAATTCCACCCAAACGTTAAAGAAGAATTAACATCAACGCTTCTAAATCCCTGCTGAAAGGAGAGAAGAGGAGGTGACACATCCCACCCATTTAATGAGGCCGGTATTACCCTGACATCAAACCAGACCAAGATACCGCTAGCAGTGAATACTTCAGTCCAACACCTGTTGTAAATATAGATGCATAAATTCTCAAGAACATACCAGCAAACCAAATCCAGCAGCCCATAAAAAGAATTTTCAACCATGACAGATGAAAATCTGTCAATGTAACAGGATATAATAATAGAATAAAAGGCCAAGCCACGTGAGTACCTCAAAAGATGCAAAAAAGAATTTGGAAAAAAAACCCAAGACCCTTTCAAGATTAGAAACACTCAACAGGAGCTCCCGTTGTGGCTCAGGGGGTTATGAACCTGACTAGAATCCATGAGCATGTGGGTTCAATCTCTGACCTCGCTCAGTGGGTCAAGGATCCGGTGCTGCCGCAAGCTGCCGGGGTCATGGATGTGGCTCAGATCTGGTGTTGCTGTGGCTGTGGCGTAGGCTGGCAGCTGCAGCCCCAATCTGACCCTCAGCCCGGGAACTTCCATATGCCGTGGGTGTGACCATAAAAAGAAAAAAAAGGAGGAAAAAAAGAAAGGAGAAAAAATGAAAAACTCCACAATGTAGGAAGAGGCGGGAACTACTTCACCTTTACAAAGGGCATCTACAAATGACCTGTATCTAGCGTCACACAGAATGGGAAGCCTAAGTCAGCTGCTCCCAAATTCCTCAGCCACAGAAATTATGAATAGTAAGAAACTGTTCTGCTTTGAGTGATTAAGTATGGATTAGTTTGCTTCAGAGCAATAGATATCTAATAATAAGAAGAAGAAGAATACAGGACAGTAGGGAAGAGGAGGGGGAGAAGTAATAGCAGCAGTAATAATATTAGCCGTTGTTGCTGTCATACCAACTGTGGGACTGGCAGCAGCGGGACTGAGTAACAGACCACAGCCTCTAAACCAGCAGGGCTCTGAGTCAGGGCTCCAGACTGTGAGGTGAAGGTGGATGCTGGAGTTGAGCCCCTGAAGGATGGCCCGTGTCCGAGTCATCAGAGGGTCCTAACATGGGGTGAGGTCCCCAGCGCTTGGATTCCTCCCAAGGTCATATCTGGTCCTTCAGGGGACTAAGCCTACCTGAAAACCTGAACGGCCCCCAGCTGCGGGCACAGATGACACGGGAGAAGGGACTTGGATCCAGCCTCCCCGGAAGTGGAGGGGAAGGGCCACCAAAGGCAATGCCTGTTCTTAAGAAAATGAGTTTATTAGAATCCCAGAGCCTGGGAAGCTCGATCTTGAATAGCTGAAGGAGTGATGAGCAGGTAGCCCTCACTCCCCAACTACGACATCAGGAGTGGACCAGCGACTGCATTAAGAGCACCTTGCCCAGATCAGTCCTCTGCCCTCGTCCACCCTCCCGGTGTGAGGCAGCTACTTGTTCAGCGCTCTCCTCATCCCTGTATCATCATGTCCCACCCAAGCCCCACCGACGACCATGTCCAGGTGGCTTCCTGGGGCAGGAAACCCGTGATTCTTCGGTCCTTCCCAATCTGGGCTATTAGTGCCCTGAGTGAGATACTTTGAGCCCTAATTTGCTGCGGTTTGGGTCCTCTTTATGAGAAGATGTTTGACTTCAGTTCAGCCGAAGGAGAGCTGAGGGCTCCTGAGGACAGAAAATGCCAATCTGTATCTACTTTCCCTTTATCCACAAAAGAAAATAGATAAGTCATTCCTAAAGAGTGCAATTAAGGTTAGATTTGGGAGTTACGTAATATGGATATTTTCATCTAGCCATGCTAACCAACAAAAGTACATAAATAAAAGTCTTAAAGGACTACACGAGACGGGAGATCAGATACCCCCTAGGACCCTCCAGACTCAGAGTTTCTAGCTTCAATGAAAACCCTGTGATGACACACTGGAAATAAACACATTCCCCCTATTGCATTGCTTTTAAAATACGCTTTCCTTTGCTGTAAGCCATCAGTGATGGGAATTCTAAACACATCTGAAAAACACTTAATAGATGCCTGATTTCCTGAATCCATAGGTGTGAGGAGCAAAAGGTAAACAAGAAAAAGTGACCTCTGTAAATAAGAACCAAGGTCACAGGCTGGTGTCCAGATTTCCACGACCACAACCAGATATTCATAATACCTTTACTTCTGTTGGTTAGGAAGCAGTCATCATATTTAAGGGGAAAACAAGGACCTAAAACATTAGAGTCTCAAAGTCAATTTAAAGTTATACATTTTAAAATCATGAAGTATCCAAAGTGTTACATGGCTCCATCTTCAGGGTAAATGTGAAAAAGCTCCTTTTTTGAGTCCTGAAAATGCAGGCGCTATTTCAAGTCCTTCCTGAATTAGATGGATGTAGCTGTGGTCTCCAGTCCCCACGGCTCCAGCAATCGGAGCTGCACAATCAATTCTGCCTGCGAGCAGTGTTCACAATGAGTCTGCAAGTGTCCTTAACCGATTATGTGCTTGCAGGTACTCATTCGTGATTCCAATTCTTGTGATATTCAAAATACCAGTGAGTAAAGTAATGCTTTCTCTCCAAGGGCATCTGTCAAGTTCTCTCACAAATGTTCTCTCCAGCATCTTTATATCCTATTGGGATGACAGTGAGGGGAACAGGTCTAATTTTTTCTCCTTCCCCAGAAGGAGAAAGAGGCTAGGAATAGACTTTCCTGCATTATCTTAGACGACTGCTATTAAACTTGAATACAATACGTATTTGTGATGAAACAATATGAAAATCGAGCACTTCTATTCACATGATAGTACAGGAAGATAAAACCCTCCAGGCTGACCCCTCCGTCCCCAAAAATCACACACCAATAGACAGCTCAGCATGAAGGAGATCAATTAAGGTTAGAGCTGGGACTTCTGTAAGTAAACCGATACTGATCATAGACCACAGTGGGAGTAGGAAGTAGGGTGAAAGGCAAATGGAGACACAACCAAGACGGGGCAGAAAAACTGATGGCTCTTTAGTTCTAGGGAGCATATAAGTGGAAGAGTGGAAGGGGGCAGGTTTTCAAGAAAACAAGCAATGAGATTTGGTCATCTACTTCTATAATCAAGGAAGGAAATCAACACTTGATACAATTATTAGAGTAAACACTCCAAAACATGGCACTGCTTAATTCTTTATTATGACTGTTTTGTCATTTTCAGTCACTAAGCTAATCCAATGGGTGCAGACAGAAACTGACACATCTGATTGGACTAGTTCCCATCACTCATTCAATTCGTACAACAAAGGCATCAGGGATACCACCGGAAACAAAACAGGCTGGTTGCCTCATCTCATAGAGATTGCAGCCTAAGTGAGTGCTTACTGCGGGCAGCTTAGGCTAAAAATGGGCTCTCCCCAGGTAAGACCACACGTACCCAACAGACATATAACACTGTTCCCCACTTATTAAGAAAATTAAATATACGTTTATCTGGTTTTAGCTCGTGACCAATGTGGTATGTCAGATTAAAGAAAGAAAGAAAACCGTCCTAAGACCTTCGGCTACAAATCGTAACAATAATAATAGTATAATTGTTATTATACTATAATATATATGGTATATATGTATTATAATAATATAATAATTATATTATTATAATATATATTGTAATATATTATAATAATATAATAATTGTAATTATAGCTAATAATAATATATATTATAATAATATAATAATTGTTATTATAGCTAAAATGTACCGAGCTCATGCCATGTGTTAGAAATTAGGTTTTCCGTTCACTAACACACTGTGGGATCCCCACGAAGACTCTGAGGTCACGTGCCACGACTGCCCCCTTTTACAAAAGGGGGAGATGGAAGCCCAGAGAATTTAACTAAATTACGAAGGGTCATGTGGCTGATTTGCAGCTTGGATTTAGAATCGGGTTCTCTGACTCCAGAAATAAGCCCCTTCCCAGTCAACCAGTGGTTGTCCACCCTGGTTTTCATTAGAGTCGCCTGGGAAGCTTCTGAGAAAACCACCTGGACTCATCGCTAAACCTGTTAAATCGGACTTTCTAGGGGATGAAGCGCCAACAACAGTTTTATTTTCTAAATCATCCTATGTAATTCCAGTGTGTAATCGAGACTGAGAGCCCCTGCATCGGGCTGTCCTCTCCCCCTGCTGCCTAACCGTGAACACTCTGATCGTCTCCATACGTGTCCTCTTCTGCCACCAAGAGAACGCTTCTGAAATTCTCGTGACTCAATATGCCATCTATAAACCAGCAGCATCTCTGGGGACTAGTCAGAAACGCAGACTCTCAGGCCTCATCCTCCATCTGCTGAATCAGAATCTGCATCTTAATCAGACCCCTCCACAGGTGCATTAAACGTGAGTACCCTCCTGAAGTGTGACATAGAAAGAAAACACTAATTTCTAGAGCTCTTCTTGGTTCTACGGACAACAAGTGCACCGCAGTAACCACCACCTTCACTCAGACTCCCAACTCCCCCACCGAAACAAACGAAAAACAAAAACCCACCGCCACCGTGGGTTTTGTGGTCGAACACATTTAGGACAAGCTGAATTAAACACAATCAAATTACCTCCTCTGCTCCAGACTCTAAGAGAACTTACGATGTTTAAATACTAATGTGTATCATAAATCTCCAAGAGCTCAGTTTCCCAAATATTTATGACTGTAGTACCCGGTAACTCAGAACTCCTATTAACATCTTTTGCAGACAATGTGTTCCCAGGGACATATTATGGAAAATATTTATTCAGACGAGATTACCTTTTTTCTTACCTCAATGGCTACCCTGAACACCTTTCTCAGGTGCTGGCTGCTCACTTATGACTATGAATATTGGTGGTAGTCTTGGAATTACAGGAAACCTTTATCAAGCTTTTGCTGTGTATATCAGGCATAGTTCTCAGTGCTCCCACTATGTTGACTTATTTTATCTTCATAACCACTCCAATAGATAGGCGGTTTGTATTACTGCTTTAGGATCAAGACACAGGGCAAAGATTACTTAAGTCACTTGCCCAAGGTCACCGGCTACTGCGTGGTGGATGCAAGATTTTAACCCTCGGCCACGGTTCCACAGCCTTCCTTTTAATCACGAGACTATTAGCAAAGGGATCAATTACCGCCAGCTACACTCAAAGGCACCCTTAGATTGGCCCATCAGGTTTCTGAGCTGAGCCCATCAGTCTGGACTTTTAATTGAAAGGATACAAAAAGACCACAAAACCTCAGCCGAGGTACTCAAGTTCAATCATCTACCACGAGTCCTAGGTACCACCATTTCAAATCATTTCTTAAAGTGGATGAAATGTCAGGGTAGACCTTCAGTGCTGGTGTTCCTGGGGCTGGCAGTCTAAGGTCTGAGTCTCAAACAAGACACACTTTGCTTTCTGACAGAGCAAACCAGTGGAGACTACGAGTTATGGTCTCTCATCCCATCCAGCCCTCACCCTGAAACAACAAATCAAAGAATCAAGGCAAAGCACCAATAGGGAGGTGCCAGCTCCTGCATCTTCAAACCAAGCCAGGACATCTCAGTGGCCTGGCAGGTTGCTCCCCAATTAGAAGTTGATGGACTCAAGCGAATGAGAAAAGAATCAAAGGGTCTTAGGAGCCCACTGCTGCCGAGTGGAGAATTTGCATTCTCTGTAAAGCTCCCCTAGGTTTGGGGCTGACTGCGAATCACCGGGCAGAAGGTTAATGACTCATTAAGGGGCAGAGCATTCCTCGGGCACATAATTAGTGCAAAGCAGACTCTAATGTGAAAGCTGGACAGGGTCCGTGCTACACAATGGCAGGAACTCTGCCTCGCTGTGCCACAGCAGGGACGCTAGATCTGGGTAACCACAGAGCAAACATCCAGAAAGGATCCCCACGGTGAGCAGGGAAAGAGAGCTCTTTGTGGGATTTTGTTCTTGTTTTGGTTGTGAATCTCCCCTTGAGCGCTGGGAGGGTGCCTGCTAAAAACGCACCACATAAGCCAAGGTCTCGTCCACGTGCCGGGTGTCCTGCCATACACCCTAAAGACATCTGATCTTTCAATGTTCACGATTCATTCTTTTGGCAAATATTTGAAAGTTTACTTTGTGTCCGGCACTATTCTGGGTGTTGGCAGTTATGCAGGCAGAATGAGGTGCCCCTTCCCTCAACACCCACATTCTGGTCCCTGGAGTCGGTGAATATGCAACTTTACAGATCCACAGGGGACTCTGCAGCCACGGGAAGGACCTGGAGACGGGAAGGAAGTTCTTCCTGGATTTAGCAGGTGGACGCAACGTCATCACGTGGGTTCTTAAGAGCGGAGAACCTTTCCCGGCTGGGGTCAGCGTGGGTGTGGCTTGTGCAGAAATGCAGGGACACCACATCCTTGGCTTTGAAGATGAAGGAAGCGGCCATGAACCAGGGAATATGGGTGGGGTCTCTAGAAGCTGGCAAAGGAAAGAGAAGGATTCTCCCCTAGAACCCCCAGAACGGAAAACAGTCCTTCTGAACAGCCCAGAACGGAACAGCCCAGAACGGAAAACAACCCTGCTGCTTGCTCAGTGACACGCATGTGGGGTTTCTGGTCTGCAGAACTGCAGGAAGGTGAATTTCTGTCGGTTTAATCACCCCATTGGCAGAAATTTGTGATGGCAATGATCAAAAAAAAAAAATACAACATTGACAAAACTCTTCTATTGTAGAGTCTACATTTTAGGGAAGCACAAATATTATTACTGATCTCTAAGGGCAGCAGACAGGGTTCGGAGAAGGAAACACCTCAGCTACATTCCTAGAGGTCGTAACCCGAAGAGAAGGGACTTGAACTCAGGTAGTCCAATTCTCAAGGCTGTGTCGTATCTGCTATGCTAGATAATGTGTCACCAGCGATGAACAGGGGCCCCCTCCAGCTCCCCGCCGGAGGTGGGTGCCACCCCAGGGACTCTGGTTTTTCTGGTAGACAGGGAAGGTGAGAGATTGGGCGCTGTGCTTCCAACACCAGAGCTGTCCCTGTGGACGGAACGTGATAAGAGACGGAACAACCTATTTCCTCTTGGCTTCCTTCACTGATTCCTGCTTCGCCCTCACTTCTGCTGAAGCAACTGGGAGGAGGTGAGGACACCGCCACCCCCTGCCATCTGGGGGTCACTCTCCCCGCACTTGGCCTCACAGGGTCCTCACAGCCATGGGCTCCAAAGCACTGGCTGCCGGGTCTTGTTTTCATATTAATTTATCCCCAGTGAAGTGGGAAGCTCGCTCCCCACAATAAGGACTCCGACTACCAACTCCCCCTGGATCTCAGGTATTTTTACCTTTCATCGTGACATGCAGGCAGCCTCTCTGCTATTCCTCAGGCTGGGTCTCTTTTCCAGAATTTCCACAAGTTACTTATGCTCTAGACCGGGCTGGGACCTAAAATCTAGGCATCCTTTTCACCCTTGTCCCTGAGCTGCAAGCACTGTGCAGTACATTTTACAGCAGGACATTTCCAAATGCACCCTGAGTTTAACTGTTGGTCAGACAAGTCAATTAACAAGCTATCTGGGTGTTCCTTTTGTGGCTTAGAGGTAACAAATCTGACTAGTATCCATGAGGATGCGGGTTCGATCCCCGGCCTTGCTCAGTGGGTTAAGGATTCAGCATTGCCATGAGCTGTGGTGTAGGTCACAGACGCGGCTTGGATCCTGCATTGCTGTGGCTATGGCGTAGGCCGGCAGCTGTAGCTGCAATTCGACCCCTAGCCAGAGAACTTCCATATGTCGCAGGAGCAGACCTAAAAAAACAAACAAAGAAGGGTCACAAAAAGCAAACAAGCTATCTCACCAAAAGCTGGCAATGGGTTTTCTAAGTTTTGCCTACTGACCTACCACCTTGTAGAATCACACTTTTACATGTGGCCCAAGGTCAGGATGGAGGCAGGTCTTTAAATAAGGGCTTGAACCACTCAGAACCGCACGCAGCCTAACTGCGCAGCACAGGGGGTGCTTTAAAAACGCTGTGGTGCAGCTCCACTATCAAGCCTTGAAGTAAATGTTACAGATTCTTATGCTGACATGCAACCTGTCCACAATACGTGTACGATGTTTATAAAAGAGACTATACAGAATAACTCCCCTGCGTACTGGCCTACTGAGAGAGACGAAGAGGGACAGGGACCTAGTAGCTCTGCATCAGAGTTAACAGCGCCACAAGTGCTAATAGTATGGCATTTACTCATTTTTAATTTTTGCTTCGATATAGACAATGCAGTCAACAAATGTTCATTTCATGCCTGCTATGCACAGAAACACAAGGGGCTCAAAGAGAAGAAAAACTCATAATTCCTGGGTGACCTTATTAACCCCCATCCAGCAGCTATTTATTGCATGCTGAGCCCTGGTACCGGTGCTGGAGAAACAGCAAGGGGCAAGGCAGACACTCCCTGGCTCTCCCTGGGTTTAGGCTATAATGGGAACTGGGAGAGACAATAACCAAGCAAATGGCACACAGGTATTTAGCACCGGGTTAAGTCTCTCTCATCATCTCATGGGCTTTAACCCTATGGTGAGCATCCTTCCTGATTCGCTGACCTCACCTACAGGTTTTAGCAGCCTTGGCCTCTGTCTCGGCCCCCCTCTCATTCATAAGACCTCAGACATCTCTCTCCACTCCCTCCCATCTTTCCCCACAGTGATACTAAAGCATCTTCATCCTCAATGGGCTCTGCACACAGACCAGTCTTCTACATCCGTCAAGTTCAACTCGTGCATTCAAATTCCATCTCTCACCGTGTCTTACAGCTAAGGATCAGCCCCAAGTAGCACAGCTTCCTATAACCATGACCACAGGATCAACGGTCTCCTTGGTATCGCGAAGCTGCCTTGAGTCATCCCTACCACGCATTTTCTTCCAGATAAGAATGGAGCTGAAGCAAACGGCCCACATAAATTTGATGAGGTCCATGATGACATCAGCAAGCCTTCTCTGCTGTGCAGGCACTTTCTGCATCTCGAAGTCTACACCGCAACACGCCACAGTGGTTCCCAACCTTTTCTACTCTCCAGATCTTCATCCTACTCTCGGTCCCCAGTGTCATCAGACGCCCCAGCCCTCTTTTCTTGATTTAAAAAACATCAAGGTCAGATGAGCCCAGAGAGAACCTCTTGGGGAGGGAGTTAAAAAAAGAGAAGTGGAAGAGCCAATGAAAATGCAAAACAAGAGAGGACTCTCCTCATTACATGCTTTCCATCCAAGATTTAATAAACTCTGCACAGAAAAGACTCTGCTTTCCCCTAGGAGTGACAGAGTGTGAAACAACATACAGAGTTACAGGTATCAGAGAGACACAGAGATCTTAGAAGATATCTGAGTTCCAGAAGGATGAAATTATTGATTATTATCTATTATCTGACAGGTCCTCTGATGGGCAATTTCCACATGCCCTCTGTAACGATCAGTCCCTTTTTGAGGCTGTATTATTATACTCTTGTTACAGATAATGAACCCAGGCTCAAGTTAAGTAATCTGCACATAAGCAACACATATGAGAGCTGGACTTTGGAACTCAGGCCTGGCTGAGCCTACACAAAAGATGTGACCTCCTCCATCAGCGGAGAATACTTGATTTGGAAGGAGAAAAAATCAACAGGAAGGGAAAGGAATGGTTGTGGGAAATCCTCAAAAAGAAAAAAACAATCCACAGGGGTCCTGAATCCTTCCGCATCATGCAATGATCTTTTTTTTCCCCCCTTCTCATGTGAACAGATTAAACTAATAGATTATGAGCATTATTCTTAAGCAACTTATATCAGGGCTGATGGGAGCCTGTTCTTGAAAGATAAGCTGCATATCAGCACTGAGGGAAAATGAATTAAAATGCAAATCTGAGTGTGTCCCCATTGTTAGACTATCTTTAATAGATATGTCTTCCTGAATACATCACAGGCAGAACTGTCAGTCTGCATCCCAATAAAGCAAAACCAACCTCTTGTGGCATTTCACCAAGGGTAGAGTTTATAATTGGATTCTGCCATGGGTGGACTTGGTAGTTGACCTTCAGATGGACCTATAATCTTAGCCTCGTGGAAGGGGCGGGGGAAGGACAACGATTTCCCCTTCCTAACCCCTTTCTGGAGCAGTGGTTTGCTGGTGACCTAAAGCTTCAGCGGCAAAGTATGAGGCACCCCTATACCCTCTGCTCTCCAGTTCCAGAGGGAGCACTGACTGTCCACTCTGAGGCCCCAGTTGTGCCCGTGACTGACAAGACCCACCTCCCGGCAGGCAGCTGACAACAGTTCAGTCAAGAGCTCAAGGCCGCCTGGACACTGCACTTAAAAGTGACTAAAGGGCAGGTGAAGCACCTTTAAATGGGCTCTGTCTCTGAATTTCCCCAAATTCCCACCTCATTAGGGATCAAGAGTTAGACAAGACAGGCCTCCAGAAGTTTATCGGATCCCCTTCCACCACCCACCGCCCGCCAAAAAAAAAAAAAAAAAGAGCTATGTGACATTTAAATAGTAAAAACAAAAACAAAAAAAAAAACCAGGAACATCCAAAGAAATGCCAGAAGGCTGTAATAATGCTGGAAATAACAATAATGACAACCATAGCTACCATTTTAAAAAGCCCAATGGGAAGTACAGGTAAGTGGTTGAGACCTAAAACGGGAAGGAAGAAGAAATCAGGCTGGTAGAAAAAGTCTACAGAGGAAGTACCATTTTAGCTGCACCTGAAGGGCGCAAGGTTATGCAAGAATGGCTTTGAGCAAAACTCAGAAAGAGGTCATGTTACGGATTGCTATGCCCGTGTGTTTTGGCTTTTTCTGTCCAATACCCTTTTGTCCCTCTAGTCTTTAGCAAACAGCCTCCAGCCCCATCACACGACCCTACCTTCCAAAACACAGGGTTGGGTATGTGACTGTTCAGAGCGGCCGGGCTCCACCCAAAGTGGGCACTGGGCTAAGATCAGGCAGTGAGTCAGGCGGAAAGCCGCCTCCCTGTTCAGGGACTGACAGGAAAGCAAGAGTCTCTTCTTTTCCTGAAAGCAAAGACACTGGTGAAGCTGGAAGCCGGCATTTCCAGACGAAGACAGCCTGTCTGAGAATGGAACCAGAACAGAAAAAGAAATCAGAGACGAGAGATGGAAAAAAAGACAGAGAGAGAACATTATTGGAGCTGCTGAATCTCGCCAATGAAGCCAGGTGGACCATGGAACTCAGGGAGGTGAGCCGGCCTCTACCCCCGTGTCCTTGTTTGAGTTCGGTCCCTGTATTTAAGGGCCCCAAAGGGCACAGAGTCAAGTTCAGTAGGAAGGGAAGGGCCGCGGGGAAGAGGAGGCTTAAGCAGTAGATGGGTTCCATATTTCAAGGCCGGTTACAGCACTGAATTAATAACTAAGAAAGAGGTTTTCACTTGTGGTTGCCAGGGGGTGGGGAGGGAGTGGGTTAATAAATGCAAACGGTTACAGTTAGAATGGATAAGCACGAGGTCCTGCTGCACAGCACAGGGAGCTCTATCCAGTCTCCTGGGACAGACCACGATGGAAGATGATATAAGAAAGGGAATATATATATATATATACACAGCAGGTGTGGCTCTTAAAACCAAACAAACAAAAAAAAAGTTTTCTATTTAGAGAACCAGAGGTCACTGGAAGACCAGAGTCTCAATTACTCACTCTTTTTTTTCTTTTCAACCAATGTTAATAGGAAGATAAGAGACAAAAGACTGTACCCTAAGAACTGAAGCTCTAGGAGTGCCCATTGCGGCACAGCAGAAACGAATCTGACCAGAAAACATGAGGTTGCGGGTTCCGTCCTGGCCTCGCTCAGTGGGTTAAGGATCCGGCGTTGCTGTGGCTGTGCTGTAGGCCGGCAGGAACAGCTCTGATTAGACCCCTAGCCTGGGAACCTCCATATGCTGCGGGTGCTGCCCTAAAAAGCAAAAAAAAAAAAGGGAAGAAGAAGAACGGAAGCCCTTTGTAGGAATAATTTCCACTCCATAGTGTGTCGGGGTGGGGGGCAGGCACACACCTCATAGAAAAAACACAAAACGCCTCTTTCCTGTCAAATGCAGTGGCCGGTGGCGGCATCCAGGCAATTCCAGCACACCGTCTGACATCTGCCTTTTCTCATGCACTGTCCCGCTTTCCTACTGGCCTCTCCTTTTCCCTTCATCTTCAAGGTGGCTCTCAACCTCCCACAGTTGAGTGATCAGCCAGCTCCAAGGTCTGGTAAGTAACCGTTAACAACGCCTGAGTCCTGACCCGGCTAAACAGAAAGGCAGGGAGCCTCTCTCTGAAGCCCCAAAACGTTTTACCCCCACATGGCGCATGTCATGCGTTTACACCAGAATCTTTACCAGAACTCGCCTTTATCAGAATTCAAAAGAAGCATGCAGAGCTGTGGTCCTGGCCACACATGCAACTGCGGCTTTTCAGGGAGACTGGAGAGCTCTGGGCTGGCACAGAAGGTTCTCGCTAGTTGAAATTAACAACCAGCAGAGGGCAGACGTGTTACCTGGACCGGGTGCCCAGCGCTCACACTGAGAATTCCCAAACACCACGGCCTTTTTTATTTTTATTTTTAATTTTATTTTATGTTTTTGGGATTTTAGGGTCTTCATATAAAGCACCAGCACAAGTCAGGCCACCTAGAGAAGAGGGCGACGCGATTGTTTCCGGGCGGCAGCAGCAAAGGCCGTTCAGAAGATGAATATTTTCTGCCAATAAGTAAGTGACCAGAAAACAGTAATAAAACCCTGTCAAACCCCGCGCAGCGCTCTGCACTCAGCATCTCGTTTCATCTTCAGAGGAATTTTCTCAGGTGGGTACATGAGGGATTAATACTTTCATTTAAAAACTGAACAAACTGAGGCTTAAACATTTCATGAATCTATCTAAAATCACAGGGCTGGACTTCCCATCGCGGCTCAGCGGAAATGAATCTCACTAGCATCCGCGAGGACATGGGTTCAATCCCTGGCCTCGCTCAGTGGGTCAAGGATCCAGTGTTGCCCCGAGCTGTGGTGTAGGTCGCAGATGCGACTCAGATCCCGCGTTGCTATGGCCGTGGTGTAGGTCGGCGGCTACAGCTCCGATGTGACCCCTAGCCTGGGAACCTCCATATGTTGCAGGTATGGCCCTAAAAAGGCAAAATAAAATAAAATAAGAGGTCTCATCTGCAAATGACAATCTCTAACTTTCACTGTTACTTTTGGAGGACTATAATGCAAACATTCAGAAGCCAGGTTCTTAAGCTGGAGCAGAAATCATATATATTGTTAATCAAATATACAAATAAATAATAGTAACAATCCTTTGCATATTTAGAACTATTTAGCTAATTACAAACTTTTCCCTCAAAATTTTACTAAAGATCCTTTTTTTTCCTGTTTTTACAGCCACCGCTGAGTCATATGGAAGTTCCCCGGATTAGGGGCTGAATCAGAGCTACAACTGCCGGCCTACACCACAGCCACGGCAACACCGGATCAGAGCCATATCTGTGAGCTAAGCCGCAGCTTGCAGCAATGCCAGATCCTTAACCCACTGAGCAAGGTCAGGGATTGAAGCCGCATCCTCATGGACACTATGCCAGGCTCCTAACCTGGTTTAGCTGAGCCACAACAGCAACTCCCTGAAGATCTTTTAATTTAAAGAATTCAACTACAGAGGACTCTTGGATTATTAAGGGCTTTTAGCATCATGTGGAAGTAAATAAACATCAGCCCATTGACAGTCTCCACTGAGGGTGTTCATATGCAATTAAAACATTTTAATAAGAAAAGAAATTTCAATACAAAGGGATTTTGTGGAAAATGTCACTTCCATCTGATGTACAAATTTTAGAAATGTAATATTCCCAGGATAGAACTAGAAATGCAAAGAACAATCTCACCACCTGAAGAGAGACATTTTGGAACTCCTATTTAATCTTTAACTATTTTATTATTACCAGGTTTCTGCCATGAGAGAAATCGAGTGGTCGGCATTAATTAGAGCTCAAAGATGTATCAGTACAAGTGTCTGCCTGATTAGTATGTCTGCACAGACATAATATCACAATAAACAATTCCTTCTGGACCTTACAGGTTTTGTATAATGACTAACAGCACGAAGCCTCTAGTTACAGAATTTAAAAACACAAGGAAGCAGGCAACCTTTCACAGGCAAGAACTGTATTTCTTGCTTCCTCCTAAAGGGATGCTTCTTTCGTAACTTGTTCCCCTCCCCCACAAGCATGACATTTATTTATGTATGTATGTATGTATGTATGTATGTATGTATTTATTTTTGGCCAGGGACTAATTCCTCGTCAGAGCAATGATCCCAAGCCACATAAGGACATCAGATCCTCAATCCACTATGCCACCAGGTAACTCCATATATAGTGCTTAATTATGGTTCAGTAGGTTAAGGATCCAGCATTGTCACTGCAGCAGCTCAGGGCGCTGCTGTGGCACAGGTTCGATCCCTGGCCTGGGAACTTCCACCTGACTGAATGCAGACAAAAAAAAAAAAAAGAGAGAGAGAGAGAGAGAGAGAGAGAAATCTTACGTAAAAATATTCCTCTTAGCCATCCATGCTGATAAACACTGCAGATTCAGGTTAAAATGTTAAATGGACCTGGCATTTTTACATATTGGTGACTTTTAAAATTTATCTAAATATGTGTTCCACTGAAATGTATGGAAAGAATATAAAATAACCAATAAAAGGGAGTTCCTACTGTGGCCCAGTGGGTTAAGCACCTGACTGCAGAGGCTCAGGGCTCTGCAGAGGCACGGGTTTGATCCCCAGTCCAGAGCAGTGGGTTAAAGGATCCGATATTACTGCAGCTGTGGCCTGGATTCAGTCCCTAGCCTGGAAACTTCCATATGCCATGGGTGCTGCCATAAAAAAAAAATAAATAAAGGAGTTCCTGTTGTGGCTTAGCAGTTACGAACCTGACTGGTATCCACAAGGATGTGGGTTTGATCCCTGGCCCTGCTCAGCAGGTTAAGGATCCAGCACTGCCATGAGCTGTGGTGTAAGTCACAGACATGGCTCATATCTGCTGTTGCTATGGCCGTGGATCCAGCACTGCCATGAGCTGTGGTGTAAGTCACAGACATGGCTCATATCTGCTGTTGCTATAGCCGTGGTGTAGGCTGGCAGCTGCAGCTCTGATTTGACCCTTAGCCTGGGGACTCCCACATGCTGCAGGTGCCACCCTAAAAAAAAAAAAGAGGCAAAAAAATTTTTTAAAAAATCAAGGTTTTTCCAATCAAGCTACTCTTCAAGCTTAGAGAACATCCAATGTTTACAGGAAAAGCCCCTGGTCAATGAAAACAAAAAAAAGTACCAATTCCACTAAAAAACCACTATGGCAACTCTACGATTTAGCTGATTTTTCTTTTCAAGTCCTAGAAACTTTCAGATGCTAAGATATTTAGTAACGTTAAGGGCTGCAGCAACAATGAACTTACCCTCCCTTTAAGCTCAAACAGGACTCCTCCATGCATAATACAAAGCCGACATGAAATCTGCCTTAACAAGCTACCAAAAGCTGTTTAGCTCAGAACATCTCTCAACTATACCTCTATTACTCAAATATATATATTACTCAAATACTATGTATATATACACACATACAGATATATACATATACGTGTGTGTGTGTGTGTGTGTGTATTATTGCCTTGGCAAGTATTCCACAGTCAACGGTCTTGACCCTCCCACGGAGCCAATTTTCAGAAGATTCTTCTGGTCTTCTGACCAAGAGAGTCCTTTGGCCTGTTCCATGGACCCATTACTTCGAGAAGTTCTGCTTTTAGGCAGGATGCGTCCCACTGGAGGGATCCGCTTACACTGCAACCTTTCCCGCAGTCCTATTTCCGAAAGGCACTTCGCCATTAACCTTCCTGGGGCCTCGCTCCCAGCTGGGTTACTGTTTATACCCAGGAGCGCATCGTGGGCCCAACTCTCCTCCATCTGTGGAGTCCCAGCATCCCGCGACGCTCAACCCTATAATCTTGCTCTGGCGCTGCACTTCTCCCTCAAGTTTGTCCCTCCTGGAAAACTTGAGCACCGCAGCTCTTGGGAGAAGGAAGAAGGACGACCCCCCTCTCGCCCGCCGCCACCGGAGCTCCTGTCCCCCCGCCTCCCTGCCCCGTGCAGTCCATGACTGCCGCACCTCTTGAGGGCACATCCCTCGCTCAAATCTTACGCCAGGAGCAATCCCAGCCCTTCCCGTCTAAAATGCAGATCCTGTTCTCCGGAAATCTGCATTGCTGGATTCCGACACTCCCATGGAGGAAGGAGTTCTCTTTTGTGTAACGCTATGGCAGCTAACGCCAGCTAAGAGCTAAGAGAAAGAAGTCCAGCTTTCAAAGAGGAACAGTCAGGCCTCACGAAGGCCCGACGGGGCTCTGCAGCTCCCCCAGCTCTCCTGGAAGCCTGTTTGGCTAAGAAAACGCGGACGCTGACACCTAATTTGGTTCCACCTACTCCAAGTTTGTTCCCAGTGATGGGGGGCGGGGGTGGGGGGCTGGCTGGAGGATTCACAAAGGGAAAATATCTGTTGGTAATAGCAACACGAAGCGAGGCAATTTCAAGCTTGGAACAAGACCGAAGCCAGAAGCTTGGTTTCTGCAAATGTAAGCCAGGCACACAGAGAGGACAATGCCTTTTTCTGGGCACACAGAAGCGGGCGGCTGCAGCTCTTTCAGAGGTACTCTACTGCCCTGAATGTTGGGCACGTGGCCTTTGAAAACCGCCAGGGAGTGAGGCGGATGATAACTGGTTTCTTTCCAGACATTTTCTGGTGAGTGCCTCCGTTCTGACTCGGACCTTAACTTCTATAAGGTTTTCTCGGCAGCACACAATCCCTTCTCAGATTCCATCAGTCACCGTTCCCGGCCAGCGGGGCAGGAGGGAGAGGAAGAGGACTGACTGATAGAGCCAGCGCTTATTCATTTAAAAATTATTTATAAAGGCCTGACCCCAGGGGGCACGGCTGCAGAGTAAAGTCAGCCTCCGCCTTTATAGAGCTGACATCCTGGTTGTCATCAGAAAGGCGGAGAGACACAAAACACAGACAAGCAGGAATAAATGTTCCCGTAACATCAGAACGGCATCACTGGGGAGCACGGCGGGGGTCAGGGACAGGGCCTCCAGGGCTGTGACACCTGAGATCAAGGTGCTCATGGAGCAAAGGTGCTGGTCCGGAGACGGACCGGTGAAGAGAACTCCAGGGAGTGCCCAGCCAGCGCCAAGTCCCAAGACAGGAGCAAGCTTGGCGTGCAAAGGGCCACGTGGGATGATAGGAGGAAGGGCCCTTGCAGCTTCAGGAAGCAGATCGTGGACAGCCTTGAACCCTGGGCTTCGTTCTAACCAAGTTGCAAAGCCGCCGGGGCCAGACGCGATCTAGGCACGCACACGGAGCTTCGCTCTGGCTGGACGTGGAAGAAGACAGACCCGAGAGCCCGGTTATGAGGCTCAACTAGCAATCAGACCAGGAGGGCGGTGTTCACCCTGGGGCAGCGGCACCGAGAAAGCTGAGCGGTGGGTGGCCGTGGGGGGTATGGTGGAGGAAGAGCCTGTAGGACGCGTTAAGGGGAGACCAGGTGTGGTGGGTGAGGGAACCCCCGGCCTCAGGGTTGACACTTGGATTTCCCGTACCACCGGGGCGCGCTGAGAACAGCCCCAAGCTTCTGCCATTGACCCGCGGCGGGGGAGGGACTTTTGCAAGTTCCAGGTTGTGTTATTCCGCACTGGCCACTACTCCGCTAAGTTACTCCGCAGCCCCTGAAGACCGATGAGAGGAGAGAACACACAAACCTGGGATACGGAGTCAATGCTTAATCCCCTTTACTCGGCCTGCTGAAGGCGTGATTTTCCCTCCTCTGGCCCCACCAAGGCCGGCTGCTCCCTCTCTTGTTCGCGTGGGCAGCAGGTGGAACTAACTCCCATCCCCGCCCAGCGCGGGAGGAGAGACAGGACGCGGCCTTAACCGGGGAGCTCTGCAGAGCTGCTGAAAATCTAGGTCAAGAGCACATTCAATGTACTTAGCTCCTGATTTTCACATGACGTTGCGTCATCCGCAGGAGGTCCAGGAAAGCCAAGGGGGAAGAGGGAAAAAGCCGGAGAGGAGGGAATCCTTTTATTCCTTCAACAGCATTGACTGGGTCCCTGGTACCTGGCAGACACTGGGCTGGGCACTGGGAGAGACGTTTCTGCCTTCGGGAGCCTGCAGCCCCTGGGGTGGGCCTCCGAGAATCTCCACAGTCAAAGTCAAATTCCAACCCAGAAGGTGAGGATCCTGTCCCTGTGAAAGTCTGTAGCAGAGACACAACCTAGGCACAAACGACTGGATAACCAACTTCACTTTGGGTAGATTGCTAAAGCAACGCCCTTAGAATTCAAGTTCGCGGGTGCTTCCCATTTCATTTTCCCATAGCCTTATAATTACAGAAACCTTTTTTGTTTGTTTGTTTTTTGTTTTTTAGGGCAGCATCTTTGGCATCTGGAAGTTCCCAGGCCAGGGGTCAAATGAGAAGTGCAGCGGCAGGCCTGCACCACAGCCACAGCAACGCAGGATCCAAGCCACATCTGTGACCTACACCATAGCTCACGGGTGAGGCCAGGGGTTGAACCCACATCCTTGTGGATCCCAGTGGGGTTAGTAACCCACTGAGCCACAACAGAAATGCCCAGAAAATGGTATTTAAATGCAGAACATCGGAACTTTTACTTATAGAACACGCACAGCAAAATGTTTTCAACGAAGTGCCTCCAGACAAGGATTTTTGTATGATTTTTCTTTGTTATCCGCAATGTTTAACTCACAGGAACCACTCAATAAATATGGGTTTAATGAAACTAACAACTTGAAAGGAAGGGGCAGGGGGGAAAGAAAACCCACCGCTCAATTTGCCAGAACATTAGAACTGAAATGACAGTAAGTTCCAGTGAAAGGTAATCGTGTATAAGTATTCCAATAAAATTCAAATTTGTGTTTTATGTAAAAACCAAATGAGATTCTTTACAACTGGAAATCAAAGGAAGCCCCACAGGCGTGTGGGGACAGGTAGGCGACGCCATTATTTCTGTCCCTATTGACTAACAAGCTGAACCGCATTGAACTTGTGAGATGGAACTAAACAGCCTTAGTCACAATCCTCTGATTGCTCTGAGGGACACTGCCTGTGATTCAAAGTCTTCAGCTCCATCCACCCACTTTCAGCAAAATACTGACTCAGGGCCAGGGCCCCACCCAGTCAGGTTCAAGCGCAGATTTCCTTCAGGTCAGCATCATGCCCGAGGCCCAGTGCTTAGAAAGGATGTTATTACTGACCATCCAGCACCCATCCTGTCTTCCCTGTCCGTTTTATTTTAGGGACCACCCCTCATTTTCATCCAGCTTGGGCACAGCTTACTGCAAAGTCAACCTCCAGCTTCGGAGCTGGTCACGTGGCCAGTTCCAATCCATCAGAATATCCTATCCTTCTGTCCGTGGTGATTCGCTTAGGTTTGATGGGTGACTTACATCCACCCACTATGACCTAACCTGGAGGCTTTCGCATGAGCTATCACGAAAGGTAGCTTCCTTTTCACTGGGGTTCACAAGGATGGCAGGCTGGGAGTCTGAAGCTGTTGCTGGCGATCATCTGTGTCAACAGAGAGCGAAACCCACTTGGCAATAAACAGAACAGGAGGGGGAGGAGAGTTATTTGAGCTTGTATATGACGTCTTTGGCTTAAATCAGTTGGCCTGGGGTTCCTGGTATTTTCAAATAAGAGTCCACATGAGAAAGGACAGAGGGCCCATCACTAACAGTCCTGGACAAGCAGGATTGCCAGAGTCGGCAAATAAAAATACAGAATGATGAGCTAAATCTGAATTTCAAACAGCAAAAATCGGCAGTATAGGTGTTCTCAATGCAATATGTGGGGAATGTCGGGAATGAAAAACAAGTGACTCTTTGTCCCTCTGAAGTTGAACTTTAACCTACTACCGCGTATTTCACCCGGCAACCTATGGGCAGGGAAGAGGAGACCACGGCCTCTGAAGCTCACTTGGCCACCCACTTCCTGTGCACCTGAAACTTCACCCTCGCCTGTAAGGCTTGTGTCTTTCCTGGTACCCTTAATAGGGGACACAAATAAATTCATCATTCTGAAAAACTAAATAAAATCTGCCCTTATAGACTGCCCATTTCAGCACAAATGCCCCCAGTGGGTTTATAAACAAGCACATCTGGGAGTTCCCGTTGTGGCTCAGAGGAAGCAAATTCGACTAGCATCCATGAGGATGCAGGTTTGATCCCTGACCTCGCTCAGTGGGTTAAGAATCCGGGGTTGCCATGAGCTGTGGTCTGGGTCACAGACGCGGCTCGGATCCCACATTGCTGTGGCTGTGGCGTAAGCTGGCAGCTGCAGCTCCGATTTGACCCCTAGCCTGGGAACTTCCCTAGGCTGTGGGTGTGGCCCTAAAAAGCAAACAAAATAAAATAAAATTAAAATAAATAATCACATCTGTTATCTCACAGGCTGGGATGTAAGGCGAGAGGGCAACACAGGTTAGAGAGGTGACTGGAGGCGACCAGGCTGTTCCCTCTGGCTCCTCCGCCACCCTCAGCACCTCCCTGGGTTGTCCGGCTGGCTCTTCTCAGTTGCTTGATGGACACAGCATCTTCCCACAGGATCACGTTCAGATTCAAAAAATAAGCATTCCCTTTTCTTTTTTTTTTTTGCCTGTCTCTTCTAAGATCAAGGAGACATCTCACCGGCAACCCCCAGCCGAAACCCTTACATCTCGTGGCCAAGACCAAGGTGACGTGCCTACCTCATCAAATTACTAGCAAGGAAATGTTCTATAATTGATCAAAGTGAAGCATGATTCACTTCCTCAGGCTGGAAGATGCCCCTGTGAAACACAGAGCTTCCCAACCCTTTAATAACATGTGCGTTCTGCCACCCTGCGGGTGGGAGAGTGACTGTCTGCTAAGTTGTCTACAGGGTCTGAACGCTCCTGCGCTACTTCCTGCGTCCCAGGAAGTCACAGAAACGCCTCTGGGGGCAAAACACAACAGGATATTGACGTTAAGAGAGATTTTTAGCACTTTAGATCGTACAGTGGAATGAGCATGAACTCTAGGGGAAAAAAAAAGTTCTGGGCTTGAATTCTACTCGGCTCACGACTTCCGTGACCTCAGGCAAATCCCTTCCTGTGGGTCGACCCCAGTCTTCCACTCTGCGACGACGCAGAAAACAGAACCCCCATCTGAAGGACTGCTGGACAGATAAAAGGACACCAGGCAGGTAAGGCATTTTATCAGAGCGCCCGGCAGAGAGTGAATTTCCAACTTCGGCTGCTAATGTTATCTTAAAGTGTTCATCAAAAGCAGTAAGAATCTCTCCAGACGTGAAAAATAAAGTTGCTCCTTTGAAATGGATGAGTTCCCCCCCAAAAAAGGCTGGCATTGCTGATCCCCAAAGGAGCATCTCCATGCTTAACCACCTGTCGTCTGCTGATCAGACTCCAGGGGGACCACTCCAAGGGGTCTGAGTCTGGGTCGCTGTATGCGGAGTCAGAGTTGGTTGGACAGAAATGACTTCCCAATATGGGTTGCTCTGAGACCTCTATGTCATTTCCTACAGGGCACTGAGCAGCTGGCAGATGGCAATGCCTTCTAGTCACTACCAACTTGGGACATTTCTTAACCAGTAACCTGGAGGTTAAAAGCTCCTTTTCTCGTTACCAAGTCTTTGAAATGGTTTATACGAATAAGGGGAAATCTACCTTCTGGATCATAAAACACATGCTATAGGGTCCAAGTTCTCCAAATACTCAACAGATGGCCCTTTTGGTGTCACTCTAAGTTTGCAGACCAGACTGCCATGAAAAATATCTCCACAGTCCAAACTCTAAAACATCTGACCCTGAACTGCAGAGTTATCTTTTTTTTTTTAAATATGAAATTGCCATTCCATGCCTTAGTTTCCTACGCCTGTCTCCTGGATACCCGAGAGAGATATGTGACAGATCTTATTGTCTAAAGCACCCAGTGCATGATCAAGCTGGATTTACTCCAGGGACGCAAGGATGGTTCAATATTTGTTGCTCAATCAAAGTGATAGACCACATTAACAAAAGGATAAAAAAGTCACGTGATCATTTCACTAGACCCGGAAACAGCATTTGACAAAATTCGAAGTTCCTTTATGATAAAACCTCCCACCAAAGCGGGTAGAGAGAGAATATATCTCAACATAATAAAGGCCGTTTATGACAAATCCACAGCTAATATCATACTCAACAATGAAAAGCTGAAAGCTTTTCCTCTAAATTCAGGAACAAGACAAGGATACTCCCTCCCGCCACTTCTGTTTAACACAGCATCGGAAGTCCTAGCCACAGCAATCAGACAAGAAAAAGAAATAAAAGGCATCTACTTATTTTTAGATGAACAGGCAGCCATGTAACCTTGGATAGGGCCCATGGCCGCATGACTAATGAGAAAGAAGTTCAGCCTCCATACATTCCAAGTTCCTAAAGGTTTATATGACTAATGCTTTCTTTTCTCAAACCTTCATCACACTTCCTCCTCAGTATCTATATCCATTCCCTTAGTATCTCCCTTCTGATTCCAACATCAGCAGTAGATTCCTTCCCTAAGGCAAGAGCCCCGATCCCTGAGAACCAGAAGATTTAGAAAGATTTCTCACCTTCAACAGCACAAGCTCTGCCTCCATTTCCATTAGCAACTTTGTAGGAAAAAAACTAACCACACCCTAACAGATTCACGGCCTGAGTTATTCAGAAGCAATGCTCCGCCTACTCTTTAGCTGCCCAACAGTTCTATTGCCTGTTTGGCATGGAAAACCCTTGTCAGCACCATAATCCCTATAGTAACCTTATGAGATAAGCATCGTCAGCCTCCTTTTAAAGATGCCAGGTGGAGGCTAAGAGAGAAACAGTTCACACAACGTCACAGGCTTAGGAAGAGTCAGTTTGAGACTCTGATCCAGGAGTGTCTGATTTCAGAAGCCCCACTGTCAATCACCAGACTCGTAGGGTCATCAGGAGGTATGGACTTATCCTGATTTTGACCCCACAGTCTGCACTCCAACCAAACCTAATTAGGCCATTCTTAAGAAAGACTCCTATTCAAATCTCCTAGGAGCGGGAAACAGGCCCCGACAAGGAAGGAACCCATAACAAGGGAGGTTCTGAAAGCCAGTCATTTATCTCCTCTCTGTGCTTCCTTGTCAGCTCAGGAGCCTTCAGTATTCCTCTCTTGTTGCCAGGAAAGTTCTCTTTTTCCAGCTTCTCTAAATGGGTGAACTTTTTTTTTTGGACAGGCGCTCAGCAACCTTTCCGAGTCAATTCTCAGCTGGGGAAACCCCTGAGTTATGGGCCTGTGGTTGGTGCTGTCCACAGACCATCCAAGATGTGCAGGTTTGGGAGACATCAGCAAGTTTCAGTCAAGGGCCTGCAGTAATGTGTCTAGAGTAATTAGATTCATGACCTGCCACAGGGAACAATTTCTTCCACTAACTTATCTGGACTACAGATACAAGCATAAACACTCCAGTGGGGCCTCTAAATTCTGACCCAAACTTGAGCTGATCTGACTTTCATCTCATGCCAGAAGCTGCTTTCTGAATTATGGCAGCTTTCCTGCTTCCACCTTGAAGTAAACAGGCCTCTGGGAGTTTCAACAGCCACTTAAGACTTTTCTATGCATATGTGGATGAAGAAAACGGCAGCTAGCAAAAGAGAGAGGAAGGGTGAAAGAGGAAAGAAAATGCAGGGACAGGTGGAACAGAGAGAGAGAAAGAGAACCGCTGTCCTCAGCTTCTTACTTTTCTAAATTAATCGTCAAAGCCCCTATTAATTATGTTATTCCACTGGACCGACTCAGACAATATTACACCACCACATATTTCACATTTTAATATGACATACGATTTTATTAGT
Source organism: Catagonus wagneri (assembly GCA_004024745.2). Lineage (NCBI taxonomy): Eukaryota > Metazoa > Chordata > Mammalia > Artiodactyla > Tayassuidae > Catagonus > Catagonus wagneri. The sequence goes on from PVHT021183594.1 coordinate 4,328,008, forward strand.
GTATTCCATCAGCTTTGATGGCAGCCTAAGTCTTCAGGATGCTTTTTTTTTTTCCTGGCCAATAAAGGAAAACCATAAAGGACATTACAAATTTGAATAAAGCTTGGGAAGTGTAAAAATCATTTAGAAACCCAAGAAATGGCCATTCACATCTGCAACAGTAGTTCATTAGCATCCATCTATTCGGGCATTTCATTAAAGTGTATTTTCTCTCTTTTAAGGAAGCAGCTTCTCATACCATCTTATTCACGGCCTTCCCGGATTCCAAGACCCATTTCAGCAAGGCTGCCACAGAACCATAAAATGCAGACAGGACTTGTTAATTTTTCCCCTCTGCCCCAAGACCATCAAGGCAAGAAGTGAGACCCAGAAAACTAAATCTTTTCTGCGCTATCTTGCATCAACTCTGTGTTTTTCCTGGCTCGCAGCAGCACCTGGATTGCTTCATTAATACCTCCCCTTTTTCTAACAAATTGGTTTCTATTAGGAATAGGATATTTGGGCTGTGATCTAATAAATGCATGAAGACAGGGAATTGCAAGAAAAAAAAAAAAAAAAGAGTGACATCGAAATAACAATGTTGGCTCCTGGAAAGAAAGGGTTGATGGGTTCTTTAAGTCTGGCCCCAAGCTCTGATCCCCTCTGGTGGAGTGTTGATTCCTCTGCTCCACGCAGGAGGAGTGTGGGAGGGATGGAGACTGACTGGGACGTGTGTTTGCAGAGTGTGGATGAGTAAGAAAATCAGTTCCGTCCTCCAGACCTTACGTGCCAGTGGGATTTCGTAGACTCTGCAGAAGACATCTCACTGAATGTGCAAGAAGGATCCATCCTGGAGAAGAGCAGCAACATCTGTCCTGGGAGAAAGAGTCCCAGGTGGCTGGCCCGAAGCCCATGGGCAGGGTAAAAATTAAAGCGTTCTTGGAGAATGCAAAGAATTCAGCCCTGAGTCGGCACAACCAAAAGATCATGGCGGAGAAAAATCTCAGAGGTGGAAAATGACTCACTCATTCATTAAAGAAATATCTGAGGGGAGCTCCCACTGTGGCACAGTGGGATAAGAATCTGACTGCAGGCTCAGGTTCAATTCCTAGCCTGGCGCAGTGGGTTAAGGGATCTGGCATTGTCGAAGCTTCGGCATAGATTGTAGCTGTGGCTCAGATGCAGTCCCTGGCCTAGGAACTTTCATATGCTGTGAGTGTGACCATTAAAAAAATGTGTGTGTACGTGTATGTGTGTGTGTGTGTGTGTGTGTGCGCGCGCGCGTGAGTATACACATGGGTGCCCGGCATGCACCTAGCTTGGTGGAACAGAAACATAAGTGAGGCTGACAAACTTCCCTCTCCCATGGAGCTTATAAGCCAGGAGTAGAGAGGAAGGGAAAAAAATAACAGATACCATTAAGGAGTTCTCTGGTGGCTTAATGGTTAAGGATCTAGCATTGTCACTGCTGTGGCTCTGGTTACAGCTATGGCACAGATTCGATACCTGGCCCAAGAACTTCCACATGCCACAGAGGCCAAAAAAATAAATAAATAAAAAATCAAAACAATAATTTCAGTGAGGGTGTTGTGCCCTGAATGAAGCACAAAGGCAAAGAAGGTCTCTCAAAGGTGGCCTTAAAAGAGTGACCCCTTAGTCATTTCAGAAAGCAAAGAGGGGACCTGGAGGGCCAGCACAGACCTTGGCTTTATTATGATGATTTCGATGGAGAAGGAGGCAGGCAGGAAGTTCCGGGTCCCCTGCTTGCCTGGCTCTGCCGTCTCCGCATGCCTTGAGACTCTCCCAACGTCAAGTCCTCTCTTGGATCTGCCAGCCCCTTAAACGGAGACCAGGGGTGGTTCTCACCCTTGTGAGACAATCCCCACAGAACCATCCGTGTGAACTTCCCGGCGATTCTGTGTTAACCCAAAGGCTGAGAACCTCGGGGACAAAACTCCCGCAAGATCCCCTCTCCAAGTGTCTCTGACCTCACCCTGCCTCCGCATCAGCCTCAACTCTGACCCCGAAGCTTCTAAGACCCCCCCCCCAGCCTCCTCTGACCGGGAGCCCTGTGCCCTCGGTAACCAAACATCCCAGGCCCCTCGGCCCGCAGCACACAGCCCAGAGCTCTAGGCTGGCTGAGCTGACGGGGATCCCGCAGATGCCGGGGGAGCCAGGGCTCCGAATGTTAGTGACCCCAGAAGATTCTGACCTATCTCCTTACCCATATCTGTTCCCCAGTTACTGTTCAATAAACCTTTTGTTCGGTGCACTTATCATGACTGATTTGTGGAGCCACTGACAGCTGGCGAGCTGCTGCCACAAAGACTCTCATTTTACCGAGCTGCGAGGCTGTAAGCGGTCCCCAGACACCGTCTGTCCTCTCCGCACCGCCCAAGAGGAGGTGTGAGGACCAAACATCTTTTCTACGGTCTTAAAACTAATCAAAGGATTATCTGCTTCTCTTAGGGGTGTCGCAATACAGAGCGATGGGAGAAACACAAGGAAAGTATCAGTATGGTCAAGGCCGCCTAACCCAGGGGAGCAGAAACACAGCCATTCACGCGTGGAGGGAAGAGACTCTGAAAGAGAATGGATGTGTGTCCACATACAACCGTATCACTTTGTTGTACAGCAGAAATGATCACAACCTTGTAAACCCACTATACTTTTTTTTTGTCTTTTTAGGGCCGCACCTGCGGCATAGGACGGTTCTCAGGCTAGAGGTCCAATCGGAGCCGTAGCCGCCAGCCTATGCCACAGCCACAGCAATGTGGGATCTGAGTAGGGTCTGTGACCTACACCACAGCTCATGTCATGACAATGACAGATCCTTAACCCAGTGAATGAGGCCAGGGATCGAACCTGCATCCTCATGGATCCTAGTCGGGTTCGTTTCCCATGAGCCACGATGCAAACTCCTAAATCAGCTGGGCTTCAATCAAACTTGAAACAAGGAAAAACAAAAGAACTAAAAGCATATTTGGTGTCCAAGGCACTGAGGGGACTCTTACTAAGTGCTGGACTTAACCTAATCTCATCAAATCTGGACCGGCTGCATAATCCGTGGGGCTGGAGAGAGAATGTAAAGGCAGGGCCCATGATTCAAAAGTTATTAAGGGTTTCCAGTTGGCGGCAGCAAAGCAGGAAACCACGCACGGGCCCTTCTGAGACCAGAGATCTGTCCAAGGCAGTGAACCCTCCCAGCACAAATTTCTACCATATCCCCGTTTTACGGACGATGCAAGGTTAGTAACTTGCCCAAGGACACAGCCAGAAAAGGGCCCAAGAGAAATATAAGACAAGAGTCGGCCTGGATCCACAGACCTGCACAAGGAGGCACAGAGACACACACACACACACACACACACACCCCATAATTGATTTCAGTCCAAAAATATGGAGGCCCCCAAAGCGTCTCACAAAATGAGAAACCTTAATGACCGCATGCCCTTTAGAACCGCTAAGTATTTGTTTGCATTTCATTAAATTTGCAAAGCAGAACTTGATTTAAAATGCCAAGGCTCCACTTCAACGGCCCACATTTGGGGCCTCCAAGAAAGGGTTGGACCAATGAGGTATGGGAGGCCCTCTTGCTTTTTTCTCTACTTTGTGAGCCTTGGCGTTTTTTTAATCAAAAAATTTCATGGCACATGAATCATTACGTGGGGGAAAAAAAAAAAAACTACGAAAACCCGACGGCCTTATTGAATTCTAAAACTGCTGCAGATTAGAAGAAACTGCTCTCCCATACCTAGGGACACGCAGCCTCCCAGCTCAACCCTTGCGGTTTTCATATAGGCACCCCCACTCCCTCAAGTAGGAAGACCAAAGCATAAGACGCGGATGAGCTTTTCCGTGGAGATTCCCAGCCATCCTCCCCGGCTAGGTGTCAGTTCCAACACAGGGCCGTTCGAGCATCACGCGGTCAGCATCTTTCCAGAAATGCGCACATCCCCCCTCAGTGAGGAATTATTCCAAGGGCACCCGGGTCCTGCGTCTACGCCAGGAGCTTGACTTGGTACATGAGGTCTAAGCAGAGGCGCTCTGATTGGTCCTGATTTGACAGGATGTTCCTGGGGGATCTGAGGCTGACTCAAAGAGTAAGGAGCCGTCAGGGCAAGGAGCGAGAAGATGAGCATTAAAAGGGCTGGGAACCACACTTGAAGCCTAGAACAAGCTCGAAGTGTTCGGGGAAGAGAAAGGAGGCAGGTGAACAAGGGCGTATCCCATGGAGGCAGATCTGCAGCTTAGAAGTTAGACTTCGGCTGCCGCTCATGGCGGCGGGAGGGGGGGGGGCAGGAAGGACCAGGCAGATGAATTCAGGAGTCCCTGCAGGAAGACGTGACAGATGACACCCAGACAAGGTCCGCGACGACAGACATGACCAGATGCGGATAACTTAAAGGCTCCTCGGAAGGTGGCTCAGCAACCGATGCCGATGGATTGAAGCGGGGAAAAGGAACGGATAATGACGCCTAGGGTTTTCGTTGAGAAACCGAGCAGGTGGCGATGCCCTTTATAAAGACAGGAAAGATTTCCGGTGGAGCTGCTAGGAGTGGCTGCTGAGCTGAACTAGGTTGAAGGAAGCCTTCGAAGTATGATATTCATCCCATTTTTCTATTTATTCCTCCCATTTTATTATAATATCTCTTGTTCACACACCCTCTAGTTGTAACTGTTGGGCAGGTTAGAGGTAGCAATTACTGTTGGGGACCTTTAAATTCTACATGAGGCTGTGTCTACCGACGCACACAAATAAACACTCTGGCGATGACCCACATCTGAGCTAGAATTCCAGAGAGTGGCTCAGTCGATTTTGCAGAACTGTGTCCCGGAAGTCCAGGATCTAAACCAGCACTGTATAGGATAGTTAGTTCCTACTGGGGATCAGAGGAACCAAGGGGTCCCTGTATTTACAAGAGCACGACCGGATGACGAGCTTGGAAAAGTACAAAAGTATTTTTCAAAAGGCCGGTCCATGAAAGCCAGCAAGAGAGAAAGAGTTTCTGTGGAAGGTGGGGTCTGAAGACGATCCTTCTAGGCAATGGCTGGAGGGGATGGCGGGGGGCGCTTCGAGGAAGCAGTTCGCTGACTTCGATTGAAAGTGGGGCTGGAGTCTCCGCCTCTCTAACAAGCTCCCAGGGGTGCTGCTGCTGCTGGGCTGCGGACACCCCTGGCGTAGGGAGGCGTTAATGGATGGCCGTGGAGAGGAAGGGGTGGGGGAGCCCTGAAGACAATGGCTAAGGATGAGACCCCGAGAAGCAAGCACGAAGAGCTAGGCCAGGGCGACACTTCAGAATCAGCCTCCGTTTCTTAATACCTACTAGTTACAGGTCCTCAAGAGCCCACACGTCTCTAATACTAGCTCACCAAATGCTCCAGTAATACTCAGAGGGTGCTGGCTCCGCCTTCTGCAAGATACACAGACTTAGGATGTTTCGGTAAGTTCATAATCCATGGTAAAAATGACAATAGCCCTTTAAAATTTGTTTTTTTAATTATTATTTCTTTTCCCTTTTTTTGGCTGCCCAACGCACATGGAGTTCCCCGGGACAGGGATCAGATCGGAGCCAGTTTTGACCTAAGCCACAGATTGTGGCAATGCCAGATCCTTAACCCGCTGTGCCAGGCCGGGGAGCAAACCTGCGTCCCAGCGCTCCCCAGATGCCGCTGATCCCAACTGCCCCACAGCAGGAACTCTTTCCCTTTTTAAAAAATAACAGTTTTTTGTTTTGTTTTGAATCCTTTTAGGGCCACACCCTCAGCATATGGTAGTTTCCAGGCTAGGAGATGCAGCTGCCAGCCCACACCATAGCCACAGCAAGGGGAAATCCAAGCCACATCTTCAACCTACACCACTGTATCCTTAACCCGCTGAACCGGGGCAGGGATTGAACCTGCATCCTCATGGATACTAGTCGGGTTCATTACCGCTGAGCCAGGATGGGAACTCCAAAAGTTAAAGATTTATTGAAATGTAAATCACACACCAAAATGTTCACCCTTGGCAAGTCCGAGCCCTCATCCCATCATTCTGTGGGCTTTCTATGTATCTTTTTCTAGGTGAGAAAACAGCCACTGACTCTCTGAAGCAACAGCCACAGCTCTCAAACAAGGGACTGAGGGCCCCCACCTCCCCCTCCCAGGACATTTGACAGCGTCCCGAGGCACTCTGGGTCACACCTGCAGAGGGGTTTTACTGGCATCTGTGCTGCTAAGCATCCAATAACAACCAGGACAGCCCCTCCCAAACAACAAATAGTCTGGCCCCAAATGTCCACAGGGGTGACGTTGAAAAAAACCTGATCTAGACTTTCACAGTCTAAGTTTGACTTATTTCCAATCCTTGCCAACTAGGGGAGTCAAATAGACTCAAATACTGTTTTTCCATACTTTTTCTGTTTGTTTTCTTTTTTGGCCACACCCATGGTTATGTGGAAGTTCCCGGGCTGGGGATCGAATCCAAGCTGCACCTGCGACCTATGCCACAGCTGGGGCAACCCAGCTCTTTAATCCACTGTCCCAGGCCAGGGATGGAACCCGCGCTGCCCAGAGACAATGCCAGGTCCTTAATCTGCTGCACCACAGTGGAAACTCCTCTGTCAGTATGTTTTAAAAAGAAGTACCACTTCATACCCGCCCTGAGTACCCAGGAAGCTCCCAATGCACTTAAGTGAGTGCTTCCTCGCTGTTCTTTTCCTGTCCCCTCACCTGGCTCCTGACCTAGGGCTTTGCCCCCGGTGAGAAGTCAGTACACGTTTGCTGCCGTTACATGGGTGAAAGGAAGGGGCACAAAGGTGGTTCTTGGCTCCCTAAGCACCATACTTAGTACAGAGCTCACAGGCCCACGTGAGCCAATTACCCTGACTCTGCGACACAGCTTTAGACGACTGCCTTAACCCCAGGCCTGCTACCTCACAAATCAATGCCTTTAGTTACAAAAGGGGACCCGGAAGAGGATGTAGCTGAATCAGTTCAAATTTACCCTCATTCAGGTTCTTGGAAAAAAAAAATCAGCCCAAAAACCTGCACCAGGAGTGGAACAGCTTTGTCAAGGCCATATTCAAAGAAGGGCCCCAACCATTAACAATTTTGGAAATGACAAAGCCTGGCTGACTCCTTTTTTTGCCTTCACTAAGTGTGATGATTCTGTTGGTAACACGGTGATAGGCTCGAGGGTTTGTTTGTTGACTTCCTTGCCTTTTAGGGCCACACCCATGGCCTATGGAGGTTCCCAGAGTCGAATCAGAGAGAGCTACAGCTGCAGGCCTCCACCACAGCCGCAGCAACGCCGGATCCGAGCTGTGTCTGTGACCTATACCACAGCTCATGGCAACGCTGGTCCCCCGACCTGCTGAACGAGCCCAGGGATCGAACCTGCGTCCTCAAGGATACTTGTCAGGTTCGCTTTCACTGTGCCACCACGGGAAATCCCAAGGTTTTTAATAACCAACCTAAGACTTAGGCAGAAGAGCCCGGTCTAAGGTCAGAAGAAAAAACACTCAGGTTCTCTGAAGGGGAGAATGAGTTGTTTTAGCCTGAAAATAAGAACTGAGAAACATACGAACGGTGCTCAGAAGAACTCAGGGTCTCATCTCACTGGTTCACGGCCTGGATGCACCCTGCCTCGCTCGGCTCCGCCCAGAGAAATTCCATCGATCAGAACCCAAAGCATGTGGTCTTCGCTCCAATGAGGCAATCAACTCAACAGGTACCGGTACGCAGGACCAACGGCATATTCCGCCAAGCGCTCGCGTGGAAAGAACGATTCACAATTTGTTCCAATAACTACGTGAAGTCAAATGTCAAGCATCAACACCATCTATCTGAGCTGTTAGAAATTACGAGACTGTTGTTCAGAGGGCGTACATAATGGAATATCCATCAAGGCCAAACAAAGGCACGGATCTGCACCCGCCCTGGGAGAAACGCTGATGGCCTCGGGCTTCTCACGGCAACGCTGACGTGGGCAGAGGCTCCTTCCTGAGCCTTGACACGTGTCAGGGCATTCGGCTACAGATGCGTTACGAGAAATTACAGGGGATGCTATCAGAAAATTGAAAAGCCCATGAGTGTTTCACTTAGTTACTGTAATTCCTCAATGCTATTCCAACCTCGTGCAAATGAGACGCCACTTACGGCTCCCAAGCCTGACAGAAGACTGAAGGAGGCTTTCATTATGCTTTTAATGGGTTTACTGGGAGGTTTCCTATTAAAAGGCACTCGAGGAGAAGGATGGGTTGGATCTCTGTACGAAAAGAGGTCTTCAAGAGGTAACCAAACTGGTACCTCAAATTTGCCACAAACTATGAAGAGCACGCCCACCTCTGGGTAAGGACAAGACACCTAGTAAATCATTTTTAGCAGAAGATTGCAAACACGACTAAGAATCGTCTAATTCTGATTCTAGCATGCTCAAGGTAGCATTCTTTTTTTTTTTTTCTTTTATGGCCTCATCTGTGGCATATGGAGGTTCCCAGGCCAGGGCTCAAATCAGAGCTGCAACTTCGGGGCTATACCACAGCCCCAGCAATGCCAAGATCTGCGCCTCATCTGTAACCTACACTGCAGCTTGTGGCAACACCAGATCCTTAACCCACTGAGCAAGGCCAGGGATCAAACCCACATCAATATGTTGGGTTCTTAACCTGCTGAGTCACGATGCAAACTTCTCAAGATTACACCCTAGAAGTTCCCATTGTGGCACAGCAGAAACAAACCCAAACAGTTTCCATAAGGATATGGGTTCGATCTCTGGCCCCAGTCAGTGAGTCAAGGATCCAGCATTGCAGTGAGCTGCGGTATAGGTCACGGACATGGCTTGGCTATGGCGTAAGCCAGCAACTGTAACTCCCATTTCACCCCTAGCCTGGGAATTTCCACATGCTGCAGGTGCGGCCCTAAAAAAATAAATAAATAAAATAAAAATTTAAAAAGTGTCCTAATGACACAGTCTGTAGCATGTAACTTACTGAACTACACCACAGGAATGCTCGCCTTAAAACTAGAAAAACAAACAAACAAACAAAGTGGTTTCCACAGCCTCCTATTTGAGTTCGGGAGTAAGCGCCGAGTTCCCTTCCATCACTGGCCATCACATCCCCACCATCATCAGGAAATCTTTCACACTATTTAATAATTGTCAACGGCACAGAGAACACAGGCAGGACTGGTGGACAATTATGACCTCAAAGAAAGAACAGAATCATTGAGATGCTCAAGGGAAGTGCCCTCTGGCTGAAATAAAAAGCCCACTTCTCCATGTCAAAAATAAAAATATTGGTCCAGAGACATTTCGTTCCCCCAACAAGGACAGCCTTCGAGTTGTTAGCGCCAGGATCACTTGCTGCAAGGAAACCACAATCACGTACAGTGATTTGATGAAAGAATACTTTGGGCCATCAGTCTAACTTATGAGCATAACAGCATGCTAAGATAAAGCACTTCTTTTCCGGTACACAAACCCATCCATAACGGCCACGAATATGTTTTCATTAAAACATCCATATACAGAAAAACTCAACTCTCAGCTCTGTTTCCATGGCAACCTGCAATTCAACTTTTCAGTGCACTCAATGCCGGCTCCTTTTTCTTACATGTAATTCCCGAAGAGCATTTGTAAATAAAAATTTTAAGAGGGAACTCTTTGGACAAAGTGCTGCCTAGACACAGAATGAAGGGAGGGGAGTTCCCTTCGTGGCTCAGTGATTAACGAATCCAACTAAGAACCATGAGGTTGCGGGTTCGATCACTGGCCTTGCTCAGTGGGTTAAGGATCCGGCGTTGCCGTGAGCTGTGGTGAAGGTTGCAGACGCGGCTCGGATCCCGCGTGGCTGTGGTGAAGGCCGGCGGCTACAGCTCCTGTTAAACCCCTAGCCTGGGAACCTCCATATGCCGCGGGTGCGGCTCTACATAAAGGCAAAAAGACAAAAAAAAAAGAAAGAAAGAAAGAAGGGAGGGGGTGCATGTACAGGAGTTCGAATTCAGCGCTCTTATCCCTGATAGTCACTTAATTAATTTACTTATATTAAAAATATGTATTGACTACCTACTAGGATCCAAGCTGTAAAAAACGATGTCGCCATGCTCAGGACCTGGCATAACGTCACTATAATGCAGGGTAAAAGCAATGCTGGTGGACTGGTATGGGAAGGAAAATTTCTTTCAATTAGAAAAGATCAGGGGAAATTTGAAGAAACACTGGAAAATGAGCCAGGTCTTGGATGACACACGTAGTAACCTAAAAGCAAAGAGCGATGACCATGGGCAGGCATGGGCTGTTAACAGAGGAGCTGGAAAAGAGAGCAGCTGGGGGAAAGGCAGTGAGTCGTTCGGGAGGAGCCAGGGAGCAGGAAGGGGAGTAAGTTCATCCATCACTCATTCATTCACTCCTTCATTCACTCGCTCATGCACTCATTCGCTTATTCATTTGCCCATTCATTCACTTATTCACTCATTCACCTGCTTATTCATTCGTTCACTCATTCATTCACGCGCTCATTTACTCGCTCATTCATTCGTTCACCCATTCTTCATTCACGCTATCATTCACTCAATCAATGAGCACCGACACTGTTCCTGGCCCTTGTCATCATGCTGTGACACCCTGGTGACTAAAGCAAAGTCATTTCCCCCGGACACTTATCAGCGCCGGTGTCCCAGACCGCTTTCACGATCTGCCTAAAGAGCTAGATGTTTCAAAGCAGCAACGAGGAGTCACAGAGCTTTTCCACAGGGAGTTCCGCAGAAAAGCTGGGTTTTAGTGAAACTGATCAGCCACATAGAAGTTTGTGCGGGGCGGGAAGCAGGAAACCAGGTCTGAAAGTGCACCTGTTCGCTCGGGCTGTCATCCCCAAGCACCATGCCCTGGACGGCGGCTTAAACAACTGAAATGTTCATACCTCATCTCATAGAATTCTGAAGGCTAGAATTCAGAAATCAAGGTGTCGGTGGGGCCATCCCTTCTGGAGGCAGCGAAGGAGGATCCATTCCAGTTCGCTCTCTGGGTTTCTGACCGTTTGCTGTAAATCTCTGGCATTTCTCGGCTGCGGTGTTATTGCTCCAATCTGCACACGGCATTCTCCCTCAGTTGCCCAAACTCCCCTTTTTCCTGCAGGGACCTCATCACAGCGGATTAGGGCTCACCCTAATCACTTCACTTTCTCTTGGTTACCTCTGTGAAGACCCTGTCTCTAAATAAGATCACATTCCAAAGGGCCGGGGGTTAAGTCACCAACATAGCTTTTGAGGAATATTATGTTCAACCCTTACGGAAAGCCTTGGTATTCAGCTGACCTAAACAGGTTATGGATTTTTTTAAAACTTTTCATTTTTTTTAATTGTGCATGCCAAATAAATCAGTATAGAATATCCTAGAATGGAGGAAACATAACTTTAAAAGAGGTTATTGGGAGTTTCCTGGTGGCTCAATAAATTAAGGACCTGGCGTCACTGCCATGGCTCTGTGGCTACTGTGGTATGTGTTCACTCCCTGGCCCAGGAACTTCCACATGCCACAGGTGCAGCTAGAAAGATTAAAAAAAAGGAGGTTATTGCTATTAAAACGGGAGAGGTAAAGAAAGCTCAAAAGAACATGACAGAATTGGGAAGAAAGAAGAGATATTGAGAGTGAAAGGAAAAGGGCTAAGCCGCCAGCGGGACCAGGGAGGAGAATGATGGAGAGTCGCCAAAAACGATACAGAAAGATGACACGCCTGTCACCATAAAACAAGCAAACCAGAGAACACGGAGGAGGAACAAAGCACAGAGTGAAAGGAAAGTGAGTCACTAGCAGACAACCCAGGAGTAGAAATCAAAGACCTCCTCCGAGAGCAGAGGGAGTCCCCTGCACAGCAAAGGAAACCATTAAAAATAAAGGAAAGACAAGCCAAAGAATGGCAGAACATCTTTGCAAATGAAGTGACTGATAAGGGACTCATCTCCAAAATATACAAACATTTCATACATTATAAAGCAAAAAAAAAAAAAAAAAAAAGCCCAATTCAAAAATGGTCAGAAGATGTACAAAGACATTTCTCCAAAGAAGACATACCGATGGTATGTCAAAAAAACAAAAACATAAAAAGATGCTCAACATCACTAATTATTAGAGACACGAAAATCAAAACTGCCATAAGCTACCACCTCACACCAGTCAGAATGGCCATCAACAAAAAGGTCTGTAAATAATAAATGTTGGAGAGGGTGTGGAGAAAAGAGGACCCTCTTACACCGTTGGTGAGGATGTAGGTTGGTGCAGCCACTGTGGAGAACAGTTCGGAGGTTCCTCAAAAACTAAATACAGGAGTTCCCTTCGCGGTGCAGCGGTTAACGAATCTGACTAGGAACCACGAGGTTGCAGGGTGATCCCTGGCCTTGCTCAGTGGGTTAAGGATCCGGCGTTGCCGTGAGCTGTGCTGTAGGTCGCAGGCGCGGCTCGGATCCCGCGTTGTTATGGCTGTGACGTCAGGCGGTACAGCTCCGATTAGAACCCTAGCCTGGAAATCTCCATATGCTGCAGGTGTGGCCCTAACATGACAAAAGCCAAAAAAAAAAAAAAAAAAAACAGCTAAATATAGAACTACCATGTGATTTGGCAATCCCACTCCTGGGCATCTACCCAGAGAAAATCATAATTCAAAAGGGTACGCGCACCCCTACATTCATTGCAGCGCTATTCACAGTAGCCAAAATGTGGAAGCAACCGAAATGTTGCTGGATACAAAAGATGTGGTACATACATACAATGGGATATTATTCAGCCATAAAAAGAATGAAATAATGCCATTTGCAACACCACGGAAGGACCTAGAAGTTATCATACTAAGCGAAAGAGGTCCAACAAAGAAAGACAGACATCACATGAGATCACTAATGTCTGGATTCCAATAAAAAATGACCCAAAAGAACTTCATCGCACAACAGAAACAGACTCAAAGGTGCTGAAATCGAACTTACCAAAGCGGAAACGCTGGGAGGAGAAATGGATTGGGAGGTTGGGACTGGCGTACACACACTACTATACACAAAATCGGCTGGTAACAAGGACCTCCTGTGTAGCTGAGAAAATCTATTCAAGACTCTGTGAAAGCCTCTATGTGGAAAGAATCAGAAAAACGGACATGAATGTACAGGTATGGGTGATCCACGTTGCTGTACACCTGAAATGAACGTAACACTGTAAATCACCGATACCCCAATAAAATTTAAAAGAAGAGCTGTCAGGGACAAGTGCAGAAATTTCAGAGCAAGAAAGATAAACTCTTGGTGTTTGAGCATTTCTCACGCAAAACAGGAATAATATGTTTTTCTCTCATAAAGGGTCGGGAGGATTAGAGACGATTATACACAAAGAGCATCTAGAACAGGGTCCGACTCGGAGTAGGTGACTGGCCAAGGTCCAGGACGAAGGCGGAAAAGGTCAGGGATAGTGACGGAGCTTGGAAGTAGGTCCATGGGGACTGGCTGCGTGGCCCCCGTCTGGGAGAAGACAAGCCAGATAAGACAGAGCAGTAACAGGAAGCCGGAAGGGAGGCGGGGACTCCGTCTCACCAAAGACATCAAGTGCAGAGCCCGCCGGAGTGGGGCGGTCAGCGCCCTCGACGCAGCGGGGGGCCGGGGAGAATCAGCCTGAGGACAGGCACGGGGACTGAGCCGGGCCCGCGACCTCTGGAACAGCCGTTCCCGCTGAGCAGCGAGTGTCACTGCTGACTCAAAGGGCTGGAGAGGAGTAAACAGGTGAGCAGAGCCAAGACACAGCCCCTCCCCCGGCTGCTCTTTTCCCAAAGCGAGGAAGGAAGCCTCACGTGTGTGGGTGAAAGGCTCCTAGGATGTTTCGTTCACAGGATGAGACGAACATCCTGGAAGGGACAGGGTGGCCGCGTCTGTGAGAGCCAGGGCAAGTAAGACTGAAACGATGCAGATGGATGGGAAGGAGCTGCGACCAAAATGGGGAGGGAGACATGCTTTTTTTTTCCTTTTTTTTCTTTTTTTTTTTTTGGTACCCACAGGATGCGGAAGTTCCCAGGCCAGGGACTGAACCTGTGCCGCAGTTGCTACCTGAGCCTCTGCAGGGACAACGCCAGAACCTTAACCCACTGCACCGCCAGGGAGCTCTCTCACTTCTGTTGAATCATTGCACCCCGCAAAGGGATAACTGCCCAGGCAAATGGACAGAGGACACCTGGGAAGGTCCAAGGATGTTCCTGCCACAGGCCGCCCTGGAGGAAAAGAGTGAAGCCCTTCCTGAATGGGGTGTAGAACTTACAAACCACCAGGCGAGGGTAGATTGACAAAGCCTAGGGAAGACCTGACTCTGCCCTGCAGGGAAATGCTGGGCGCCGGGGCGGCACGCCTACCTCACACTCGGGTGGTGGGAGGGGACACCTGAGAGCCGAGGACCATTCTGGATGACCAGTGGGCACAGTGCCCTCCTCAGATCTCCCCCCCGAAGGCCGGGAGGAGCATTCGCTTCCTCCACTCGCATCAACACTGTCCTTGAAGAGCGTCACAGACACACCCGCGGGGAGAGGAAAATGATGGGGTTCTACCCATCGACACCTCCGTCCTTCCCTCTTCACCCTCCTCCGCCTGGGACCGCCACGCTGCTTGGTGGTGGGACACAAATGGAGCATGGAGCAGGGGGAGAAAGAGACATGAAACAGATACATACGGAGAAATGAAGAAAACGAGAGTCACAAAGAGGATGAGTGAGGAAAAGAGGAAGAAAGCGACGGGTGACAACAGGTCGGGTGAACAAGGTCATCTGCCTGATGACAAAGGCGAGAAGCTGGCGGGAAGTAGCATCTTCCAGGCCACTCCCTTGGTTTCTTTGTATCAAACCCCAGGAGCCCGAGACAGAAGGGCTCTCAGGATGCAGGAAGGTAAGAGTGCCTAAGACACAAAAGCATACGCCCACTCTGGCTGACCTGCGTGGAACGGCCACGTCGGGAGGGACCTGAATCGCGAAGCAGCCTTCGCCCCTCCGCGCTGTTCAAAGCCATCCTGACGAGCGAATGTACAGGGGAGCACAGGTGACAGAGCAGCAGGGCTGGGATCTCGCCTGGGTCTGAAGGGCATTAAATTCCACGTTTCTCATCACTATACCCCACTAGCTCCAGAGCCGATCCTATCACTCAGGAAAATAAAGAGTGGCCTCATGCCTCATTACCCTGAGAGCTATTAATTCCAGTGGGCGGCGGGGCAGGCAGTGACCTCTGCCTGGGTTCTCAGGACCTTGGTATTCAGCCGTACGAGTCAGTGAGTCAATGCTCGCAAAGCTCTTATACCAGAGCCTGCAGCACAGTGAGCGCTGCAGAACTGCCAGCAGCACCATGGACAATACAAAGAGTGATGACAACAACCACACGCAACTATAATTGTTGTGGACGGATCCAAGGTGGTCCCCCTGAGGAGTCCCCATCATGGCCCAGTGGTTAGCGAACCCGACTAGCATTCATGAGGACACGGGTTCGATCCCTCGCCTCGCTCAGCAGGTTAAGGATCCGGAGTTGCCGTGAGCTGTGGTGCAGGTCGCAGATGCGGCTCAGATCCTGCGTTGCTGTGGCTGTGGTGTAGGCTGGTGGCTTCAGCTCCAACTGGACCCCTAGCCTGGGAACCTCCATGTGCCTTGGGTGTGGCCCTAAAAGACAAAAACAAGGAAGTTCCCGTTGTGGCTCAGTGGTTAACGAATCCGACTAGGAACCATGAGGTTGCAGGTTCGATCCCTGGCCTTGCTCAGTGGGTTAAGGATCTGGCATTGCCGTGAGCTGTGGTGTAGGTCGCAGATGCGGCTCGGATCCCGCGTTGCTGTGGCTGTGGCTGTGGCGAAGGCTGGCAGCTACAGCTCCTGTTAGACCCCTAGCCTGGGAACCTCCATATGCCGCAGGTGAGGCCCTAGATAAGGCAAAAAGACAAAAAAGAAAAAAAAAGACAAAAACAAAAACAAAATAAAAAACAAAACAAAAAACAAGGTGGTCCCCATGACCCCGTGACCCCTGTCTCCTGATGTCCACACCTTTTTATGACGCTCCCTCCACCCTGAGTGTAGAAAGGACCCATGAGTTCCTCCTAAGCAACAAAATGCAGCAGAGGTGACGGGACTGCACCCCGTGGTTATGTAACCTAATATGACTCCGCTGGAAGACTTGCCTCCTGTCTCTCTTTGCTGGTTTGGAAGAAACACGAGCTGGTGATGCATTAAGTATTTTTGGAGGCTGCCCTGAGTCCTACAGCTGCAAGAAACTGAGGGCTGCCTCGGGAATTCACAGGGAGGGAGGGGGAGCCTTCCCCATCCAGCATCCAGATGAGAACCCGGCCCTGGCTGACGCCTTGCTTTCAGCCTCCTGAAACCCTAAACAGAGGATCCGGCTGAGCCATGCATAGACTTCAGAGCCACAAAATCAGGTCAGGGAGGGAGAATAAATAGTATTAAGACCAGCCACACAATTTGCAGAACCCAATGCAAAATGAAACGTGGGGTACGTTGTCCCAAAAGCATTTAGAATAACAAGATGGCGAAATTAGGAATTTGGGATTAACCTATACACACTACGCTATAAAATAATCAACAAGGACCTACCGTATAGCATAGGGAACTCTATTCAGTATTCTATAATAACCTCTATGGGAAAAGAATCTGAAAAAGAATGGATATAGGTCTACATGTAGCTGATTCACTTTGCTGTACATCTCTAAAAGTAACACAACCTGGTAAGTCAACTATACTCCAATATAAAATAAAAATTCTAAAATAAAGTAAAATATCAAGTTGGCAACAGAAGACTCCGACACGGGGCCCTCCTAAGCATGGGGCCCTGACTTCCCAGGTCACATAGCTGTGAATTTGGTTCTGAATAGCGCGTGTTTAATTTAACATGGGTATGAACAACAGAACGAGAACTCAAAGGTGGATCTGTTAAACTTAAGGATCTTGAAAACACAGCACAGGATTGAAAGGATGATCAGTGAGGCCACCAGCCCAACTGCCTGGGACTGAAGCTTTACCCATTACTGATAAGCTAGATGGCCTTGGGAAAGGAGTTTGACAAAACTGATCCTCTGCTCACTGTGGCTAAACTGGAAATAGTCCTCTGTGCCTCAAAACACAGTCAGGAATCAGTAACAGACATTATGCCCTTGGAACAGTGTCTGACACATAGTAGGAATTCAATAAACCACAGATATCTTTATCAGCTGAGCGCCTCTCTCTATTCCCTAATTATCTGCCACCAGCAGAAATTTGTATGCATCTGTTGAAGCTTCAGCAGATTTAGAAAATAATCACCTATTGATATGATTCATGAAAGAACCTGGGTAGAGGAAATATGATAGATTAGATTCTTTGAAATGTCTCGGATCAGAAGCAAAACAAAAAAGCAAGTTGAGAGTTTCAACGGTGGAGGGGTGCTAATTAACAACTCAATTAAAAAAGGCAAATTAAACTTTATGGTTCGTTATCCTCCACTGCTTGGTAAATTGTTTTGCCAGGCGAACGATTAAAAATGATCATTTCAGAAAACTGAAATAGCTTCCAAGGAACACAACTATTTTTCAATATTATACAAAAGGTTTCGCCGCAAAATAAACTTACTTGATTAAAAGGAACAGTACCGCTCTGTGGATGGAAAGCCAGCGGTACAAATGTCGGCTTGTGATGCATTAGGTATTTCTGGAGGCTGCCTAAGAATTTTGAAGCGACAAGCTTCCTTATGAATAAAACACATCATCAGTTCCTTTCGTGCTCGCTCTCTTTGGGGGCCCCAGAAAGGTTTTTTCTAGACACTTGCAATGTATAATTTACATCAAATTAGTATAGACCTGAGCTCTGCAGAAATGCACACGATCGGGCATTCCTAAAAATGGCTGGTTTCCAGGGGATCTAAAAGATGGCCAGAAAACAGACACCCTAACGCACCAGCCCTCATCCTTGCAGTCCTCCGTGCTTTCTTCTCTGTAATTCTATTAGTAGTTCTCAGCTTTCTTTTTCTACCCCCAGAGTGCCTGGGACACAGGGCACAGTCCCACCCGTAACCAGGATCATCTTGGGTGTCGGGGGAAGTTATGCATCTAGAGCACTGCCAGGTCTGGGCATTAGGGGGCGCCAGCATGTCAGGGGCGCTACCACTGATCCACCTTTCACTGCTGGGGAAGCCAGTACGTATGGTCTCCACATCCCTGTCTCACGGCTTTGCTTTCATACCACTTGCTCTAATAGATGTGCCACCATTATCTTAACAGCCATCTGGTCCACACAGCACCCAAAGCAACTGTCAAAAAGGTCCCCCAAAGTCCCACTGCTGATGGTTCCCCCGCCACACTTGGCAGTTTCTCACTGTTTAAATCTAGCCTCTCTCCGTCCTTTCGGACCAATCACCATTTAATCAGCTGATGGTCTCCACGTTTCCCTCCCGCGGCTGGACTGACCCACATCCAGATGCTCCAGTTTCTTGTAACTTATCCTCTTACACTCTGAACGCAGACATTCATGCTTTTATCCAAATATCCAGAAAATTCCACCTCTCCCCCCCCACCCCGAGCCTGTCAAATCTGTTACCCTCTCCTTCCGCCTCCAAATGATGACGGTCTTGGAGAGGACCCAGCAATCTTTCAAATGTTCCCACACCATTCCCCAGCAAAACGAGCCAAAGGCAAAAGCAGCGACACCGCAGGAAACTCTGCGGGCCTCTGTCCTCTCGAGTCCTGCAGGAACAAAGCCTGGAGAGGCCCCATCCAGAGCTGAGGTTTCAAGACAGAGAACCAGGTGTTTGCACAACCTGATTGCAGGTGGAAAGCTTGTTAGTGCAGTGCATTGGAAGGCTGTGTAAACAAGCCACTTCTGAACCCTCAGCCTGTCAGAACATGGGCTGGCGGCCTGCCTAGGATGCACGGCTGGGGCATGAACCCTCCGCACCCTTGAACGAGAGTCCGAGTTCGCACAGGAGGACTGGGCCATCTGGGTGGTGACAATTCCCAGTTGGTTCCCTCCACTCCATCTCAGCCTGCCCCGGGCCAGGCCTTCTGTTAGGGCAGAGTCGATGTCACACTTTTCCCCAACCACCTCTGCAGCATGCCCTGGGTTTCCCGGAGCTCACGGGACCAGGCGGCCCACTCGCAGGTCTCCCTCACTGGGCATGAGCTAGGACAGCACCCCTGATGAGACATCCATTTGCACAAGACGATTGGTTGAGTGGACATCGCCGCCTGTGGTGACCCGATCACAGGATGCGGTGCTAACTAAGCTAAACCAGGTCCCGCCTCTGCGAATCACATAACCGCAGAAGCAAATGTAAAACGGCAATAACACACGCCGCAAACGAGGGCTGTCAGATACGGCAGGAAATTGTGAATTATAAAAGAGGAAGGACCCCCAACTGGAGCTGGGAGCTGAAAAGATAAGTCGCAGCTAGGCTAGGAAAGCAAGCGTGCACACGCCCGTGCAGGTGGGCGTGTGCAGGAGCGCACGTGTCTGCACACATGTGCGAGGGCGTGGATGGCGTGTCGAGCATCACGGAGTGCACATCCGAGGGCCCCAGGGCCGAACAACCCAGAGGGTGTTTGAGCAACTCTGAGAAAGCAACGTGTCCGTACTGAGAAGCTCGTGAGCAGGTGAGAACGAGAGACCGGATCTTGCAGAGCCCGTGAAGCGGTGCGGTTTCCATTCAAAGAACAATGAGAAGACACCAAGAGGGCAAGAGCGGAGCAGCCGGGCTTTGGAAGTTTTCTCAAGAGTCAAGGCAGCATTGATTGACATGAGCTTGGATCAGGGTGGGGGCACTGGAGGTGGCGACACCCTTTAGGGGGTGGGGAATGCGCGTGGCAGAACTGTGACTTACTTATTCAGCCAAAAACATATGGAGGGCCTGCCATGTGCCTGACAGGGCCCGGAGATAGACAGAAAGATACATAAAGATGAGGAAGACAGTCTCTGCCTCCAAAGCTCGCCTTCTGGGAGGAGAGAGCAGCACGGACGCCAACCGCAGCTGCACCGGCAGGCGCGGCAGAAGACACGCTGCCGGCTCTGCTAAGCGGGCGAGTGTGGCCGGCACAGGACAGGCACTGAGGCAACAACTGACGTGACAGCCCATCTGGCCGGGGGGCAGAACTCCACGACACAGGAGCCCCAGCATCCCGGCTGTTTTCTCTTCCAAACCACTGCTCCCAGAGAAGACATTTTTAAATGATCGAGAGGCCGAGAGATTGCTTGCTCTGAAGCACTCACTCCAAAAAGATAAAAGAAAAAATGAAAAAGAAAAGTGCAACAAAGTGCAAGGCTAAGCCCCTGTCCTTCCTCCGTTAACTAAGTCCATTCTTGTGTGCAGTGACACGACCGCGTGACGTACGCTGGTGATGCTCTCTGGGGCCTGTTTCCTCCGGTGCGTAACGTAACGCATCCCAGCAGGCTCCAGTTAGTCAGAGGAGACCAGGCTTTGCCGAAGGAACAAAGCAGCCTAAAAACTCAGCGGATTAACACAACGGATGCAAACTTCCTGATCAGACAAAACAACCTCACTAGTTCGAGCTGCTTTGTTTCATTCTTGCCCTGGCTTCATCTCAACAGGTGCTTCCCTGGGGAAGAAAGAAAAGAAAAGCCACGTATTTCGCTGGGCAAAAGCCATCACGCAACCCTGCCGCACTGCAAGGCTGCTGGAGATGACAGGGGTGGAGCAGGGCAGTGACACAGGTAGCTGCAGATGGAGAGGGAAACCTAGGGGGTTTCGGGACATCACTGTAAGTTAATAATGGCTCAGGAAGGCCATCGGAATGAGGCAGGCTTGCTTGACTAGATTCGCCTCCGGTCACTGGGTGGGGGGTGGGTGAGGCCTGCATTCAGATTCAGACCAACGGCTGGGGTTTAAGAACTGCCCCTCTGCTGATTTGAACAAGCACCGTGACAGTCCCAGTCTGACCCTATAGGGTCAAACACTCTCTTACCTGATACCAAGGAGGGGCAGCTACTTGAAGAAAGAGAAAGAGGCGGTGTTCTCCCACCCTCACTCCCCTTGGAGGATAAAACTGGAGCCCACCTGACCCTCAGGGCAGAGCCTCCGGGCTTGCCGCTTGCATCCCTCACAAGTGTCCTATCTTAACAAATCTATTTCTTGCCTACCACTTTGTCTCTTGCTGAATTCTTTCTGCACAGAGGCACGAAGAACTGAACCTCAGTAAGTCCAGACACCGGGTGATTCTAATTTAAAAACTGTGGGTTCGAGTCCCAATCTGGGTTCCTCCTGGGTTCAAGTCATAAGTGCTGTCAGTTCCAGAAATACTGAGTCACAAAAGCACAAAGGGAACGTCTGTTGAGCATTAACG
The DNA here is from genome assembly GCA_004024745.2 of Catagonus wagneri. Lineage (NCBI taxonomy): Eukaryota > Metazoa > Chordata > Mammalia > Artiodactyla > Tayassuidae > Catagonus > Catagonus wagneri. The sequence continues at coordinate 4,349,299 of PVHT021183594.1, forward strand.
TTTCTGTCAAAAGTATCCCCCCTAATCATTAAATCTTAGTCACAAACCACCCATGGGGAAAAGTTTCCAAGGTAATAAGATCGTTTCTTCTTCCTGGATTGGTGGCTAAAAACCAGTAAAGCATCTGGCTCCTTTGCAAAACTGAAGCATGTAACGCTGCTGCATGGCAAAATAAAATGATGATAATAAACAATATATGCTCTGAAAAACTAATTAAAAGAGCAGCTCCAATCATCACGAAGCCAGATCAGTTTCAAGGAAAGCTTCTTAAGTGTCATTATCCATCAGACACGCGGGGAGTTTTGTGAATTTTCCCCCCGCCCTATCTTTTAACCTCTCACACAGCCTTCTCCTACAGAGCGCTGGACACCAGCACATGAAGCTCTCTGAATTTATGAGGGATGATTACATAAGTCCAATGAGAATGAACTTGTCTCGCTTTCCACAGAAAGCTAATGGGGAAGAAATGGGCTTTTCAGACTCCAGCACGAACAATTTAGGAAAATAACTTTATGACCAAAGACAGTAGCAATGTATCGATAAGGGGACTCTTACTGAAAGGATGGGTTCTGTGCACCCCACCCGCCCAGTTCCACCGGCTCTGGAGCCACCCGGGGAGTGGGATGGAATCGCACATTTCTGCCTTCAGCGGCTCTGGAGCAGAAAGTTTCAGGTGGGTTTCACTGAAACAACGCCTACAGCAGGGGTGAGCAAGCTCTTTCTCAGAAGGGCCAGAGAACGTAGTTTAGCCTTTGCTGCCCAAACGGTTATATAACCGCGCAGGGCCGTGTCCTCGCCTTTTCTTGTTTTTAGGGGACAAGCCTTTGCTCTATGACCCTCCCCAAGTCCCAAAGGGCAGATTCAAACAGCTATTAATCAGGGAAGGGAGGGGACACAGAGACCAGGGAGGAGCAGTCAAGAGACAATAGTGTGGCCTTGGGGCAGGATCCCACTCCCTCCTAGGGGAATATAGATATAAATATCTACAGTTCTTCTGCGGAGCGAAACCCCCAACAAGTGGGAGATGTCACTGAAGCCTTCCTCAGTCCTGAAAGAAGACCACCCGAGCACTAAGCACCAGCTTTTAAATACAATGTAAGCTTTTGCCTCTGCCCTGATCCTTATCTGCAGCTCTGTTTTCCACTTCCCAAGCTATAAAACCACCTCCCGATCTCTCCCAAGGGGGAGTGGCGGGGCACAGTCTTTAGGGTGTTAGCCTGCTGGGACCCTCCTTTGCCTGGAAAGCAATAAAGCTATCTTCTCCTCCTTCTCCACCTTCCTATTCGGCACCTGGGGACGGGAGGCCGAGTTTCAGCAACAGCTGTCTCAACTCCTCTACTCTTTATTCCAGTGCGCAAGCACCTGAAGACAGAATGCACGTACTGTGCAATGGGCAGACCTTAGGCTCATAAAGGTTTTGAGTTCTGATAAATGCATATACACATCTAGCCCACGCGCTGGCCAGTGTAGGTCACTCCACCGCCCGGGTGCCGCACCCAAGGCACCTAAAGGCACTGGCTGATGCTGAATTCCCTCCACATTAATGTGTTCTGTCAACTCTTGAACGTCATCCAGATGAAAACATAAGGTACGCGTGCTTCTGTGTTTGCCCCCTTACGCTGTTTCCCACGTATCTGAGCTTCACCCGCATCAGAGCACGTATCACCTGTCAGGCCTTAACTCATTGCTGAGTAGTATTAAGCTGTATGAGGGTGTGGAGTTCTCGTGTGGCTCAGCGGGTTAAGAATCCCACTGGTGTCCATGAGGATGCGAGTTCGATCCCTGGCCTCCCTCAGTGGGTTAAAGGATCTGGCGTGGCTGTGGCGTGGGCCAGCAGCTGAGGCTCCGATTGGACCCCCAGCCTGGGAACCTCCATATGCCAAGGGTGCGACCCTAAAAAGACAAAAAAAAAAAAGATTGTGATGAGAACCACAATTTATTTATCCTTTCTTCCACTGATGGACATTTGAACTGTTGTCTTCCATTTTATCTACTGTGAATAAAACTGCCATAAACTTGATGACTGTACACTCGAGTGTGTAGGAGCTGAAAGCTGCATGTTTTCACGACCCTTGGGTAATAACCGAGGCGTGAACTTGCTCCGAAATAGATGTTTCACTGTAGAATAGACCACCAGGAAGATTTCCAAAACACGTGTGCCACTGCGTGTCCCCCAGCAACGGATGAGAGTTTCTGCTCCTCAACACCCTCAGCGGCATTGGGTGTTTTTATTCTTTCTCAGTTATTCAAACGCGGGTGTGAAGTGGCACCTCACTGTGACTTTTTCCTCTGGAGGTCCCTGATGACTGCCATCTCCAGCACTTCTTAATACGCTCAATGGACATTCTTAGAGCCTCTGCTCTGAAAGGTACGTTCAAGTTACTCTCCTGTTTTACCGGCTGTTGGTCTTTATATTCTCAGGGTGTAAGTCCTCCAGCAGGTGGCAGGATACATCCTCTCCGGTCACAGCTTACTTTTTCATTTGCTCCATACTTTTGATAGTTTTTAATTTTAAGGAAGCCCAATTTTTTTTTTTTTTTAGGGCTGCACTCGCGGAATGTGGAGGTTCCCAGGCTATGCCGGCCTTCACCACAGCCACAGCAACGCCAGATCCGAGCCGCGTCTACAACCTACACACCGCAGCTCACGGCAACGCCGGATCCTTAACCCACTGAGCGAGGCCAGGGATCGAACTTGCAACTTCACGGTTCCTAGTCGGATTCGTTAACCACTGAGCCACGATGGGAACTCCGCAGAAGTTTTTTTAGAGCAGGACCATCCAACAGAAACAGAAGGCCAGTAACATATCATTTTAAACCTTCTCACAGCCACGTTAAAAACAAAAAGTAAAGATGAACCGATGAAATTCTATTCCTAATGTACTGCATCTAAGGGAATACGTCCAGAGATGATCATTCTATTGAGAAATTAATGTAAGAATTATTGACATGTCTGATGTTATTTTTTCATATTCAGTCTCGCCCAGTTCTCTGAAGTAGAAACATGCGCTAGCCAAAAATCTCCTTTGTCTCCCCAAAAACATGGGAAGAAAAAAAAAATGCTTTTTAAGCTTTCCGCATGCAAACCGAAGCAGCTCTTACAAAAGTAGCGAGTTAATGTCACTCAACTGAGAAGGTGCTATGAACATCCGGTCTCTCCCCAAGCGTTAAACATTTATTTCATGGTGTGACCTTTCCTGGGTCTTGATTTCCAAATCTATGATGTGAACAAAGCCATAAACCCTGCTGGCTAGGAGGCAGGGTGGTTTAAAATTGACGGGGGAACAGAATTATTTGAAAAGGTCCCACATGAATCTTCCTTGGAGGCTTAGCGCCACCCCGCCCGAGATTCCTTTCTGCAAGGTTAGCTTCATTTTCACCTTTGGAATTCAAAGCCACGTGCTGCGGAGGCCCCCACACAGGCCACTTCCCTTCTCTGGAGCCTGGGTACTACCTATCTTGGATCAAAAGGTCAACAGCCAGTCATACGTTTTAATCAAGGGTCCCGGAGCAGGTCCTTGAATTGGGTGGAGGAGGAAAGCAGTGCAGAACGAGTTTTTTAAAAAAGGAGGAGAGAAAATAACCTGAGATATAGAATATGTTTGTTCTGCCTTTTTTTTTTTTTTTGGTCTTTTTAGGGTGGCACCCACGGCATATGGAGGTTCCCAGGCTAGGAGTCCAACCAGAGCTGAAACCGCTGGCCTACACCACAGCCACAGCAACATGGGATCCGGGCTGCATCTGCAACCTTCACCATAGCTCACTGCAATGCTGGATCCTTAACCCACCGAGCAAGGCCAGGGATCGAACCCGCATCCTCATGGATAACAGTTGGACTCGTTTCCGCTGAGCCCCAAGGGGAACTCCTGTTCTGCCCTTTTAAACCAAACCAATGAATCCCACCAAGGCGGCCTGGCCCATTCCTCTACCGCTGTAGCCACACTGACTCCCTTTCCGTTTTGGCAACCCCCGATTCCCACCTCAAGGCCTTTGTACATTCTAGGCTGTTCCCTCTGCCCAGAATCCTCTTCCCAAAGCTGCTGGCAAAGCCTGCTCCTCCGCCCTCTCCGAGATTTGGCAGAAATATCACCTTTTCGGAGAACCTTCTCCATGGCCCCTTACTGACTGTTTTCTAGCTATTGATATGTTGATTTCCTTCCTAGTATCTGTCACAATAGGCCACAGGCTTCTCAGGTGTCCTCTTTGTGGTCTGTCTCCCCACAAGAATGTTAAGGACCAAGAGCCTCTCCGTCCATCGGCTGCCCAGCCCCTAGCCCAGGACCTGGTCTCCGCTGGACCCTTGACACACACCTGTGTTGGGTGAATATTACGCCCTTGAGCTTCGAAATTCCCAGACAGTGAGGGGGAAAAAAAAAAAAGCTGCTCTACTTAAAACCCGCGGGAGAGCCAGAGCATATGTATAAAGTGATGGGTGGTCAATCGATGGTCACCGTTCCTGGATGGCCCACCGTGACTTGGACCTTGGGCCTGAAGTCACACGGAAGCTGGCCCCGAGACCTTGGGCACTCTATGAACTGTTCACGTCTCTTTTCTCCTCCTTAAGTGGGATTAACGAAATTTTCTTCTCGGAGGGGTTGTCAAAATTAAATAAAATGGCGAATCAAGCACTGGGCCTAGGGCATGGGAAGGGTTCATTGACAATGCGGCCACTATTAGCGGCCATGGTTGTTGAAATACCCATCACATGGAGAAAAGGCCAACAGCCTGCAGCTTCAAGGTCATCTTTGATAATTTGCTGGCCTTGCGAATACCATTTGGAAACTTTGAAGTCCTTCCTCATTTATTGGTGAACTCCTTCTCCTCCCCACTTTAATTCTCCATTACATTTCGAATGGAGTATTTAATCCTTTGGGTTTGATTTCCTGGCTGCAGTAGAAATAGAAAATGCAAGTAAACACCATATTGGAAATCTGACTGTTCAATGAATCGCAGAATTCTTTTCTCATTTGTCATAGGCACGAAAAAAAAAAAAGAATGAGTTAAAGTTGTTTATAAGACAATCAAACTAAGTTCCTTGAGAAGCAATTATTTTGGAGGAATTTCCCCCATTCTTTAGAGCTTTACCATTTTCATACCGAAAGGTATTTAACTGGAAATCATTTCTTTAAAACAGCAGTCTCATAATCCTTTATAAAATCTCTCCCCAGCAATATCAGTAGGAAGGTCTGTACATCTCACAATATAATGGGGAAGAAAATCGCCTCCTAACCCTTCGTCACTGATGTGTGAGCACATCCTACAGAGAGCTGCCTGAGGGTGGTAATTGCATTACTTCATATCCTGCAAATTCTGATCAACCAGAACCATCCATCCAGCTTAGGTACGCATTTCTGCCAACCGTGATCAGCTCCACAGCCTTTTCACCTTGGATTCAGAGTCTTCTGTGAGGCCCCAGCAGCTCTGGGTGCATGCTTCCCCATGAGTTTAATCCTTGGCCGATGAGAAGTCCACTCCAGGCACCTGCCCCTCACGTTTTTAACCTCTCAAGAGTCCTCATCAGTGGAAAATATCCAGGGGCAGACACAGAAGGTGCTGCAATTTGGAAGCGGACAAACAGTACGCGCTCTGCCGGTTCTGGCCAATACACAGGGCCTCAAGGTCCATTTTACTGCTTTTCCTTCTCAACAACGGAAGCCAGAGCTCCCCCACCCCCCAATGAGACCCACCCCTTCTCTCTTCTCCATCCAGTGGATTACACCTGTACTTTCAGATAAGAAAAAAACAAAAACGAACCAAAAAACCTGCAATAATAGCAGGCAGAGTGAGGGATCCGAGGCTGATCAAGGAAAAGGCATGACCCAGGGAAGCTGGAGCCCAGCAAGCTTTGCTGGATGGCAGCTGGACAGGACAGAGGTGAATGACAGGGGCTGTTCCTTTCGGAGGGGACCACCTGTCTGAGTCAGCACAGGCTGCTGTAACAAAACGCCACAGGCTGGGGGGCTTAAGTAAAAGACATTTGTTTTTCGCAGTTCTCTAGGCTGGAAGTCCAGACCAGGGTGCCCCTGGATATGGCTCCTGCGAGAGCCGGCCTCCTGGCTTGTGGACAGCGGTCTTCGTGCTGTGTTTTTTGTTTGTTTTTGTCTTTTTAGGTCCACACCCCTGCGGTATATGGAGGTTCCCAGGCTAGGGATCCAATTGGAGCTGTAGCCGCCGGCCTGTGCCACAGCCACAGCAACTCAGGATCCAAGCCGCATCTGCAACCTACACCACAGCTCACGGCAACGCCGGATCCTTAACCCACTGAGGGAGGCCAGGGATTGAACCCTCGTCCTCATGGATACTAGTAGGGTTTGTTAACCACCGAACCACGATGGAAATGCCCTTCTCACTGTGTTTTCATGTGGCCTTTCCGCAGCGTGTGAGCGTGGAGACAGAGAGCTCATTCACTCGGGCACGGACCCACCCCAGGGGCTACACCCTCATAACCTCGTCTACACCTAGTTTCCTCCCAGGGGCCCATCAACGAACACCGTCCCACTGGGGTCAGGGATTCCAACATAGAGATTTAGGAGCACGATGCATATTCAGCCGGTAACACCGTCCAGAGGTGTACACCTCCCAGAAAGAAGGAGGGCCAGGAAAGGAAGCCCCAGATCAGAGAGGGAGCGAAGGCGCCTCTCGGCGGCACAGCGGATGGATGTTGGGCCCCGCGCTCCAGAGTTGTTGCCATTTGAGGCCTTATAACTACAAGGCCCTACCTTATCTGTGGGGAGGAGCTGTCCCATGAGCTTTCATGGGGTTTGCAAAGCAAGCATTTTCTAAGTGGCTAAAATCTACCTGGTATGGGCTATTTTAAAATAACCGGGTAAGTAAAAAACTTGAGTTTGGCAACCAGGGCATTTTGAGCCAACAGGCCCCCAGCCAGCAGCAAATAAGCAACCCGACCCCCAGGGGGCCAGACAAGGAGGCTCGTTTATATAACAATGACCGATCTTGTTTGAAGGCCTGAGAACATGACTGACAGCAGAGGTATTCAGCGCCCAGACTCTGAAAGAAGGCAGTCAGCAGAGGCTGCAACCTCCCAGACCCACCACCCAGCAGGTGGTGAGCAGGGAGCATCCGCCGTGAGGACGGAGATCCGGGGGCTCCTTTAAGAAGAGCCAGTTAACACGGAAGGATGCTAATCCGTGTGGCCAGACCACTCCCTGGTTGAGAGACAGGAATCCAGCTTCTGTTTTTTTGTTTTTTTTTTTTTTGTCTTTTTGCCTTTATGTAGAGCCGCATCCGCGGCATATGGAGGTTCCCAGGCTAGGGGGTCTAACAGGAGCTGTAGCCGCCAGCCTTCGCCGCAGCCACAGCAATGAGGGATCCGAGCCGCGTCTGCAACCTACACCACAGCTCACGGCAACGCCAGATCGTTAACCCACTGAGCAAGGCCAGGGATCGAACCCGCAACCTCATGGTTCTTAGTTGGGTTCGTTAACCACTGAGCCACGACGGGAACTCCAGCAATCTCTTAAAATTTTATAGTTCCCAATTATCTCCCTAAGTTATGGCAAAGATTTCTCCTATAGTGTTCCTAACGCTAATGTTCTCTAGAGGGTAGCAGTGGTTTATGTATTTCCAACATTTTTATGGGTTGCTGAAAAGTAGTTTTCTTTTTCTCATTGGGTTATGTCAGTACTTTTAACTAATTCTCATCCATTTCTCCTGAAGTTTATCAGCAGTGGTTTTGACGCTTTAACCAGAGGTAACGTTTTTACCTAGACACGTGCGCGCGTGCGCGTGCACACACACACACACACACAGGCCGCCATGCAGATCACATTCTGCAACCCCGCAGAACGGATGACAAAGGTCCCTTGGCCTTCTCTGCATGAACCGGACAGATAGAGTTACTCTTCCGGCTTCGATGAGGGGAGAGCCAGCAAGCACCCTGGGTGCTGACTTTGCACATCGGCCGGCGAACGTCAGTCATGAGCAGGAAGGGAAAACTCTGAGGAACTCAGACCCCGTGTCACATAAGCCCGGGCCCGACAAACGGCCAGGAAGGAAGGTGCTTCAAGGCAGAGTCTGTCTTAAGAGATGAACTCAAATGAGACGAGGACGAGAACAGCAAAGAAGAGTCAGGGGATTCTTAAAATGCCTTTGTTCCTCCAAGAGCCATGAACAGAAAATCCTTTCAAAATGAGCGTGTATGTGTGTGATCGCCTTTGAAGCACCAGGCTGCCTGATGAGTGATGAAGAAACACGAGTCATTAAGGAATCAAGAAGCTCACAGGCTAGCCGAGGAAGCAATCAAGCAAGCAAAGGACATGGAGGAAAAAAAAGAAAGAGAGAGAGAGAAAAAAAGAAAGAAAGAAAGAGAGAGAGAGAGAGAGAGAGAAAGGGAGGGAGGGAGAGGGAGGGAGAGGGAGGGAGGGGGGGAGAGAGAGAGAAAGAAAGAAAGAAAGAAAGAAAGAACGAGAAAGGGAGGGAGAGGGAGGGAGGGGGGAGAGAGAGAGAGAAAGAAACAAAGAAAGAAAGAAAGAAAAACAAGACTCAAACCCTTGTACACACATGTTCCAAGACTTCATCACAAGAGCCAAGAGGTGAAAACAACCCCAATGCCCATGAAGTGACGGATCAATAAAATGCAGCTTGTTCTGACAGCAGATGACTCAGCCATCAAAGGGAATGAAATGCTGATACATTTCACGAGGTGAAAGAGCCCCCAAAAACGTTAGGCTCCATGGAATTATCCAGGCAGAAAAGGCCACGTACTGTACGATTCCTTTCCTATGGAATACCCAGAATAAGAAAATGCAGAGAGAAGGAAGGAACCTGTGGCTTCCAGGGAAGAAGGCACAGGCAGGGACACTCACAGGCCCCAGGGCTTCCTTTTGGGGTGAAGAACATGGCTCAGAACTAGACAGCGGTGGTTGTACAATGCTGCAAATGTACTAAACAGCAGTGAATCGCACAGTGAAACAGAGAGAATGGCCGAGTCTATACCTGATGTGAATCTTCTCCCCCCTAAAAAAGGCAAAAGAAAAGAAGATCAGGAATCCCAAGGTCTGATTTCTTTCAAAGGAGATCTGGCGCCCATCTGCTCCGCTCACTGCACAGTGAGATCCGGAGTGTGTCGGGCTGGAGAACACAGGACCCAGCATCTCCGCCGACAACGGGCCCCTTGGAAGTCACGTGTCACCCCAAAGCTGAGACGGCAAGTGTGGGAGACACTGAGAAAGTCCAGGAGGCTGCGTGTGGACCAGCTCAGCCAGGCGTTTCTGCTCTCACGTGACCGCCCCGGACACGGTGTAATAACAGACGAGGAAAGACTGTATAGATGAGGAACTGGGGTCCAGAGACCTGGTGGGATGTGACCAAGGTCACACGGTGAGAACTGGGCCAAATAAGCACCCAAATCTGTTGAAATGCCGGGACCTGCAGCCCCAGGACCTCCAGGACCCATGAGGGTTCCAACAAAGCGTCCTGAAGGAGTGTCGGGGTGCTGGCCCCCCGCGGAGGGGCAGGAAAGCAGATCCACACTCGGCACCCCGCCTCTCTTCCTCCCTGGTTGACGTCCCCGCCCGCTCCCAGCTGTCAGGGCTACACAGCATCTCCCAAGCTTCCAGTGTCAGCCACAGGGTTTCCACCCCGCCAGTGACTCTCCTGACTGCAGATGGAGACCGATGATGGCCCTTGGTTCCAACGCCCAGGCGTCTAGCCCCTCCCGCCACTGAATCATTCATGGCATGTTTTTTTTTTCATTCATTGTCCCTTATGCTGGCACATAACCCCTTCTAATTTTCAACGTCCTACCCTGATTCAAAGAGACAGTGACTAGGGGTGATCAGCCTGTGGAGTAAGGCAGCTCCAGGGCTGTAATAAAACTGTCCCTTAACCAGCCGTGTGGCCTCAGGACAGCCATGCCAGCCCTCTCTGCCTCTGTCTTATCTGCAGAAGGGGGACGCTGACAGCAAGGGACTGCCGAGCCAGTGTCCAACACACGTGTGCTCGATAGCTTTAGTAACTGATCTCATGAGATCCACAGCACAACGTGATGGTTCTTGTTGGCAGCATGCATCTGAACAATCATTTCTTCTAAAGAAGAAAACAGCGTTTGCAAAGCAACTCACTTTTCAACAAGCAAAACTGTTTACAGCTAAGGCAAAAGGGATGGAAAGGCATCTAGAGGATGGAACAGACTAGGTGCTGCCCATGGGCGTGAGGACGGGAGAGAGGTTGATGGCAAAGGAAGTACGGGAATGATGGAAACGGCTTCCATGGCACCACGCCAGGGGATGCGGGGCTTTACGTACTCACCAAAATCGGCAGCACTGACCTCCACAGAGGGGGAATGGTACTGTAACATTTTAAACAATCAACAACACCGTGGGAAGAAATCAAGAAGGAATGAAGGCTGGTGAACAGATCTAGTGATTGCAAATGAATCCTACAGCCACACTGAAAGGTGTGAGGAAGAAAGGAGAGGGGCTTTAGGAAACCACTGTGACTGGATACTTAGACAAAAAGACGGGTATGTATAAATACAGTTCCGAAGCTATAGGAACAGAAGCACGAACAAGCAAATACACAGGATGCGAGACAGGTGTCTGACTGGCAGAGAAGCGAGCTCCAAAGGAGTACAAGAGAAAAGTTCATCCCCAAGCAATGGCTGAAGTCAGTGTCAACAGTATTAACCCGCGTTTTTAAGAAAGATATGCAGTTATTGCTACAGAAGTAAACACAGGTATCTGCATACAGCCATACAGATGAGTGCCAACTCACATTTATTTACACAGATTCACTGAAAGGGCACAGAAGCAGTGACATCCCAGTGACGGCAGGAACATCCCAGCTCAGATCTTGGTTCCTAAAGGCTGTCCTCCAACCAAAGGAACCAGCGTTCCTCAGAGAAGGGGCTGATTCCAGGGATGGTCAGAGAAAACACAGAAAATGAACCGGAGCGTCCCAGGATGCCAGACATTCAGGAAGCGCTCAAAAAAAAAAAAAAAAAAAAGGTATGTCCAAAGATCACAAGAACCAGACAGAAGGTGCTCCCAAGAGCCGAAGCCGGAACACTTTGAGCAACAATGAATAATGACAGAATTAGATCATAACCCAAAGGGGGAAAAAATCATTAAGTTCACAGTGACATACACAACTGAATAATAGAAGAAACGGAGAAGAACGGAAAACGCTTCCTTACAGAAGAGTTCCAACCAATCCACGCAAAGGGGATGCGAGAAACAGAAAAATCACGGTTAGGACCCTGAAGTCATAGATTAGGGCGCTCGTTAACACAAAGGGAAACACAGTAAACGGCCAGGGAGGAAACCTGGCAGACACCCCTCAGCCAGGCACTCAAGGGTAACATCGGCTGTAATGAGACACGAGGCCTCGCGGGTCCCCAGTGTGGGAGCCGAGAAACAGCACGTTTGGCACCCTTTCCAATCACACGCAACGTCAGTCTAACTGGGGCAGACAGGAGACAACCCCAAACTGAGGGATGTTATTTAAAAAAAGAAGAAGACAAGCACTCTTTAAAAGTATCAAATCCATGCAAGACAGAAAACAAAAAACAGCAGAGCAACTTGGACAGACGGGAGGAAACCGATGCGAGGTGACAATTAAACAGAATGTGGATACAGAATGGGGTCCTGGGAGAGTAAAAGAGTGAAAGGACACCAATAGAAACTAAAATCCTAGGGAGGGGTCTACTTCAGGGAATAACCATCCATGTTTATTTCTTAGTTTCAATTACTGCATTATGACTGCATAAGATATTCAGAGAAGATGGGTAGAGGAATTCTTCAGATAGAAATCCTTTTTTGGTATTATTTCTTATGTATTTATCTGTATACAGAATATTGATACAAAATGCATCACATGCACATATTTGCAAAGGAAAGGATATTGCCACATAAGACACTGATTTCTGATCTCTAAGGAATTCTCTCTCTCTTTTTTTTTTTGGCCGCGTCAGCGACATGCAGAAGTTCCCAGGCCAAGGAATAAACTTGTGTCACACCATAATGAGAGCTGCCGCAGTAACAATGCCAGGTCCTTAACTCACCGAGCCACCAGGGAACTCTGATGGGAATTCTTTATTCTACATTTGCAATCCTTCTGAGAGTCCAAACTTTCTCCAAAAAAGGTTTTAAAATTATTTACAGGACTTTCCGTTGTGGCAGAGTGGAAACAAATCCGACTAGTATTCATGAGGATGTGGGTTCAATCCCTGCCTTGCTCAGTGGGTCAGGGATCCAGTGTTGCCATGAGCTGTGGTGAGGGTCACAGACGCGGCTCGGATCTGGCATTGCTGTGGCTGTGGTGCAGGCTGGCAGCTGTAGCTTGGATTCAACCCCTAGCCTGGGAACTTCCATATGCTGTAGGAGTAGCTCTAAAAAAGCAAAAACAAACAAAAAAATTATGTACAGCTTCTAATTCAAAAGTTTCCATCCTGTAGTCTTTTAAGAAAGATTTCACTTCTCAGCAACTAAGTTCTTAACTTCGCTTTATGTTTAGCAGAAAATATTTAAGCACAGTGGTGAAGAGGAAGTTAGATAATGAAAGCAAGCAGAGTATGTAGAAATTTTTTAAGAAAACTTGCCCATTTTTTTCCCCTGAATTCTATTAAATATTTAATTTTTAATTTTTTTTTCCTTTTATGGCCATACCTGCAGCATATGGAAGTTCCCAGGGTAGGGGTCAAATCAGAGCTGCAGCTGCCGGCCTATACCACAACCACAGCAAAGCCAGATCCGAGCCGTGTCTGTGACCTACACCACAGCTTGCAGCAACACCGGATTCTTAACCCACTGAGTGAGGCCAGGGATTGAAATGCACCTTCATGGAGACTAGTCAAGTTCTAAACCCGCTGCCACAACGGGAACTCCCTTATAAATATTTTCAGTCTAAGCCCTTTAAGAAGATCAAATACAGCCCAGTAGACACACGCTGTTACCATTTCCGAGGATTTGAAACACACAAAGGTGACTCTGTTCTTTGACTTTTGAAGGTAACTGCCATGTATCTTTGATTTTGTGTTGGGTGTCCTTCAAAAGACATCCACAGATTCCCAGGGAGGGACACTGGCTTTTTCTGGCTTTTATTCTCTACACCCCCTAACTCTCGCCCTCCCCATAAAAGCTCCCTTTGCTCTGGATCTAACTCCCCCAGGAACGGAACTCAGCATCTTAGCCTGGATGTGTCCTCAGCTAGTCCCCAAAGGCGTTGCTGAGAGCACCGGGCTTTCCCGATGCTTCGGGGTGGCAGAGGGGTTTCACGTCTCAGATGCTCGCTGCCCTCGGAGGTGACGGTCACCACTCTGGCTCTTGCAAGACCTTCTTGCACCTGCTCCTGGAGACCCTCCACGCCTTGTACTCCTCAGCTTTTAGCTTCCCTCTCCCCCGTCTCCCAACCTGCCCCTCTCTTCTCTGTGCTGGCGGGTCTTCAGATCCCTGGCAACATCTTACTCATGGACACCATTTCCTCCTCTGTCCATAGGGATGGGTGTTCTTGCAGAAAACAGACATCCTGACTCAAACTGGATCTCATGCAGAAATAAAACGTGGTGACTCCCAGCACCGGAAACCCCCAGATGGGTGCTTCCGTGTTTCCCAAGCCCGTGGATTTCACTTAATTTCTCTGACGCTCTCCCCTCTGTTCTCACCTCCCCTGCATCGGCTTCCTCTCCAGCAGGCAGTAGAGGGGCTGCAGCATGCAGCTGCCATACCCAGGTCTGACCACCTCCACGGAAGGGCAAGGGAGAGGCTTCCTGCAGTCCTCCCAGGAAAAAGAAAACTTTCATTGGCAGCTTCTAGAAAGACATGAATGTCTCATCAGTGTATGTTGTTATTTCCCTATTATTATGATGATTATTTTTGGCCGCCGAAGGCATGCAGAAGTTCCAGGGCCAGGGGAAAAACTTGTGCCACAGCAGTGACAATGCCAGATCCTTAACCCACTAGGCCACCAGGGAACTCTGCATGTTCCTATTCTGAAACCCATCTCTGCGGGCCAGGAAAGCCCCAAAGCTCGGGATGGCTGAGGCCCAGGTACCCGGGGACTGTGAGGTGTGTGGGTGAGAACAGGAGGGGGAGAAACGAGACGCACAGACCAATCCCAGCCCACTGCCTAGTTTGGCAGACACTGGTAAATAAATATTTGTTGGAATATAGCCAAACCCACAGGTCTCTCGCTTGCCAAGGGCCAGTTTTGTACCACTGCAGAGTAAGTAGTGGCGAGAGAGCCCAAATCCTGGCTACTTTACAGGTCAAGGTCGCTGAGCACTGGCTGAGATGAATGACGAGATACCCCTGGTCGTCTCAGCATGCCCCCACCTGCCTGCTCCGTGGATGTCACGGAGACTAGACAACACCTTCCAGCGTCCAGGCCCGGGGTTAAGCAACACCATAAACCCAAGGGCCACTCTGTTATGGCAGCCCTTCTATATTCTAGGGCTCAAATTCACTTTCCTTTATAAAATCATCACGTAGCAACTAGCTCTTTTTGCCTTGCTGTCTTCCTCTGGAAATACTAAGAGTGCGCGAGCCTTGGAGAGCCCAATTTTCCTTGATTACATTTCGGGAGGACGTGAAACCCTCGAATGTGGAGTTTCTCTATCACGGCGAGTCACTGATTTCTCCCAAGAGCCCTGGATGTGAGCCACCCCAAACTCTAACAGCTTCTGCAACAAAACCCGAAAGGGTTTCATGCCAGCCAACGAGGTGGGTACATTCTCCTGAATTTTCTGATAAACGCCGTCTCAGAAAGGCTGAACTAAAGGCAGTGTCAGTGGTCTGTCAAGTTCCATCCTTCTCCAAGCAGGCTGTTAGGTCATCACTTCTAACGGGCTATGTTCCGTTCATCAAAACGAACAGTAAACAACTCTCTGTACCGATACAGGCACTGTTCCCCTGATCAGCCGTGATGGCCCAAAGGCTGCATACGCATCAAAAGGTGATACTTACACTCTCATCACCCTTAGTTTCAAAAGCAGTTCTAGAATCTACTGTAGCACTGACGCTACCCCCAACTGTATGCGACGGAAATTATCTTCATCTAAGAATCTAATTGTAAAATGACCTATGAGAGAAAAGGCTACTCGCCAACACTAGGTCATCCTGTAAGCACACAAACTTTTCTTTTTATTTTCTTTGTAAATATCAGAAGAGATGAAGGGAGAAAAAAAAAATCATGAGTGCATACCCACCTAGAGACTGACAACCAGGAAGAACGGTAAATAAGGACTTTTTCCCCGAATGGCAGTAGTTTGAACAGAGCCGTGCTTCATCCTAGGTGAAATTTCTTTGACAGACACCTGCTCTGTTGAGAACAGCGTGGATATCAACCCTAGGGTTTCAGATCGTGATCAGTAAACGGCACTCTTGTGCTGGTGGTGAGGTGGTTTCCTCTGAGATGGCAGCGAAGGAGAATGGCCTGGCAGCCTGGCAGAGATGTAGAGAGTAGCAGGGACCGGGCCCAGTCTGACTGCCTTGAATCAATTCTAGACAACAAACATTTCTGGAGTACACAGTCCATGTTAGTCACCGTGTCACTCCCAACCTCCACATGTGGGTGAAATCCCAGGCTCAGCTTCAATTTCTGCTTTTCTCCTTTCTCTTAACCTTATGGTATCATCAGAATTGCTTTCCACTCTAAGTCACAGAAAACAGGACGTCAGGACTTTAAATATCAATACATTTGGGGGCAGGCAGTTTCTGCCATTGCTTCAGTGGCTGGACAATGTCAAGCCCATGTTTCCATGGGCTGTTGACCTTTCTATTTTATTTATTTATTTATTTATTTATTTATTTTTGGCTGTGACTGCAGCATGTGGAAATTCTGGGTCAGGGATCGAACCCACGCCACAGCAGCGACCTGTGGATCCTTAACCCACTGCTCCACCGGGAAGCCCCACTGGTGATCTGTTTTATGATGACCACAAGAAGGATGTCAAGGGAGCAATCAGCAAGGAGGTCCGCTAGAAGACAGGCAAGGAAGCCATCTCGGCTTCTCCTTTTTCATGAACGCACAAGCTTTCTCCAAAAACCCCGCCTCCGGCACATTTCCTCTTGTCTCTGTGGGTGCGTTGGTCCTGACTCCTCACTCCGCTGCAGCTGTATTATCACATCCCTACGCAGAATTCGGGGTGGGCACGCTACACCTGACCTTGGGTTTGACCAAAGCTCTAGTCAATGGAATGTTAGGGGAAGTAGCGAGAGCAGAAGCTTAAAATGTCCTTTCACCGAGTTCCCACTGTGGCTCAGCAGGTTACAGACCCCATTAGGATCCACAAGGATGCAGGCTCGATCCCTGGCCTCGCTCAGTGGGTTAAGGATCTGGCATTGGCATGAGCTGTGGTGTAGGTTGCAGATGTGGCTCTTATCCTGCATTGCTCTGGCTGCGGCATAGGTTGGCAGCTGCAGCTCTGATTCGACTCCTATCCTGGGAACCTCCATATGCCTCAGGTGCAGCCCTAAAATCAATTTAAAAAAGTACTTCCACAATTGTTCTTGCCCTCTTGTCCTTATGTAACCCATCATGAGAAGAACATACCCCAGGAAGTCTCTAGTCCAAGGAAGATGAAAGACCTCTCGGGCAGATCTAGACGCCACACGCAGCTTAGAGTCTGCAATCCGGCGTGGACCAGCCAAACTGTGGTCCTATCACTGCGGACCCACGAGAAAGAAATACCTCCTCAGACGAGCCACTGTGTCTTCGGACGGTTCGTTACACAGCACTATGGTGGCAAGAGCTGACGGATACATTTCCATCAGCTGGGCTTGTGCCCACGGCGCCTCCTAGGCCCAAAGGAGGTTAGAAAAGCAAACAACAAACAACAGAGACTGAAAGATCCAATACAGAAACTTTCTGCCACAGTTTCCAATTCAAATTCTTACTCTACAATGGATTTACAAAGCAGCACATCCTGCTTTGGTCTCTCAGATACCAGCTCTGTCTTCCACACGTCTACGAAGCATTGTGCTTTCACGTGGGGCCTTGATCTCAAACTCTGGGCATGTAAAGCCGACTTCCATCGCTCAGCTCACAACTGTCTCCCCATCTGACTTCTTTAATGTATCTTCGTCTGGGAGGAGAGCACTGATGATGAACACTCAATATCTCAAGGTTAACTTTCTCTACTGGAATCTACATATGGGATAAACTTTATAAATAACATTTATTGTATTCATTTCTTGAGCACTTAATAAGATTCCAAGCAATGTTCTCAATGCTTTACCCGCACTGTCTCACATAATTAATTACCATCTTCCTAATGAAGTCAAGGCTTGCAGTTCCCGTTATGGCTCGGCAGGTTAAGAACCTGACTAGTATCTATGAGGATGCAGGTTCGATCCCTGGCTCAGTGGGTTAAAGATCTGATGTTGCTGTGAGCTGCAGCGTAGGTCACAAACGTGGCTTGAAAATCTTGTGTTGCTGTGTCTGTGGCATAGGGCTGGCCCTGCAGCTCCGAGTAGACCCCCAGCCTGGGAACTTCCATATGCCATGGGTGTGGCCCTAAAAAGAAAAAAAAAAAAGAAAAGAATTCCAGGCTTAATTTTCTACCTGTTGGCAGAATTGGGATATATCAGATATAGGGTTCAAAACCACTCCCTCACCAGGCCTAGTATCCTATATGAATTACTTTATTGAATCTACATATTAACTACCTTTGTATCAAATCTGTGAATGGAAAACGAGAAATACTAGATTTTACCGATTCTTTAATAATCTTTTAGCAGATGTCTCTCCAATTCAAATCAGCCCTCCCCCTGGGCCAGGTATATCATGAGAATTATTTCAGCCAATCCATGCATTTACCTACCCCCTTTTTGCCAAATCACTTCCTGGAAGATGAAAGAGATTAGATTACACTGATTTTTTAATAATCACACCCTGAGTACATGTCATATAATTGCTAATCCCACTGCCTATAAACAATTTCAAAGGTCTTTCTCTTTGTTTGCTTTTTTTATTTTTCTGCCTTTTGTCATTTTAGGGCCGCACCTGCGGCATGTGGAGGTTCCCAGGCTAGGGGTCGAATTGGAGCTGTAACCGCCAACCTGCACCACAGCCACAGCAATGTGGGATCCGAGCCACGTCTGCAACCTATACCACAGCTCATGGCAACGCCGGATCCTTAACCCACTGAGCAAGGCCAGGGATCAAACCCGCAACCTCATGGTTCGTAGTTGGATTCGTTAACCACTGCGCCACAATGGGAACTCCTTTTTATGGCCGCAACCGCGGCATATGGAGGTTCCCAGGCTAGGGGTCTAATTGGAGCTATTGCTGCTGGCCTACACCACAGGCACAGCAATGCCAGATCCAAGCCGCTTCTGCAAACTACACCACAGCTCACAGCAACGCCGGATTGTTAACCCACAGAGTGATGCCAGGGATCGAACCTGCAACCTCCTCGTTCCTAGTCGGATTCGTTAACCGCTGTGCCACAACAGGAACTCCCCTTCCCGTTCTTTTCATTCTAAATCATTTCGCATACTGCCCCCACATTAAAGTCCTTAAAAGACTGCCTTCATTGTCATTTTTCTCCTGCCCCGTCACCACCCAGGTCTGATAGTAAAAATACCCAATTTATTTTGGAGCCACAATCATGGGGCTCTGCCTTCTAACTGCCATGGGACATGCCTGTCGGAAGATTCAATTACACACCTAATATCTTTTAAGGAATACTCTGACAAGGTGGGTAGAAATGGAGCAAAAAAGAACTTTCTTAGGAACCCTGTAACGCAAAAGTTTTTGATGGTTTCACAGCCCACATGGCCTATCGGATCAAATCAAAATTTCTCCTTCAAAGGCCTCAAAGAGACAATTCCATCCTGGGGTAGCCAGATCCGTCCTGACAAGACTGGACTTGGATTTAGCCTTGAGGAGGGGCGGGTTGAGGGCCTGTAAGCGGTGGAGCAAGGGCAGGGCATGCCTCTGCTCTCACTGGTCGGTCAGAATTCTGACTATCATGCTTGTGTTGCCGTTTCTCTTTGGGAAATGCCCTCCCACTCTCTTGGCCCATGTTTCAGGACAAACACCACTTCCTAACTCTAGGGCGATGCCTGCCCTTCACATCCCAACCCTACATAACCCACAAGAATCTCTCCCCCTCCCAAGAACCCCGATAAACGGACCGTGTGTTACTAGGACTGGCTTGAAATGGCGCAACTCTTTCTACGTGGACCTTTTCTCTTTCTCTAGATCAGAATTTTGCAAACTCACACGTACGGACATTTGGCCCCAGATAATTCCAGGTCGTGAGGAGCGGGCAGGTGCACCGCCCTGTTTAGCCGCATCTCTAGCCTCTACCCGCTAGATGCGGGCAGTGCGGCGCGCCTAGGTGTGACAACAAAGGATGTCCCTGGATGCCGCGAACACCGGTGGGCAGCATCGAGGCGGGCAAAACCGCCCCCCTCCCCACCCCCACCGAGAATTATCCCTCTGGGGCTCTGGAGATGATCCCCAGCCCTTCCGGTCTGGTCTCTCACTTCAGCAGCTGAGTGTCCTTCACACACTGGAGGTCCTCAGCGTTAGGGGGGATCGATTTCACATTCTCATGGATCCATCTTAATTGGAGGGTTTTGTTTTTTGAAACAGCCCAGCGGGTAGTTGTTTTAATCTGCCATTAAGTCCACATCATTTCGCAAATGACTGCTTAAAAATGCACACTACTTAGCTATCAGTTTGTTTGTGCAGGAGACAGAATTCTGCCTCTCTTAATCGGATCCTCTTCTGAAAAGGCGATCTTTTCTTTCTCACAGTGCCTACCTAGGATTCCATTCCGAGTCTCCAGAAAGCATCAGTTTCCGGGGAGGTTATTTATGAGGCTATGGAGAATTGGGGTGCTGCTGCAAAGAAGTCACAACGACCCACAGAGAATAAACCAGAACACCAGAGAGCTGTTCAGAATAATGGGCTGAAAAAAATAATAATAATGATGAAGAAAATAGAGGAAAACTAATATTAGAGTGAAAAATAGATTGTGACTATCCACAAAAATACACTGTTCTATAAACAGCAGACATGCTTACAGATAAAATGTTTATGTTTTAAGAGCTTTTGTTCTATAATAAATCATATGAGGTTATTTAGTCCATGTATGATATCGACATTAGTTTGAGAATGTGAAAAATGCATTATTAGGAACCCAAGACACACAAAAAGGTGATTTCTAAAAATAAAGGGTAAAATCATACAGCTTCATCAGGAGAACAGCTCTATATTTGAATCAATTGGACAGGAGTGCTGCTCGCTTTTTTTAAAATTTATATCATAGCCTGTTTGATGTAAAATTGAAGAAAAGAATATAAGTTATCCCTAAGCCAACTTTTTTTTAAACTAAAATGTTGTACAAAGATTCCTGTGGCATTTCAGCTCCCCTTAAATTTTAATAATACTGATAAAATATTCTACTATCCCCAGCCAAGTAATTTTTTATCTTTAATTGGTAAGCCCTCATTCATTATTTCTAAAGCATAAAAATTCTAATATCTAGGATTTATAACTTACCCAGGCAATCATGACTGCAAATGTATTTTTAAGTGCACTCAAAAATAGAGAAATTTAAGTTTGGGCTACAGTGGGAAAAAAATTTTTTTTTACAACAAATATATCATCGACTAACTATATTATGCCTCATCAGTGAGAAAACATCTTTGGCCACCCCTGGGGTGATAAGAAAGGCTTTTCACGGAATGAGAAGATGAAATTAAGTCAGCAGAAGACGACCCAGGTCGTCCCAACATGAAATTAACACAGAGCATTTCAAAATTGACAGAAGTGCAAAACCTGAAATACAGCTTGAAGATCCAGTGAAATATAAATATTACATAACAATCCACAGATGATCAATAAAATCTTTTGTGCTTCGGGTATTTTTACATATAAAATAAGCTCTACCCAAATACTAAAGGAGAAAGGGGCAAGGAGTTTGCAGAAAACAAAAAGCTCTACTCAGAAAAATGTCCACACAGATATTGACATCAGTTTTGTAGACGATGTGCTAAAACCTTCAAGATGAGCCATATCCCTGTGAAAAGGGAAATCAAGTTTCATTTCTCACCTACTATGTCAGGCTGGATAATGGCCACGCGATGGTAACAGGTCTTACTCCCTGCGACTTTACGTGTTACTTTACAAGGAATGAAAGGTCTTTGTAGATGACGAAGGATCATTAGATGGGGAAATTATTCTGGATTATCAGGATGGGTCCTGAATCTGATAAGTGCCCTTAAAAGAGAGAGGCAGGAAAAAAAGAGAGAGAGGCAGAAGGAGACATGACACATTCAGAGGAGAAGGAGGTCGTGTGTGTAGGAGGCGTAAGCTGAAGGGGATTCAGCCATGAGCCAAGGAATGAAGGCCAGCAAGTACCAGAAACCAGAAGAAGCAAAGAGCAGATGCTCCCTGGAGTCTCCAGAGGGAGCCAGCTCTGCCAGCTTCTTGATTATAACCCAGTGATGCTGACTTTAGATGCCAATTTTTCTGGTCTTTTTTTTTTTTTTTTTGCCTTATCTAGGGCCGCACCCGCAGCATATGGAGGTTCCCAGGCTAGGGGTCTAATCGGAGCTGTAGCCGCCAGCCTTCGCCACAGCCTCAGCAATGCGGGATCCGAGCCGCGTCTGCGACCTACACCACAGCTCACGGCAACGCTGGATTCTTAACCCACTGAGCAAGGCCAGGGACCGAACCCGCAACCTCGTGGTTCCTAGTCGGATTTGTTAACCACTGAGCCACGACGGGAACTCCTAGATGCCAATTTTTTTCTTTCTTTCTTTCTTTCTTTCTTTCTTTCTTTTCTTTTCTTTTTTCTTTCTTCCTTCCTTTCCTTCCTTTTTTCTTTCCTTCCTTCCTTCCTTCCTTCCTTACTTCTTTCCTTCCTTCCTCCCTTCCTTCCTTCCTTTTGTCTTTTTGGGGCCGCACCCATGGCACATGGCAGTTCCCAGGGTAGGGGTCGAAATCGGAGCTGCAGCCGCCCAACCTGAACCACAGTCACACCAGATCGGAGCCGCGTCTGCATACGACACTGCAGCTCACAGAAATGCTGGATCCTTCACACAGTGAGCGAGGCCAGGGATCACGGATCATGGAGGTTCACGGATACTAATAGGGTTCATTACCGCTAAGCCACAATGGGAACTCCTGGATGCCAATTTCTAGCATCTAGAAAGGTGAGAGAATAAATTTCTGTTGCCTGAAGTAGCCCACTCAGTGATCATTTGACGTCGCAGCAACAAGGAACTAACAGGCCCACCATCTTTCCCGAGTACGTCCTTTCTATCTCATTCCAAACGTCATTATTCAATAACAGTCATGACAGTGATAAGGACCCGGGATAGCCCCCACCTCCTGGCATTTATTAACACTGACTACGTAACAACACTCACACTTCCTCACTAATGGTCCTTTGTCACATGACCGCCACATGGCAGATGTGTCATCAGAACTCAGAAAACTGACTCCAGGGTCCCCTCCCACAGCCGTTCTGTGACACAGCCCCCTGCACGATTCTTTATCACCAAGAGCAAAACCTTTGTTCTACAAAAAGATGCAGACATGTAGACTGCATTAAATCCATGGGCCGTTCACATTACCCTGCATCCTGGCCATGAAGAGGCAATAGGTGTGCTGGTCTCTCTCTTCACTTGATATTTGATTCTTTTGGATACATGAAATTTTTATACCCTGAGCGAGCCTATTATTTTCACCATAAGTCACAGCAAATAGAAGCCGTGTGCAACATAACAGCTGAGGGATTTTTCCAAAGCTGACCTTAATCGGTAAGGCAAGCAAAGCAATGATTTGGGGGATAAGCACTGCTAAACTCTGACTCGAATTCAAGTCCCAGAGCACTGGCGGTGTCATTACTTAATAGTTTCAACTAATTAACTATTTTCTTCTCAGAACCTACAGTGGGCTCTAGGTAGTGGGACTTGGAACCTACCCTTCAACCGTCCACCCACCCAGCCATTGATCCATTCATCCATTTGTCCCCCCATCTTCCCATCCACTCACCCAGCCAACTATCCATCCATCCATCATCCATCCATTTGCCCACCCATCTCCCCATCCACCCACTCATCCATCCATCATTTATCCATTATTCCACCCGTCTCCCCATCCATTCACTCATCCATCCATCATCCATCCATTTGTCCACCCATCTACCCAACCGCCCATTCAGCCAACTATCCATCCATCCGTTTGTCCACCCAGCTCCCATCTGTCCACCCATCCATCTATCCATCCAACTTTCCACCCATCTCCCACGCATCCACCCATTTGTCCACCTATATCCCACTCACCTATCCACTTGTCTACCCACCTCCCCATTCACACACTCATCCACCTATCCATTTCTCCACCTATCTCCCCATCCACTCACCCAGCCTTCTATCCATCCATCCTATATGGAATTCAACTTGGACTAAAAATGCCTAGAAAGTAAGACCTAGCTCCATCATAATTATATTTAGAAGATACTAATATGTGGGACAATACTAGGGGACAAATTTAGCAATAACCTGACACTCCTGACATTTAAGTTCAACTTCAGAAGAGACGTGTCTTACTAAAACAAAAAACACAAGGACATGTTCCCCGTGAAAGAGAAGGTGGGTGAGAACTCACCTCAAAGCAGCAACACTTTATGTTGTGTAAGAAAAGGGGCCCCCAGAGGTGCGTTTCAAGGAGGAAGAGAAGAAGGAAGCTTCTCAGACCCTCCTAAGAAGACCCAATGTGGACGTCACCACGGAGCTGGAAAACCACCAGACCATGAGAAACAAAAAGGCCACAAGTGGGTCCCGGGAGAAACCCATGGCAAGATCCATAACTAGAAACAAAGGCAGCAAAGGCACAGCCATTACTTAGTGAGGACGGTGCGCGGCTCGGCAGCAGGATGGGAGGAACCTGGTGAACCAGACTTCTCCCGGATGCTGAGGACAATGCCGGGTTTACTGGGATGATGATGATGACTATTTTTTAGGGCCACACCTGCGGCACATAGAGGTTCCCAGGCTAGAGGTTGAATCGGAGCTATAGCTGCTGGCCTATGCCACAGCCACAGCAACTCAGGATCCGAGCTACATCTACGACCTACACCACAACTCATGGCAAAGCCAGATTCTAACCAACTGAGTGATTCTAACGCTGGATCAAACCCGCATCCCCATGGATACTAGTCAGATTCATTTCCTCTATTGGGATGATTTAAACAGCAATATTCAGAGTGACTGCAGGAATTTTTAAATAGGGGGAGGGTTATATTAACTACTTTACGATGTATATGCTTCCAAGAGTGATGGACCATACACCACTTGGCAGTGAAGAAGCTTCCCTAACCCAGCTTTCCCAATGGAAGTTCATGGACCACTACGCCATCTCCCGTCAATGGTCAAACCATTTCTGCATGCTGGCGCAGGTCTAATTCACTGCTTATAAGAGCACAGAACTATCAAATACTAGGTAAGGTCAAGAAATCAAGAGTGGCCGCTCCATGCTTTATAAGGCCTATACCTTGAGCCAATTATTTTACTTCTAAGAGTTTGTCCAAAGGAAGCAAAGATAGCCTCAAAAATCCCTGTTCAGGAATTCTCCTTGCAGCTTTAATAGTTAAAAAAATACAAAAACAGTATTAGCATGTAACAGATGGGGAACGGTGCGACGGCACACCCCAGTGTGGGCTACATGGACCATTAAGTCTATCTTCCTGAAGAATATTTAATGATGTGGAAGAAAACGCTCGTAATAAAATGTCAAGTGACAATAGCAGGCCACAGTAATATAAATAGTTTAAGATCAATTAAATATCTGAGTACTCACATATACACAGAAAAAAAAATACCAAGGGAATCCACCAGAGGACGCTAGCAAGTATTCACGATAGAGTTCTACAAAGGCGGTTTTTTCTTTTTTCTAACTTTTCCTCTACAAGCATATGTTACCGTATAAATAGAAGAAAGCTACCAAAAAAAAAAAATAAAGATAAAGATGATGTCAGTGAAAATAACCATTAGAGTTTAGGAACTATTTACCTGCTCATGTCTAAAACAACTGAGTTTTTGGGGGTTCCCGCTATGGCACAACAGGATGGGTGGCGCTGACAGGGATGGAGCAGGGCAGTGACACAGGCAGCTATAGAAGTCCCAGTAAGGGACCACAGAGAGAGAGGGAAACCCAGGGGACACTGGGAGATCACTGTAAGTTAATAATTGCTCAAGAAGGCCATCAGAAAGAGGCCCGAGATAAGCCTCGGGTCACTGGGTGGGGGTATGAGGTGAGGCCGACATTCAGGTTCAGACCAAGGGCCAGGGTTTAAGGACCACCCTTCCGCGGATTTGAACGAGCACCGTGACAGTCTAGCTTGACCTTATAGCGTCACACACTCTCTTACCAGATACCCAGCAGGAGCTACTACTTGAAGAAAGAGGAAGAGGCGGTCTTTTCCCCACTCCCCTTGGATAACAAAACTGGAGCCCACCTGACCCTGCGGGCAGAGCCTCCTTGCCTGCCCGCTTGCATGTCTCACAAGCGTCCTTAGTAAATCTTATTTCTTGCCTAATACTTTGCCTCTCGCTGAATTCCCTCTGTGCGGAGGCACAAAGAACCTGAACCTCAGTAAGTCCAGACACGGGGTGAGTGACTCTAATTTTAAAACCACGGGTACAAGTTCCAGCCTGAGCGACGGCTGGGTTCAAGTCCTAAGTGCTGTCAGTTTCAGCATCTCAGCAGCTCCAGGACACAGGTTCAATCCCTGGCCCAGAACAGCGGGTTTAAGGACCCGGCATCACTGAGGGTCTCATCTGTCCCCTGGCCTGGGAACTCCATACGATGCAGGCAGCCAGAAGTGAAAACAAAATAAAACAACTTAACTTTTTAGCTTGCCTTTGCTTTGCTCACATCAGCACACCAACACGCCCTTCCCGGGATGCCAGTTTAAAACAGGCTAAGATGGTATTATCTTCAATTCTTTAAACATGGAATCTGAGAATCCTGATAGATAAACCTCATTGTTTTTTTTCCCCTTCTAAGCCATGAACGTTGTCACAATGTGAAGCACGGTATACGTAAAAGATGGCAAGTACCTTCTAGCAGCAGATGAATCATGCATTACAAATGGCTTACGCTGAAACCAAATGATCAGCTCAAACACCCCTGCCTGCCACCAAGTCCTAGCAGGCATGGTGTATATCCTCCAACACATTAACTTAAAAATGGAGCCTGGTCCCATACGGGCTTTGAGAAGTAAGTCAAGATTTAGGGAAAGACAGGAGTGAAAGGCCTTTGTATTTGCCCCAAACGTAGCCACCATCTTCTTCATGGCTTCTGGATTTCTTCCCTGGGCAGACAAAATGGAAAAGTAGTGTAGGCTCCTAGAACAGCAAGTCGGGGTGTATTTACCTAACAGGAAGCCAGGGTAACAACCCCCCGCACAATATACGGTGTCTGGCATCCAACTTCTTTCACTTAACAAAAACGTGTGCATGTGTTTTGACGTCCATCCACGAAGTAGCTTGTATGAGTATTCGGGAATTTTGTTGATCTCTTTGTAGTTTTTGCTGAATCGTATCCTATTGTGTGGGCATGGCGAGTTTTGTTTATCGATTCGCCAGCTGATGGATATTTGGACGGTTTATACTTTTTGGCTATTGTGACTGGAGCTGCAAGAACAATGAAGATGAGTAGCTCCCTGGGGCAGAGGGTGGAAAGAGATTGACTGCAAATGGGCATCGGGGAGGGCGCCTTTCAGGCAGGTGGAAATGTTCTAAAATTAGATTGTAAACGTTCTCAAGATAATTGAATTTTAAGATTAAAATCAGTAAATTTTAAGGTATGTCAATTATACCTCTATAAAGATATTAAAAAAAAACAAAATTAGTTTTGTTCGACCTTATTTCTGAGACGGTGTCCTTTGGTTCATGGAAGCAGGTATTTCTGCGCTAGGTTCCAAGGGTCCCACTTAACACTGTTACATAAGGAGCATCAGTAAGTCCCGGTCCTCAGGCCAAAGGAGGGGTTCTACATGGAGTGACTGAGACATCCTACGGGAAACAGACAACGCGGTGGTGAATCGAATGCTGCAGACATCAAGCTGCTTCCCCAAGCAGGTTTGTGAAGGTAGAGGTTACAGATGTCAGGAGTCGGGGCATGCTTGGTCCGAACTGGGTGCCAGGGTGTTGAGATTCCGCAGGGTGAAGCCAAAGAGGTAGGAGGAGACGGCGGAAGGCGCGCACTGAGGGCAGGGAGGGTGAGCGGGCACCATCAGGTGTCCAAATGACGGTCCTCCCAGCAAGAACACAGCAAAACGGGGGGTCTACTTACTAATAAAAACACCGCGGGGCTTGGACCAACCCTCATTCCCTACAATCCTAGTATCCCCCCTCCACCTCTGTCGGAAGAGAGACCGAGGCCCAGAGGGTGGGAGTGACGGGTTCAAGGTCACAGCTCGGGTACCTGGCAGAAACAAGGGTTCGGGCCTCAAGCTTCCTCCTCACCCTGAGGCTGTAGGAACCGGTCCTGCAGTGGAACCCACTGAGCACAGACTGCTTGCTCTCACATTCGCCACACATTTCTCTGCCTGCTGAGGGCGGCAAGGTCACTCATCTCCTAAGGCAGCAGCCAGCTGACTTCACCCCGTTTTCAGTCCCCTCCACTGGGCAGCAGAGGCGAGCCGGCCTGACTGCGCGAAACAACAGCTACTAAAGGACTGGGCTAAGAACCAGGGTCACCCTAGCCCCAAGCGCACTGGAGCTTGCTGAGACAAGACCCACTGCTGTCGCTTCCTTCTAAAAGAATGAGTGACCACGAGTCCCTCCCAGACCCAATTCAGCCCTTCGGCTCAGGGCACAAGCCTTGGAAAGGACACAGTCCAGAAACGGGGACCCCCCTCTAAGATGAAAATCAGGAGATGCAACTTGACAGCTTGATTTACCAAGTCACGGCTAAGGAAGGAAATTTGGAAATCATGGAAAAATGATTTAATAACCTTCCTATAGTGTTTGCGAGAGGGCAACCATATTTGAGGTGGGTGTTTCACGTTAAAACGGAGACGGGGTGGCTTCAAGGATCCCTAGTGTCTACAGAGAAAATTACCCTTAAGCTCTTCATCCAGAACAACCTGCCTGAATAGAAATTCTTCTCAGGCAGAAAAAGATGCCCTCATTAATCATCTGTTTTATACAGTAGTTAACGAGAACCTACTGTATAGCACAGGAAAATCCACTCAGTAGTTTGAAATCATTGTGGCTTAGCAGGTTAAGAACCTGACTAGTCTCCATGAGGACTCAGGTTCTATTCCTGGCCTTGCTCAGTGTGTTAAGGATCCGGCGTTGCTGCAAGCTGCAGCGTAGGTCACAGATGGGGCTTGAATCCTGCATGGTTGTGGAGGTGGCGTAGGCCGGCAGCTGTAGCTCTAATTCAACCCCTAGCCTGGGAACTTCCGTATGCCATAGGTGTGGCTGTTGAAAAAAATTATATATATAAACTTTTATATATATATATATGTTATAAGTAATAACCTACAAAGAGAAAAAAAAAGAATGGATATATGTATATGTATGACTGATTCACTTTGCTGTACACCTGAAACTAATGCAACACTGTAAATTAACTATACTTCAATAAAATTAAATTCAAAAAAAAAGAAAAAGACACCCCCAACAGTTCACCTACAATTTGATGATCTGTGTTCCTGTAAGCTGAGGCCCCTCTAAGACTTAGAGGAGCAGACATAGAGACACCAGCTTCAGCCCGATCACTTACTGCGGGTTTTACACGTGTTCTTAAAACAGTGACTGAGCCCTTGCTATAGGCCTAACGATGTCTCAACACATTTCTACGTGGGAAAGAGGGAGAGGGGAGGGGCTGAGGGGAAAAGGAGGAAGAGAGACTCAGCCTTGTCACCAGAGGTTTTAACTAAACACATTTCTGGGTATATTGTTTTGCTGGAAAAGGGCAGATAATCCTCCTAACTTCTTCCAGGTCAAAACCCACCCTGCCGTTCGGAACGCTGTAAGAGACAGTGAGATCAGGCCACTCGTCCCCACTCTTAGGAAACAACATGCAGCCTGGGCAACAGCCACCACATCTTGGGTCTTAGTTATTAGAAATGTGGTTCCCTCAAAGAATGTTCTCAAGCTGAAATGATCATCTCTCACGCTGGGCTTCCCAGAGGCCTGCCTGTTCCAGGAGACTTAATCCTGGGGCTGGCAGGACAGTCACCACCCAGGCATGGCCACCCTGGTCCTGCAGGTCCCACTGGCCACCACTGGTCCCACTGGCTATGTGCAGGATTGGGGAGAGTCAGTTTCGGGACTCTAACAATGATGTTTTAAAAAGCAGGGGATTGGAAAAAACAGTTATGCCCAAAGAAAGCCATTTAATGGCTGCCTTGACAAAAAACGAATTCTCATGCGGATGCTATGAACTTTTTGGTTCAG
The DNA here is from genome assembly GCA_004024745.2 of Catagonus wagneri. Classification (NCBI taxonomy): domain Eukaryota; kingdom Metazoa; phylum Chordata; class Mammalia; order Artiodactyla; family Tayassuidae; genus Catagonus; species Catagonus wagneri. The sequence continues at coordinate 4,378,694 of PVHT021183594.1, forward strand.
AAGGAGGATACTGTTTCGGGCCAAATGCTCTTTAATCACTACAACTGTCCGCAGACATTATTGGGCGGAGAAAGGGGATGCTGGAAGGTGTTCACGGCCTCAAGCACTGCCAGTGCACCCAGGAGACCCAGCAGTTACGAGGTTTTCTCCTTTAGGATAGCGGAGTTGGGAGAAGCAGAGGCTGGAGCAGTGAGATCGCGGGCAGGTGTATTTACCAACAGAGTGGCCTGGGAGCACAGGGCAGAGAACTCGGCTCCCCTTCAGCAAGGCGAGGGCAGGGGTCTGTGTGGTGGGTCACGTAGTCTTAAGGGAAAAAAAGGGGAAGGGGGCTTGGGAAACAGGAAAGGAGCATTAGGTCATCCTGTAGAATGCTAACACTCCCTTTGACTTTGCTGATCCTGTCGAGGTTTGACAGTTCCTTAAGTCATCTTTGTCCGGGGGCTCCAGCCCTGCCGGGCTCTGTTTCCTGCTGGTTTGGGCGGCTGAAGCCTGGGTGGAATTTTGATGATACGGCTGATTTCATGTCTTCCATTTTGGACTTTCTCTCTGTGTTGCAGACACCACCTGACATTCTCAGGGAAATCACCTCTTTGAATTCTGCGAGGGAAGTCATTACGCCTCTTTTACAAAGGCAGAAAACGGGCAAAGACGGTTCTGTAGAACTTGGCCGAGGTCAAACCACTGGTAAGTGACAGAACTGGGACTGAGCCGAGGTCTGACTCTAAACTTCTAAGGAAGGACCCACACCTTAGGATATCAGGGTGATCATTTTGAGCAGAAAGTCCCCTTCACACCTGCAGGGAAGTCTGGCCATTAGCTCTCCCTTGAGAGCTCATCAGAGACCACTGGGGAAGATGTAAGAACATTCCTGCAGTAGCGAAATGCTGTAAGGACAGGTTTGGGGTTCAGATGACTTAGGGTTCTAATCACAAAATCTGCTATTTTTAGGAGCTTCGTCAGCTTGGGCAAGTGCATTCAGATCCCTGAGCCTTGGTTTGGTCTCCTCAGGGAAAAAAAAAATGAGACGATGATAGTCCCGACATCCTGGTGCCACAGGAATGCAACATGAGATAATGCATATAAGGTTTGGGATCTATAGTAGGGGCTCGATACGTATGCATTATTCACCCTCTCACACCATTGGTGGGAATGTAAGCTGGTACAACCACTCTGGAAAACAGTATGGCGGTTTCTCAGCAAACTCAATATAGAATTGCCATATGATCCAGCAATCCCACTCCTGGGCATCTATGAGGACGAAATTCTAATTCAAAAAGATTCATGTACCCCTACGTCTACGGCAGCCCTATTCACAAAAGCCAAGGCATGGAAATAATGTAAATGTCCATCCACAGATTAAGAAGATGTGGGACATATACGCAATGGAATACTACTCAGCCATAAAAAAGAAGAAAATAATGCCATTTGCGGCAACACGGGGACAACTAGAGATTCTCATACTAAGTGAGGTGAGTCAAAGAGAGAATGACAAAACCCAGATGATATCACCTATATGTAGAATCTGAAGTAGGATAATAATGAACCTGTCTAGAGAACAGAAAGAGACTCATAGACCTAGAGAACAGTCTTGCGGTTGTCCAGAGGGAGGGGAAAGGGAGTGGGATGACCTGGGAGTCTGGGGTAACAGACATAAACTACTACGTTTAGAGTGAATGAGCAACGAGGTCCTACTGTACAGCACAGGGAACTATATCCAGTCTCTTGGGAGAGACCTTGACTGAAAATTGAATGTATACATTCAAAGTGACTGAGTCACTTTGCTGTAGAGCAGAAATTGTCACAACGTTGTAAATCGACTACACTTTAATTTAAAAGATACAATATCATTTAAGAGTAAAATGAATCCAAACTGATTATACTGAACGTCAAATGCACCATCAATCAAAGTATATTTACTGGAAGGTACAAACGTGGTGGGTGGTTGGCAGGGGGAAGCTTAGAGCTACCAAAATACCATATCAGAATAGTGCGAAAGATAAAACCTGCTTCCTACTCTGATTAACCTAAAGTTGACTAAGAGTTTCCCAGACATTCAGGTCTTTTTTTTTTTTTTTTTTGCTTTTTAGGGCCACACCTATGGCATATGGAGGTTCCCAGGCTAGGGGTCAAATTGGAGATACAGCTGCCGGCCTACACCACAGCCACAGCAACGTGGTATCCGAGCCGTGTCTGCCACCTACCCCGCAGCTCACGGCAACGCCAGATCCTTAACCCACTGAGAGAGGCCAGGGATCAAACCTGCAACCTCATGGTTCCTGGTCGATTCCTTTCCACTGTGCCACGGCGGGAACGCCAAGTCTTTATTTTCTTTCCAATAAAACAATACGCATGCCTCAACACTCCCAAGCCCTACCTTCCCTGTACCTTTTCCATCTAAAGATGCCTCTTGGATCCTAAGTGATGCTAAGTTACACCACCTGCCTGTACAGATGATGATTCAGACCCATTTTCTTCTTTAGTCTTATTATTATAAATGAGGCAAAGGGTAAAGAGCTCCTTAACTGTGGAAGCAAAAGAGAAGCTTTGTTAAGAATGGTCCCATAAACTAGGATGAACTCTTCAATCAAAGGGAAGGAGGCACCACCTTGGGTTAGATTTTGTTTTGTTTTTATTGGCCGTGTGGCTTTATCGCTTTTTATTGAGGTGAAGTCATATAACATAAAATTAACTGTATTAAAGTTAACAACCCAGTGAGAGTTAGTACCTTCACAACCTTGTGCAACCCCCACCTCTGTCTAGTGCCAAAAACGTTTTCATCAGTAGCCCAAAAGGAAACCACAGACCCTCTAGGCAACCGCTCCCCATTTTGCCCCCTCCAAGACGTTGGCAACCACCAATCTGCACTCTGCCTGGAAGAAGGTACCGATTCTGGCTATTTCATAGAAACGGGATCATACATTCAAAGGACCGTGGAGGCAGTCAGACCCTTTCAGATCTACAGAGGCAATGGGACCACAGCAGATGCCAATTTCACCGAAGCTTGGGTTCCCACGGTGCATTCGCAAACATCATCATGTAATCAGTCATCTCTAGTCCAATGAACATCAAGCCGAAAAGCAGACCAACACCATGGTTCAACTCAAAAGACAAAAACTAAAAAAAGGTGGACCCTCTTCACGTTCGCCACGGCCAGTTTCCATTTTGACTCAATCACATGGATTTTTCCATTCCTCCCCCTGAGCGCTGGCTAATGAGAAGAGCAAAATGGGTTAAACCAAATTTTCTTCTACAGGAGCTCCAGAACGCATGGCCCGTTAGCGTCGTCTCATGCGACAGACTCTCAACCAGATGGGAGACACATCCTCTGCCTAACGGAGAACCAGGAACCCGCCCACCCAGTCTATCCTCTGTTGATTTAAATCACAGCCGAGGAGAACTGAAGAATGCGGCTGGGAGGACGCGGTCCAAACCAGCCCCCAGCCCCCCGACTGTTTACCGTGAAAAGAGAGCGAACAGTACCCCTGAAAGCTCGTCTACCTCCTCCAATTAGGAATGTTCCAGGGTAAGTTCAGAATCGCCTGGAGGATCCTGTTAGTGAAATGAGTGCTTGGACTACCTCCCCCCCACAACACACACACACACACACACACACACTCACACACACACACACACGGATTCTGGTCTCTAGGACTGAGTTGGTGTCCCAGCTCTAGGACCCAGCTGGTGCCGTGTCCCCGATCAACCTGCCGCGGACATGAACACCTGAGCTCTGAAGGTGGGCAGAGAAGAGAACACGAAGACCTGGTCAGCCTCTGGTAGCAAAGACACCAGACTCAAGCCGCTCTTCCGGCAGAGAGGATGTTTCTATAATTAATTGCTCGACTTAGAACCGCCCCAGAGCCCAAGTTACAAGGAACTCGAAAGGTGCTCAGTGCTAACCTTGAGCCCGCGTCTCCGGAGCGAGGGGTTAAAGAGACAAGGCTAATTTTGGAGGCAGGGCAAGTGGGCACTGACAGAGGGGGCGTGGGGACGCTCCGCAGGCTTGAGGGCTGGAAGGTTCGCGGGAGCGTGAGGAGCAGGGATTTGCAGCAGGCCACAGCGTTTCTATTCTGGGTTCATTTATGGGACTCACTGTGTGACCTTGGACCTGTCCCCGTCCCTCAGCACTGCTGCCTCTCCATCTGTGAAATAAAGGCACTGGTGTCCGTCACACAGGCCCTCCCGGGCCAGGGAAGATTAATGAGGCGAAGTTTGCAAAGTGTGTAAAGGGCCAGACAACGAAGGGCGGCCAGCGGGGAAGAGCGGCAGGGGCCGGCCCTGCCCTCCGCACACAGACTTGCTTCTCTCACCTTTGAAAACTGCCATAAACGCTCTCTCTCACCCGAGTGGGGTCTACAGACCAGCAGCACCACCTGCGAGCTTGTCAGAATGCAGAGTCTCAGGCCACATCCGGGCTCGTGGAATCCAAAGCCCCAGGGAAAAATCCAGCTTTCAACGGTTCCCCTGTTCCCCCCACCCCAAGGGGAGGCTGGTGCTTGCTGAAGTTTCTAGCAATGTCAATCGGCCATACCACAGGGATCCAGCCAAGTACGTCGCAAACTTCCAAGCAGCTTACACTGCACTGTTGGGTGGGAAGACAGAAAGTGGATGAATGAATAAGAACCCTGGAGGAGTTCCTGTTGTGAATCAGCGGGTTAGGAACCTGACTGGTTTCCAGGAGGATGCAGGTTCGATCCTGGCCTCACTCAGTGGGGCCACTGAGTGAGGTTAGCGGTCTGGCTTTGCCATGAGCTGCGGTCGCAGATGCGCCTCAGTTCTAGCTGCTGTGCCTGTGGCACAGGCCAGCGGCTGAGGCTCCAGTTCGACCTCTAGCTGGGAACTCCCAAAGGCTGCAGGTGAGGCCGTAAACATTTTTTCAAAAAGAAAGGAATTCTGGAGAGTGCTAAGTGCAGGGGAGAACACAGCTCAAAGAGACGATGGCTGTGTAACGGTTAAGACCACAGACCGCAGATTCACAAGCCCCAGGTTCAGACCCTCACTTGACCACTTACTAAGTACTGGGGGCAGGGGGAGGGAACCTAGCTTCCCACTGACTCATCTTTCTCATCTGCAAAATGGGGATAATGAAAGATCTCCCTTTAGACCCGAGGCTGTCATACTTCATTGTTAATAAGCGTCATCCAGAGAGCCTGTGAAAACAGAAGGCGGAGTTCCTGTCGTGGCTCAGCGGTTGATGAACCCAACCAGTATCCATGAGGATGCGGGTTCGATCCCTGGCCTTGCTCAGTGGGTTAAGGATCCAGTGTTGCCGTGAGCTGTGGTGTAGGTCACAGAAGCGGCTCGGATCCCTACTTGCTGCGACGGTGGTGTAGGCCAACGCTACAGCTCCAATTCAAATCCTAGCCTGGGAACCATCATAGGCCGCAGGTGCGGCCCTAAAAAGACAAAAGACAAAAAAAAAAACAAAACAACAACAACAAAAAAACAGATGGCTGGGCCCCCGCCCCAGAGATTCCGATCTCATAGTTCTGAGTAGGACCGAAGGATCTGCATCCATAACAAAGTCCCACAACTAGCCTGACATTTCTCTAGAGGAAGGCTCCTAAAATATGGACGTCCATTCACAACCCCTGGAGACCTCATTGCACCATAGGTGCTGGTTCAGCAGGTCTGGGGTCTGAGACTCCGCATTCTGAACTCTCATCCAGGTGAGGCTGAGGGAGCTGGCCAGTCATCCACGTTTGGAGGAGTAAGGCTGACATATCTGAAACAGGAGATGAGCAAATATGTGATCTGTTACAGTATTTCTGTAGCTCACGATGCATCCTCTACTGTATAAAGTGACGGTGAGAGCAAACAGAGAGCCGGTGGTGAGGGTCTGAAACATCCTCATGTGCTGAATTATAAAGCTGATGACGCCGCTCAAATGCAAGGGAGAGGTTAGTTATACTGATTTGCAGAATCCAAAGGCTTCCAAACCCAGGATCCAGAATTTCCCCGAAGGCCCCTTTAGATGTAGAGAATTCTCAAAACAGCTCATTTCAGACTAGAATTCTGAAACCTGTGACGCAGTGTGAACCAACTAACGGGAAACAAAGTTCTGCAGAGGATCTGAAGGAAATTAACAATCCGAAAGAGATTTTGCCTTTTTAAAATTTTTCTTTCTTTTTTTTTTAGGGCTGCACCCGCGGCATATGGAGGTTCCCAGGCTAGGGGTCGAATCGGAGCTGTAGCCGCCGGCCTACACCACAGCCACAGCAACGCCGGATCCTTAACCCACTGAACAAGGCCAGAGATCGAACCCGCAACCTCATGGTTCCTAGTCGGATTCGTTTCCGCTGTGCCACGACGGGAACTTCTAAAATAAATTTTAAATAAAGAAAATGCTACAGTGGCTACATAAAACGCCCAAACTAAGTTCTGAGGACAAATACAGTAGAGTGCACATGGTCCTAAACGAGGCAAAAATGCTTTGGGGAGGTGATTTTTAGAAGGATTTATTCATGTGTTTTTCCTTGACGGTTTCATTTTGTTTTTCTTTCCTTTTCTCCTCTTTACTTTGGGGCAAAATTTTTCTCCCTCCCCTATGGAACAAAGCCGTTCTCCTGGGACTCCCTTCTATCAGTTATAAATAACTTCAGTACAGTAACGAAGAGCATACACAAAAGCAACGACAAGGTCATTTACCATGAACAAGCCAGGTTCTGTTTCCATGGCAACATGGAGCCAAAGGCAAGTGACAGAGGATGATATTCCCATACCCCCCCCACAGTGTCTTATACCCTAAAAGGGCCAGCTCCGGGGCCGGCCAGGCTTCTTTGAAAATCCTTCCCCACTAGAGGGCGGGTGGCTGGGATCTGGGACCCAATTTCCAAAGGCAGAGAACCGGGGACCGAACTGGGCCTGGAAGCCTGGCGGAGGGCGGGTACTGTCAGGCAAGAAAGCAACTCGCTCTAACTGTGGACACACGCTCCCGTGCATCACCATGAAAACCAGACAGTCTCGGTAATAATTCCAAACTCCGGCAGGTCATTAGTCTGGCCCAGTGCCTCGCTCGTCTTTGGACTTGCTCTGCTATCTCACCTTTTTTTTCTTTTTCTTTTGGTTCCAGAAGAGAAACTCAGAGCAGGACTAATCAGAGGGAAAGCAAGGCACTGGCTGGTTACCAAGCTCCTTGCAAAGGCGGAGACTTTATTGGGGACGAGCTCCTTAGAGGTGTCTGCTTCTGAAATGAATGGCAGACAGAACTGCCTCCACTCACTTCCCATCCTGCCAGCCCTTCTCCTTGGTGCTGAAGAACCCGGGAAGCCAGACAAAAAGGGTGAAACCACTCTGGCGGCTGTCTAAACAGCAAGGGTCCAATCTGCTCCACGAAAAGTGCGCGGAGAGTCTGTGGGAAGGGTGAGGTGGCAGCATGTCCTGATCACTCTTAGAAACGGCGGAGGTGTTCGGAACACCTGCTCCTGCGCTTTACCATCTAGGAAGGATTTCCCACCTTGACTGCACTTACTTGTATATTCGCTTCAAAAATTGTTTTAAATGTTTCATTTTGAAAGGAATCCAAATCTTCTCAAGTTTATTTCAACCTAATTACATCTGATTTCTGTTACTCATCTTCAAAAACCAGGAGGATAATGATATCCAAGATGGATGGATGGATGGATGGATGGATGGTTGGATGGATGAAGAGACAGACCTCAATCATTAAACCTCATGAAACCTGATTTCTGTCACTACCCTCCAGTAAGAAAGAGGATGATATCTAATGTAAGTGAAGGGAAGGAAGGAAGGAAAGAAGGCAGGGTGGGTGGACAGATACGGGCAGGCTCTTACCACATGCCAAAGGGTCTACTGGGTGTTTTTCTTACAACACTATGAGCTACCATGGTTTCCCTTTGCGGATGGGGAAACTGAGATGCAGAACCGAGTTCACAATCTTAAACTGCTGGAGCAACAGAGTCTAGGGTTGAACCCAGAATTAGCTTAGTTCCAGAGCTTTTACCTATGACTGACCTGCTTCAAAAGTAGCCCTTTCTTTTATTTGTCCCCAAACAACTCCTTTCAAGCTTCCAGTGGCACGCTTGCTACGGTTGGTATTCTAGCCTCTGGTATGCATGTTGGTTTCTCCCTTGGTGACTTTTTAGTCTGATGAATCCTGCCTTGCTTTGGGTCCAAGAGTTTTAGGTTTTACATGCAAAGTATTCCGTCTTTGCCCAAGCGTTCCCTTGTTAGGAGGCGATCCCATCTGGGGTTAAAAAACTGGATGGATGATGGACTTCTCAAAATCACAGCCCTAACAGCTTCTCTTCCTTTGGAGTGGTGACGCAGAGAATGCTAAGAAGAAAAGGGACATGTCTGATCTTTCTCATCCACGGCAAGCACAATTAGGGATAGTGGTCCCCCCCACCCTGACAAAGTTAAGACATGTCCTTGGGACAAAACTTAGGTGAAAACTGAAGATTCATTTCACAGCAGGCTTCCCAGGCATGTATCAGGCTTTTTCAATGGCAACACCTGGGTGAGTACTTCTTTGGAGGATGGCTAATTTTAAACTAATTTAAGGGGTGCCAGTCGTGGCGCAGCGGAAACGAATCCGACTAGGAATCATGAGGTTGCGGGTGCGACCCCTGGCTTCCCTCAGCAGGTTAAGGATCCGGCATAGCCGTGAGCAGTGGTGTAGGTTGCAGACACGGTTCAGATCTGGCATTGCTGTGGCTGTGGCGTAGGCCGGTGGCTGTAGCTCTGATTAGACCCCTAGCCTGGGAACCTTCATAGGCCGCGGGTGCAGCCCTAAAAAAAAAGAAAGAAAGAAAAAAAACAGCTAATTTAAAACCCTCTACAAAACATACATTACCTAAAAGGAGGAGGCCACTGAAATGTCTTCGATCATTAACTTTTGTCCAAGGTTTACCTTTTACCACCGGCAGACTTTGGAGCCAAAGACATCGGGGTTCAAATCCCTGTGCTGACTCTCAAGAGCTGTGTGACTTTAACCTGATAAAGCTGCCCCTGCTGTCCGAAGAGCCGAGATAACGCAGCGATGACTGCTGCAGAGAACAATGCCCCCCTAAAGACGACCATGTTCTAATCCCCCAAGGCTGTGGATACGTCCTGAGCAATAAAATGTTGCCTGCCGTATCAGCAAACAAAGGATGCCACAGTCATCAGCCACCTCCAAGGGTGAGCCGGGGAGCCCTGAGTGAACCCGGGAAGGAAACAGAGAATACCTTCTGGGTAGCAGCCATCAGACTGTGGCCACTCCCAACAGCGAACCCTGAGGACACTCGGGATGTGCGAACACAGCGTGCAAACCCCAGGGAGCCGAAGTGCCTATCAAAGGAGTGATTTCAGCGAGCCCAGACTCTTGCCTCTTCCCCTGCATGGAAAAGTGCTAAATTCCCTGACTTGAGATGATACCTGGGTTTCCTTTAACAGTAATCTTTAGTTCCGACCTAAGTATCTGCCCTTTGATGCAAAATGTCGACAGCTCGCCTGCTCAGAGCAGTTTTCTCAGGGTTTCTGGAGAGTCCTCCGTTTTGTCCACCAAGGAAAACATAACTTTCTACATTTATGTTGTGCATATATTTTTAGTCAACAGTTGCCTTAACAGGAAGTGGAGAATCAAGGTAGTAAATGGAATTAAGGTTATTAATCAGCTGACCTGAAGATAGGGAGTTTATCCTGGATTATCCAGGTGGGTTCGGTGAAGTCACCAGGGTCCATCATTTATTTATTTTTATTTTTTAATTTTTTAGGGCTGCACCTGTGGCATATGGAGGTACCCAGGCTCGGGGTTGAATCGGAGCCACAGCTGCCGGCCTGCACCACAGCCACAACAACGCGGGATCTGAACCAAGTCTGCAAACTACACCACAGCTCGTGGCAACACCGGATCCTTAACCCACTGAGCAAGGCTAGGGATCGAACCTGTGTCCTCATGGATACTAGTCGACTTCAATACCACGGAGCCACAAGAGGAACACCTCACCAAGGTCCTTTAAGTAAGTCTAGGCAGCAGAACACCTGCAGGAAGACGCTGAGGTGCAGGCTGTGGAGACTGAGGGAGAAGGAAGGGACAGAATGCCTGGAAGAAAGATACTTAGCCATCTCAAGTTCAAATCGTACGCGTGTGTGTGTTCCTAGGTGAGAATGAGCACGTCCACCTTATGAAGGATGAGACGGAAGTTCAGGGGGAGTGGCTGTGCCCTGGCAAGGAAGGCTTCGCCTCTTGGGAAAGGTGAGATTTGAGATCTATTGTCTCCAACACTCCCTCCCCCACCTCCTTTCCCCCCACTCAACACTCACGCCTCCACTTCGGCTGCCTGGCTTCAGGTCATCAGAAGAGCTGAACCGAGGCTGTCCTAAGACCCAGGTGGAGGGAGTTCCCGCTGGGGCACAGCAGGTTAAGGATCTGGCATTGCCACAGCTGTGGCTCAGATTCAATCCCTGGCCTGGGACTGTCTGTATGACAATGATATGACCATAAAAAAATAAAAAGAAAAAATCGGGTGGAGCCTGAAAGCTAGATTTCTGACCAAGAGACTCGTAGGAACTAAGTGGACAGGTCTCCCGGTGGGAGAGGTTCCAGATCGGCAGATTATGGGGGAAGAATACGGACAGCGAGTGACCAGAAGCTCCAGAAGGAAGCAGTCACCATTCTTGGCCAGCTCCAGCCCCCAGCCCCGCACCTGAAATAGACCAGAAAGGGAGGAATGAAGCAAGCGAGCCCAGGAGAGAAGTGAATTCTGACAAATTGATGGGGGGAAAGGAAACCACTTCTGCAAATGAATTCTGATCACTATCAACTTTTTTTTTTTTTTAACTCACAAGAAACATAGACGAAACTGAGATATGATCTCAGAGCAGTTATCTGGCCATTAGCCACTTCCAGCCAAACAGACAGTTCAAGGTCAGAGTGAATTAGCCACTGGGCTCTCAGCCTCCCCACCTGAGGAATCCCCGGGTGTCTGCAGAAGAAAGTCGCCGCTTCCTCGTGCAGGGCCCCCTGCAACGTCTGACCTGAGCTCCCAACCAGTGACTCCAGAGGAACAGTCACGGAAATACAGTGAGACCAGGCTCAGTTTAATTTCAGAAGGGCCCTTGTCCTTTGGAGGCAAAAAAGATTCAGAAAAGGATAACAGTTAACCATGGTCGCCGTCTGGGCACCGTGCAAAAGCACTTAAATACTAACTCAGTCGCTCCTCGAATACCCTCAAGAGGGAGCTATTAGTATCAGCCCCGTTAACAGATGGAAAAACTGAGGCCCAAGGGATTACTTTGTTCAAGTCCAGAAGGCGGCAAGGGACGAAGCTAGAACACACCTGAATCACGGTAGTCCACTGGACCTTTACTCATTTCCTAAAAATCTGACATCACTTCTGAACAGTGACAAGTCTAAAGGAAAGTGCTCCACGCTCGACTTGGGGCTTTCCTCTCGCCCCGGCCTCCAAGTAAAGTTAGAGGTTCCCAGTGAGTCAATTCTGCTTACACGCTGCCAGTCTCCACGGGGCCTAGAGAGGAATGCAGGTGGATGGAGAGGGGTCCTCTGGAGTTTAGGGAACCAGACCAGAGAGAGAAGGAAGCCAAACCAATGCCTGACTTGAAAGAAAACCCAGATCTAAACAGCCTCACGAGGGGCCTGTGTTTTTAAACCTGAGCGAAGCTCCAAATATAAATGTCTACAGCTGCCACTGCTACAGCGCATTCTGCACATTGGTTTCTTTCTTATGTGTCTGCCTCCCCCTCCCGGGAACAACGACTGGGTAAATGGATCCCGGCAACACCGGGTAACCTGCAGAGAAGGGCGGCTGGGCGCCAGGCTGTGTGTGACGCACCTCAAGCACCATCTACGGAAACTGGGCTTTGGGGCCAAAGTGCCTGACCCGGAGTTAGGCTCAGTGGTTCCAGCTAAGGGGAGGGTTAGGCCCTGCTGGCTGCCAACCAAACAGCTGCACCCCCAACCCACCCCCAGAGTGTTCTTTCTTCCTGGCTCAGACCCAGTGCTCTGTGAGTGACCGCCCTCCCAGTGAAGCAGGGAGCCCCTTTCAGTGGAGTCACTTCTGAGTCCTTCAAGCACTGACCACTCCATCCCCGTTGCCAGGGATTGGTTTAGGCGTGGGCCTGTGACGCGAATGGGGTTAATGAGAGTAAGAGGACATTTGCTGAGGGCTTCCCCACGACTGGGAGGTGAGGAGACAGCATCTTTGTTGTATGCAAATGTCTATGCGGCTGCACTAGGATGCGATGCCTGGAGCTGCGGCAGCCGTCCTGCACTATGAGGACGCAAATCTGAGGGCCTATAGGCTGAGGATGCGGAGATGAAAACAGGCAAAGTACACAGGATTCTTAGTGAACTTACTGAACTGCTACATTAAGCAACTGTGAAGCTGGGTTTTCCTTTTCCTTTTTTTTTTTTAATGGCTGCACCCATGGATATGGAAATTCCCAGGCCAGGTATTAAATCTGAGCTTCAGCTTTGACCTTCAACCCATGCCAGATTCTTTTTTTTTTTAGGGCCACACCTGCAGCATATGGAAGTTCCCAGGCTAGGGCTCGAATCAGAGCTACAGCCCCTGACCTACACCACAGCCACAGCAACACCAGATCCTTAACCCCCGATCGAGGCCAGGGACCGAACCTGCATCCTCATGGATCCCAGTCGGGTTCGTTAGCCGCTGAGCCATTAAGGGAACTCCCCCATGCCAGATTCTTTAACCTACCGCACCAGCCAGGGGATGGAACCCATGCCCTGCAGCGACCCAAGATGCTGCAGTCAGATTCTTAACCCACTGCCAGGAACACCTGTGAAACTGTGTAACGTAAGGAATCATTAAGTGAGATAACTCCAGTATAGGAAGAGCCTATTTTAGTGGGGTTTTTTCAGTTTTCAGCCCAAAGAAAAACAACAAAACCCTTGCCAGATCCTATGCTTACCCTTGCACATATTCCTTCACCTTCTGACATTTAATTGTAAAATGGGGATGAACACTGGACATGATTCACAGGAATGCTGTGGGGCTTCAAAAGATAACAGAAGGGGAGTCACCACTGTGGTGCAGCAGAAACGAATCCAACTAGGAATCATGAGGTTGCAGGTTCGATCCCTGGCATCACTCAGTGGGTTAACGATTCGGCGTTGCCGTGAGCTGCGGTGTAGGTCGCAGACATGGCTCGGTTCTGGCGTTGCTGTGGCTCTGGTGTAGGCCGGCAGCAACAACTCCGACTGGACCCCTAGCCTGGGAACCTCCATATGCCGTGGGTGCTGCCCTAAAAAGCCAAAAAAAAAAAAAAAAGATAACAGAAGGACAGTGCTTAAAAATGCCTGGAATTAGTGAACAACAAATGATAAATACCAGTGTAATGATCTCATTGCTTCTCACAACAACCCATGCACCAATGACTATAAGCTCCTCTTACAGACAGAGAGACTAAGGCTCAGAGGTCTTAAGAAACTTCTCCAAGTCACAACTGGCAAGAGAAGAAGCTCGTACTCCAAGCCAAGGTCTGATTCTGGAACTGAGAGTATTAATTAATGCAGCCATACTATCTCCTTCCTGGAAACCCTGGCAGGTAGCGCCGGACCTGAAACACGCAGGGACCCTGAGGGCATCTGTTTATCTGAACCTTATTCTGGAGCCCAAATACAAGAGCCCAAGGACAGGAACCCCAAAGCAGCAAAGCGTAGCTGCCAGGAGCTGGACGGTGCCAAGTGGAGAGGGGCTCTCAGAGCGCCACTCTCTTCTTGTCCTTCAACTCTGGGACTCCTGCTGTTGCTCCCGTGCCTTCTTCCTCATTTAGCTCAGCTTTCACTTAAAAATCTGTTGCACAGATCAGTCACCCTCACATGAAACCTGAAACCCAGCGGTTCAACCTCACATGATGCTCCTGGCAAGGGTTATTTTAAGAACCAGCCTAAGTGGAAAACCAGCTGTTCCCTTTCAAGAGCAACAGGGGGCAGCAGAGAGCAGCAAACGGTTGGGTCCCTAAAACATTCAAAAGGGGAAGGAAAAAAACAAAGGACCTTCATCTTCAGTCCAGAAGCATCCTAGTGTAAAAAAAATACCAGGTCAAACCTACCTGACAGGACGGGTAGGCAAATTCACATTTCTAGTCTTCTGCCAGGAAAAAAAAAAAAAAAATAGTAACAGAGACCTGAGCTCTGGAACGCATTACTGACCGTTTTAGCTTTCAGGGAACCAGGCCAGCCTGTCTCGGGAAACACCGTCCAACCAGGAATAATCTTGGATGAGCTGAAAGGGGTAGGCGCTTTTAACCTGAACATACTCACCTTGTTAAATTTTCGTTTCGTTTCAGATTTAAATCCGTCCTGGGAATAGCCGTCGTTGGTCTGCTCAAGTATATCTGAATGATGCCCTAGGAGAAATTCTTGGTCTATTTTTAAATACGCAGGGCAAAGGAACTCTATGCTCTACATTCACTTAAAATCCAGTTTCCTAGACCCGTCGTCCTCACAGGATGCTGTGAAAGTAAATAAAATCCCCCCTCAGTGGCTTTAAATGGTGACAATCACTCTTCAAAAGGGCATTATTGGGATTTAGATTTGTATTTCTTGGTGCCTCCAAACAGAAGAAAAATATCTTTGATTATCTCCTCCTACACTTTTACATCAAGGGACTGGTGTTAAAAAGGAAAACAAGTAGCATTTTCACATCAGAAGGCACTAAGAGCACGGCACAGCCTACCACACCGTCCTTCTTTTAAATGTTTACCTAGTTTTTAAAAACCTTATTGGAATACAGTTGACTTGGAAAGTCGTGTCTGTTTCAGGTGCACAGCAAAGTGGATCAGTTATACACATACACAGATCCATTCCTTTTCTGATTCTTTCCCAGTATAGGTTATTGCATGGTGTTGAGCAAGTCTCCCTGTGCGATACAGTCGGCCCTTGTTACTTATCAGTTTTATAAATAAGTGTGTACATGTCAGCCCCCATCTCCTAATTTATCCCTCTCCGCCTTTTGAAGCTTCAGGAATCGCTTCCCTGAAATGCCAGCATTCCATTACAATGTTTTTCTAGCTTTTTTTTTTTTTTGTATTTAATAAATTCTTCATTCAGAGGGGGGTAAAATCCTGCAAAAAGCATCCCTGTTCACAAAGGAATTAGTCTCTGGCCCAGCCTCATCAGCTCCACTTGCTTTTTTTTTTTTTTGTCTTCTGTCTTTTGTTAGGGCCACACCCGCGGCACATGGAGGTTCCCAGGCTAGGGGTCGAATCGGAGCTACAGCTACTGGCCTACGCCACAGCCACAGCAACGCAGGGTCCAAGCTGCATCTGCGACCTACACCACAGCTCACGGCAATGCCGGATTCTTAACCCAGTGAGCGAGGCCAGGGATCAAACCTTCGACCTCAAGGTTCCTAGTCGGATTCGTTTACGCTGGGCCACAACAGGAACTCCCCCACTTGCTATTTTATCTCACAGAAACGTTTTCTTTTTCCTTTCGAGCGCACGTCTCCATTTCAACCACGCATTCACTGCACACTTCTCGGGTCCACGCCCTCATTCCCTCTAGACCTGCAGCTCCCTGAGGATCACCGGAGTTTTGATCGCAGGCACATGCAGCCCAGGGCTTGGCACAGAACGGGCGCTCTCTGCAAACGCACCAAGCACTCCCGGGGACTTTGCAGAGACTTCACCCACTGGTTATGTTTAGGCAAGAGGTGGAGCTCCCCAAGTAAGAGACACCCCCGGTTCCGATTCCTCTGAAGCAGAAAATGATGGCGGTAAGACCCTCACAGGTGACACAACCCACACACGGTCACCATCCCCTACTCTGTGAGCGACGGAGCAGAGGCAAGGGGAGTTGGGGACGGAAACCCTGATCTTCCATCTCTTTCCTGCATCTCGGCTTCTGCCCTAGGAGGAAGGAAATATCCAAGGAGGGAACAACCCCACACTGTCCCCTTCAGGATATCGTCCAGTGCCTTAGAATACACACACCTCTCCCTTTCTTTAATGCCATTACCAGACGCGAAATCGCTCCCAGAATTTAGGAGAATTGTGAAGCCTCGATCGCACATGGTTTTGAAGCCAACCCAGGATCCTATAAGCATTCTGAGTCAGTTCTCTGTGGGCCGGACACACAGTATTTTGCATTGGCAGGAAGTTGGGATGGAAGGTTACAACGGCAATAGATTTTTCAAAGGACTCTTACAGCAGTTCATGAAACGTATAATAAGCGCTTACACAATACGTGCTGTCTGTGGAAGGATGAATTAATCACTGTCTGGGGTGATGAGACAGATCAATGTCCTCACCTCCGTAAGTATGATCCACCAGGTGCAGAGTTTAGGTAGGTCCTGAGAGCCCCAGAAACACAGCACTTCTAAGAGAGTGGCAAACTTGAAACCCTGGAAATGCCAGAATTATGGAAGAGGAGGAAAAGAATGACAAAGCAGCGCACACCGCAGATAATAAAAGCGCACAGTGCGGATAATAATCAACAACAACATCAAGAGCTGCCATGCGTGGTGCACTCACAACATGCCAGGCATTGTCGCAAGCACTTGGCCCACATTATCTAGGACCCTCAGAGCAATCTGCTGAGAGAGGTACTCATGCTGCTGAGAGAGGTCTCCAGGAGGAACCAGAAACCATCAGAAGGGGTAAGTAACTTGCCCAAGGTCACACAGCTAGGTAGGAAGCAGCACAGTCAGGACTCAAACTCACACAGTCCAGCTCCAGAGCCTGTGCTCTTGGCTGATACAGATTACCGCCTGAAGCTGGATTTCATAATAGGTGTGGCTACAAAAGCAATAACGCTTCAGGTCTACACGATCTGTCATGTGGAGGGTATCTTCTCATCCATTACATAATGTGATCAGAGGAGGAGGCTTGAGAAGGAACATGGCAGCTCTTATCCTCACCTGAAAGATGAGGAATATGAAGACTGGAGAAAGTCCAGTGCAGCCAAGAAACCCAGGGGACTGGTGTGCCATCCAAGGGGACGTGCAATCTGATTCAGATCATTTTAGCCTTGGTTCCAAGTTCTTGCCATTAAAAAAAAAAAAAAAAGGTATAATTGAATTAGTGTTGGGTTAGTTTCCGCTGTACAGCATAGTGACCCGGTCATACATATATATATTTTTCTTTATACTATCTTCCATTATATTCTAGCATAAGAGACTGGATATAGTTCTCTGTGCTGTACAGTAGGACCTCACTGCCTATCCATTCTAAATGGAATAGTCTGCATCTGGCAAATCTAAAATATGGCACAAATGAACCTACCTACAAAACAGGAACAGACTCACAGACACGGGGAACAGACCTGTGGGCGCCAAGAGGCGGGGCGGGGAGGGAGTGCTTTCATTTTGCTAATACGTCACTCGTTCTCTCGTCATAACTTCCCACTGAAATCATGAGGGCTGCCCTTATGTCCACGTCTTGGTTACTGCCAATGTTAGTGACCCACACACGTCGCAGGTGTGATCTTAAAAGGCTCAGCTGGTGAGGGAGCTCAGGAGGACACCGGGGTAGCATGCAGTGACCTACCCGCAGCCATGTGGTTCAAAAGTACATATAACTTAAAGATCTGTTTTGAGAGCAACTTTCCATGAGAAATCATCTGCAAGGAGAGAGGCTGAGGGCTTCCCATCCCCAGCCTGCCGTACTTATGAATCGAGCATAAACGTGTTCTGTGAGTGGGTGTAGGGTCACAGAGGAGGGTGGGGAGCGTGTTGGGGGCGGAGTGACGTGGATGGGCAGTAATGGGGTCAGGAATTCTCATACAACCTCTAGGACATAAGTTCTATAAAACCAGGAGTATAGGTTTCTGTGCACAAAGTCCTTTAATGTGCTCGGCACAGCAAGGTTTGAGTGATGGTTTGAATGAAGACTGTTAAATGTTAAACTCAAATACGGTTTGAGTGATGACTGATAAAAACAATGACAATC
This sequence comes from Catagonus wagneri, assembly GCA_004024745.2. Classification (NCBI taxonomy): domain Eukaryota; kingdom Metazoa; phylum Chordata; class Mammalia; order Artiodactyla; family Tayassuidae; genus Catagonus; species Catagonus wagneri. The sequence continues at coordinate 4,396,571 of PVHT021183594.1, forward strand.
AAGAGAGATGAAAGCAGACCAATCCCTTACAAGTCGACTGGCCTAATAAGCAATGTGTCGAAAATTTACCAAATGATCATTTTATCAAGTGGTCGTTAATTCATTGGAAAAGCATTTCCGTGAACAAGCGTGTAGCCACGCTCTGAGCAAAACTGCTGACTGGTCAACTCCAGGGAGAGACAATCTACATGATCTTCGGGGTGGATGGCACCCTTGAGCACAGGAAATCCACACCAACGGTACCCTCTGTGATGGTGCAAGGGTATGACCTTGATCCATGGGTACAAGGTTATCTACAGATGTGAGACCATGGCTTTTCAAGAGATAATGTCTTGCATGTTCTGAATTTGGGGAGCAAAGCACCACAGATGCCACGGATTTCCTAGACATACATGGTCCTGCACAGATTTGCTTCCTCCAGTGGGTGGAGAGTCACGGGTGGTTCATGTGCGCCCACACACACTCACACACACATGGCTGCTTTCACAGCGGTTCCGCTGCCAATCCATCCTAGTGGTCTTTGCTCACACTATGTTTAAGGGGAAGCCCAGCCATGTGCTGTTGGCAAGTGGATTTCCAGCAAACTGGATTTGCTCAACTTGTCATTCAGCGATGTGATTTTTGGAAATCAATGCAAATCACCTTTCCTAACATTGTAGAATGTTTGTGGCTCCAGAGAAAACCTCTTCAGCTCTTCATGCAGAAAGTTACCAATTGAGGCAAAAGGCTAAATTCACCTTGACCATGTATTTCACTGGAAAAGTGAAAATCATTTAAAAATTTAGTTCTCTGGCTTTTCTTAAGAATAAGATGGTGGAGGTGTCATGGTGCAGCAGAAATGAATCTGACTAGTATCCATAAGGACGCAGGTCCAATCCCCGGCCTCGCTCAGTGGGTTAAGGATCCAGCGTTGCCATGAGCTGTGGTGTAGGTCACAGACACAGCTTGGATCCCACATTGCTGTGGCGGTGGCGTAGGCCAGTGGCTACAGCTCCGATACCCCTAGCTTGGGAACCTCCACATTCCACGAGTGTGGCCCTAAAAAAAAAAAAAATTAAGGGGGTGTTGGAAGGTGATTGTTTCTTTTAGACAAGGTACGTAATTTCCAGGTCAGCACTGACCTCAGTGTTCCAGATCATCTCCCTGATCTTGACACCAAATGCCTGCTGTGTTTTATCAACACATGTGCTCTGCGGTGCTTCTGACTAGCAGATAGCTCCTTCTCTAAATTCATGTTTCTCGCAAAGAAATAAAATAAAATACAGGCCAAGAGAGATACACATTTTTTAAAAAGGCATACTTCTTTCAGAGAGGGATCCCTACGTATTTAATGATGCCATCCCAATTTCTAATTTGTTACCCCCCTGCCCATTTTGTCATCTGTGACCCCCTACACTCTGAATTAGAAAAGAAGTAAAATTGTCACTGTCTGCAGATGACATGCTATACATAGAAAATCCTAAAGACACTACCAGAAAACTACCCAGAGCACATCAACGAATTCAGTGAAGTCGCTGGATACAAAATGAATATACAGAAATCTGTTGCAATTCTATACACTAACAATGAAATGTCAGAAAGAAAAATTGAGGAAAAAAATCTCATTTTGCATTGTATCCAAAAGAATACAATATCCAGGAAAAACCTACTTAGGTAAAAAATCTGTACTCTGAAAACTCTAAGATGCTGATGAAAGAACCTGAATATGACACAAACTGATGGAATATACTGTGTTCTTGGACTGGAAGAAACAATATTGCTAAAATGACCATACTACCTAAGGCAATCTACTGGTTCAAAGCACTATCAAATTACCAATGGAATTTTTCACAGAAGTAGAACAAAAATCTCTAAAATTTGTATGGAAACACAAATGACTATGAATAGCCAAAACAATCTTGAGGTGGAGGTATACTGCTCCCTGTAGCATAGAAGACTATACTACAAAGCTACAGTCATCGAAATAGTATGGCACGGGCATAGACACAGATATACAGATCAGTGGAAGAGGATAGAAAGCCCAGAAATAAACCACACACTTACAGTCAATTAATCTACAACAAAGGAGACAAAAATATAAAATGGAGAAAAGACAGTCTTTTCAGTAAGTGGTGCTGGGAAAACTGGATAGCTCCATGGAAAATAATGAAATTAGAACATTCTCTAACTCCATGTATAGAAATAAACTCAAAATGGATTAAAGACCTTTGCTATAAAACTCCTGGATGAACTTCATGCCCATGAATTGGACACTGCACTTAAACCAGCTGAGGACAAAGGAAAGCACGTCAGTGAGAATGAACACAGATGTGCAAGATGAAATATGGCGGACAGTCATTCGAGGAGAACCAGCCCCCACCCTCCAACCCGTTCACCACGGGGATGATCTGTGGTCAACAAGGTCTTGGGCTCACTGCACCAGGCTAATTTCAAGGTGCTCTCAGCCCCAAGAAGGCAGAAATCATATCTATCTTACTGGCTGTCACATATGCGGCACCAAGCATAGTGGCTGATAGCTTCTCTTCCTTAATAAACATTTGTGGAGTGAATGGATGTTTGAACTGCAGACAATATGTGATTACAGAGACAGGGATGAGGTCCATCACGGACCTCATTAACATGTTACATCCATTTTCAGTTGCAAATCAGCCCTCTCTTGCACGCCTTTAATGTCAATGTGCAAAGCATGGCAGGATGTTTTCCTGTCTCTATAAATACAATTCTGGTACATTCAGACCCCTCCAATTTTCTGACTCCAGAGAGGATAATCCAATGCAACTGAAAAACGAAAATTCACTGCACCTGCAAAGTAAAAGCAACAGGAACACTGCTCTTGGTTCCACCACAGGATGAATCAGGCCACACAGGCAACTCCAGCTTCACGTTAGCAATTTTCAAAACGCTACCAGTACACCTAAATTCTGAGTTGCCTCTTCTAACAAATGCTTTTCTTTCTCCTCCATCTATTGCAAACAGTCCTAAACATTATTCCTCATAAAGTCTACGCTTTGAAGGGAAAAAAGGGCAGATGGCAAAACAACAAACAAAAAGTAAACAAACCGCATCAAACTCTCAAAGAAAAGCACAATGCAATCTTAAAAGGGATTATGGTGGTGAGGTTACGAGCCATTTTCTTTCTTATTTCCCAGTTTTTTCTGCAGTGAGGCAATATTCCTTTTCTCATTTGAAGAATAATAAATAAGCTTGCCCCAGACTATTTTCACTGCTCACAGTTAGTATAAACCACACTGACCTTTTAAAGATGTGATTTATTTTTTAACACCTAAAGAAATAAATGCCAGATATGCAAGCGAGATCCTGGCTGAGATGCTGTACCAGCTGCAACCCAGGGGTACCGCCCCCCGAAATGACAGCACAGAGGAGGGGCTGGCACAATATACTGCAAGAGGTGGAACTCCAGGGTCTACAAGCCACTTGCTCTGAAAGGTATTTAAAGCAGTCGCTCCCGTTTTTCTTCTCCCACTAAAAGACACCAAGGAGAATGACCAACCCCGGCAAAAGAGTCTGTAAGTAAAACTAAATTTGTGGAGATCTTTGGCGGCACTCTTAGGTAGGCTCGATACTGGCTCTCAGTCTCTAAGGATGATGCTAGTCCAGATTCTTGTATCCTTGTTAATTGTACTCAGTTCGCTTCTGGGTAAGAGGCTTGCCCCGAGTTCCCATTTTCCTATCTCAGGCCAGAGCCACATAGCCCACTCCTCGGCTATTCATTATGTCCCCTTCCCTGGTTTAGCCTGATGGCTTTTCTTTTCAGACCTTCACCAAGAACTCTCTAAATTACCCCATCTGCCCCATTCCGTCAATGGAAGTTGTTTGAAAATGAGTTTGACCATCTACCTGCCTTTCCACACGGGACTCTGTGCCTTTGAATCAGGAAGGCAGGGAAGCAAAGGCGCGTTCTTACTGACAGGTAATAGAAGGGATTTAAAGATTTCTCAGGCTTAGTCCTGACAGACAGAACATAAGCCTTCTTTTCTTCATCTGTGAAATGGGCGTAACTGTGGTACCGACCTTGCTGGGTGGTTGAAAGGGTTACACGACAAAGCATCTGCAACAGTGCCTGGTACTGCACACTCAGAATGAACACTGGTTAACAGCGTGTGTCCTCGGTTTGAAATAGTTACAGTTAATTCTCATCTAAGAGGCAAGGGGATAGACTGGGCAACCCCTAAATTCCCACCAAGATGATTTAAGTATTTAAGGAGCAAGGAGAGGAATCGTCTCAATGTAAGACCAGATTACTCAACTCCATGTGGAACGGACTGGATCAAAAAGCCACAATCCCAGAGGCTTGATTTATTTGATTTATGTACTGAATGTGTGTGTGTGTGTGTCTAATGAGAATCAGGTGTTTGTTCTACAGTACAAGTCTTCATATGTACTTTTTACTGGTCAGGAATAGCAAAGTATGTTCTGTCTCTGGAAAGTACACATTATATTTTTGAAAGCAAGGCATTATTCTCACAGTGCACAAGTATGCAAGACTCACGAAGGCACAGATTTTTGCCCATTGTGTTCTGTGCCATATCTCCAGTGTCCAGGATAGCATCTAGCACAGGGAGGACACTCAATAAATACTAAACAGATGAACAGATGAATATTTCCCTATTTGTTTTTCGCCTCCTCAGAAAATGGGAAGGGAGTTTCCATGGTGACTCAGCAGTAATGAACCCGACTAGTATCCATGAGGATGTGGGTTCAATCCCTGGCCTCGCTCAGTGGATTAAGGATCCAGTGTTGCCATGAGTTATAGTGTAGGTCACAGACATGGCTCGGATCCCACGTTGCTGTGACTGTGGTGGATGCCAGCAGCTACAGCTCCAATTTGACCCCTAGTCTGGGAATTTCCATATGCTGCAGGTGCGGCCCTAAAAAAGAAAAGAAAAAAACAAGAAAAAGAAAAAAGAAAATTGGATGAAAATATTGGTTATCTGAGTTCTCAAAGCCAATCAAAGTATATACATCTGTATTGACATTGAAAAGTGTTCATTTAAGTTTGACGTTTTAAATAATTGTGCCTCATGCTTATTATCTGAGTGACTTTGGTCAATTTTATCACATTGACAGCTTCAAGTAAATGGGAAGATTAGACCGGGGGCATCCATTGTTAACCTATAGCCAGCTTCTCTTTCACCTTCTCTGCTCCGGGGGGACACGCTAGATGTGGTTAGGGTGGGGACCACCATGCTCTAGCAGCAAGTATTGCTGGATGCAGGCCCAACCAATCAGACTGTACCATGGCTGGTTCCGGGCTGGACCATGACAGCACCAGGCCATTTCAGTCCTTCTAGGACGAATCTGCAGAGCAACATAAGAAGAACTGAAATGTTTGTAGGTAGGGCTGCTAAGTCATCAGGGGTAAACATACTCATCGCATAAAGAAAGTCTGTGCAACAGTGCAGAAAGTGAAGGGGGTTGGGGACAGAGCCAGAGAGCCAGCCTTGATAACACTGATCAAGTTCCTGGATCCAGCTGTGCCTGAAGCCAGCCTTCCACCTCCATCTCTGTTGTGTTGAATCCAGAGTTTCCATAGCTATACAGCAACTGAAAGAACCCTAAAAAATACAGAAATAATCTGTCTCTTAGGGTTCTGTTTCAAATCATTCAAGCCATTTTAAAATAATTAGTGGGAAACACAAGTAACACAAAAAACTGAAACATGTATACGTTTACAATAAAATAGAAGTCTAGGAGGCTTATGTGTTCTGAATACTGTTTTCAGCTGTAACAATTTTAACATATTTTTGGACTTTATATTTTTAATCATTTTTAGTTCCAACACAGAAACGTTTGCTATTTTAAAGCAAACATGTAAGAATTCCCTCAGCCAATTCAGAACATGAGAAACACATGTGGGGCTGAACATCAGAAACCAATATTTATTTTTCCCTTCTTTGGGCCACATTCCTGGCATGCAGAAGTTCCTGGCCAGGGATCGAACCTATGCCACATCAGTGACCTCACCTACTGCCATGACAACACTGGATCCTTAACCCGCAGCATCACAAGAGAATTCCTGTTTTTCCTTTTTCTAATCGCACACGTTAGCCAAAAAAAAACAAGAAGAGCAGTAGTAACCAGTTTCCTGGGTTTTTCAGTTCCAACATTATGTGTCAAATTAGAGTGAATTAGTCCAAAGGCAAAGGGAGAGTGTTCCTGAAATGCCCAGATATTTAGGTGAATTCCACCAGCTCGGCATCGATTCTCTTAGGATACACATGTTTGAGGGGCTCGTGTCAGCCTTGGAGTCACTGCAGCAGGTAACATGGGTGGATGAGGGTCCCGGTGTCCCCCTAACACTCCTTCAGATGTTAGAATCTGATGCTAATTCTGAGGACGGAGGACATGGCTAAAGACATAATCCAGGCACAACTTCGGGCTCCGTGTGACCAGTCATGGGATGTTGTTAAGAAGCATAACTGGGCTAGGTTTTCACATGAAACTAGCCTAGATTTCTAAGGACATCAATTTTTCACTCCAAATTAAAGAGCAGCTGTTTGGTGGATTTATCAAAAGAAGGACTGATTTCTTTTTACTCAAATAAAAGATACTTCACGAAAATTCCTTCCTTCTCCTTACATGACAAGGTTACATTTTCCTTTGGCACACACAAAACACTGGCGCTCCCACTTTAATGACTAAGATATAGAAAATACTGGATAATCAAAATCAAAGGAGCAAGATGAAAACCTGACAAATACTGTAATTTGATGTTATACTTTATTCTGAGAATGAAAAAAAAAATGTTGACTTCTATGCCCTTTGTCAGAGGAATATTTGTAAAGAAATTTGTGAAAATACAAATATATATATAACATAATTTGCCTCTAGATAGTAAAATTGTATATATATTTATATAAATTATATTCATATATAATATATTCTATTTATGTATTTATAAATGTATATTGTAGATAATATATTTGTGTGAAATATATTTATACAGAGATCATTCTATATAATTTTGATAATATATTAATTGTAAATTTATAATCATATTTTATATGATTAAATACTACTATAATTGCATTTATATATGTGTGTGGACTTAAACATACACACACAAATTTTATTACCTAGAAGCAAACTTTTAGGAGAACTAGGTTGTAAAAATGACAGCTTCAGTCCACTTGGAACAGCATTCCCTTAATGAAACCATGAATGGAGAGAAAAGCAGTGAATCAGAACCTAGAAACAGACCCCAAGATTTTGAAGCCAGATTTATGGTTACCAGAGGGGAAGGGGGGTGGACCTGGGGAGTAGGGATTGATAAAAACATACCACTATATATAGGATGTACGGATAACAGGGACCTGCTGTGTAGCACAGGGAAATTTACTCAGCACTGTGTGATAACCTGTATGGGAAAAGAATCTAGAAAGGAACAGATATATGTTGGTGCATAACTGATTTACTTTGCTGTAACCGGAAACTAACACAACTTTGTAAGTCAACTGTACTCCAATGATTTTTTTTTTAATGTAGTGAATTGCTAAAATCAGAAAGACTCCAAGTCATTGAAGTAAACCAGGGGAATACAAGAAAAGTGAAGAAATCTTAGCACTGTTAATAGAAAGACCATGTAAAGCGAATGCAACAGTCCTACCAGCCAAAAGGTTAGGTGTCAATGGTATTTACAGTCATGCATTTTCCCCAATTTCTAGAACAATAAATGCACATATGCTTGTGGTAAGTGTCTTGAAAGCTCCCTATGAACGTTTTCAGCGGGCTGCTGTAATTAAACAAGAACCGTCAATTCCTTAATCCTGAAGAAGTCATTCTGCCCCAAGTAATAATGACCTTGTTATTTTTTTTTTTTTCTTTCCTAGGAAAGCAAGTAACAGCTCTTCTCTCATTCGGTTTTAATGGATTTCGCCCGGAGCAGTCCACCCTTTGGAGACAATCTCTTCGAGGAGGATTTGGAGACAATCTCTGGGGAGGCTGAGGCTGTAGCTTCAGGGAAAAGCAAAACTTCTCTCTAATCAAATGAAAAATATGTGTCTCCTATCTCAGTTCCTCAAACTAGCTCAGATATCGTCCTTAATACTGAGCTAGTGTACTGCTCAGGAAATAATAGTCCAATTAATGACTTATTTCCATGTTATTTGCAATGAAACTTTCCATTCCTATCCAGGCATTCACTGGTCCGTCCCTGTTTTTTTTCACCCCTACCCACCCTGGCTCGTCTCATACCAGAATGAAGCTCTATCAGATACAAGAAGTCTCTGAAAAAGTGTTTGGCTTGAAAGAGCAGAGGCCCCCAAATGAAAAAGTGAGATGAGAAAGGTACTTTAATGTCTGTGTGCACATTTTTGGCCTGGATGCTCTCTAGGCAAGAATCAAAGACGTAAGTGTTCTTATTCTTAACGTCTTCTTACAGAAGCTCCGTGAACTTAGCAATGCATGGGATTTGCGTGAATTTAGCAATGCATGGGATTTACGACATGCTTATATATTATATATTATATGCTTATATATTATAAAATCACGAGGGGGAGGGGGGTGGGGATGACTGTTCCTTGACTTTCCCATGAAACTCAGATCATTTGTAAATTGCAGAGCCTGACATTTAAACTGTGCCCTCTTGAGAGCACAGGCTCCCCGCTCCCTCCCCCCCTCCCCCTCCCCCAGGAGGCCCAGTGCTGATGCTTCATTTCATAATGCAGCGTGATGGTGAGTCAAGGGTCAAGCTCAGCCAGTTAAGTCTAAAGCAATTATCTTCTCCTGCAGATAAAGGAAAGTCCCGTGTCTCCAACCCTGAGTGGAGAGTGGAAGGAGCAGAACAGAGAGACGCCAAGAACCATATGGCCGGCTTCAGCCTGTATCCTTGACATCACGGCGGGCACCTGGCAAAGACCAGGGCTTGGCGCAGTGCACCCATAGCCATTTCTGGCCCAACGTTCATCTATTTCTGGAAACTTACCTGCCCTTTCCGGTTGGCTATCCTGAGAATTTAAATTCTGACATAATGAGTTCCTGCTGTCTGAAATCATATGTTCTATTTACATTTTTAGACTAGTGCATTAAAATGGCATCCGTTCCTCAACTGTGCCCTGACAATACGAAAAAAAAAACGAATAACCAGCCTGCAAGGAGTCCTGTTTCTCAGTAGCATCTACTTCAGCGACACTGTATTTGAATAAGTGCTTCTTCCCTCCCCGAGGTCTACACTGTCAACGAGAGCTGAGGTTCTGCAGTCTTAGAAACTAGACTGCAGCTAATTAGCGCTTTCCACTTCCCCTGCCAACCGCCACTAGATTATACTAGTTAATATGAAAGTGAAGGAACAGGAAATATGTCTCATTCCCAGCGCACGTCCCAAGCTGTCAAGAGTAGGGATCCTTCTGATGACACTGGGATGCAGCCCCATCATGCTGGAGAAACGCTCTCTTTCGGAGAGAGCTCAGCCAAAATCCACACCCTGCATCCCCCGCACCAGTCACTCAAGCGATTGCTTACTTCACTAACAGCCTCAGCTTTCTCAGCTGCAGCATGGGGCTGTGGTCAGCATTACGTGAGACGATGCTGCCCAGGACGTAGCAGGTCTACAGAGGAGGAGCCAGGTCTTGGAGTCACATCATATCCTCCCCCAGAGACAAAGGGAAACGGAGGCTTGGAGGTGCCCAAGAGCCCAATGGCAATGTGGGAATTTGCATCTGTGGCTGCAGACGGACCTCTGAAGATTTTTTTTAGCAGGTTAAGGTTTTTGTTTTTGTTTTTGTTTGTCTTTTTAGGGCTGCACCCTTGGCATATGGAGGTTCCCAGGCTAGAGGTCCAATCAGAGCTACTGCTGCCGGCCTACGCCACAGCCACAACAATGCCAGATCCGAGCCGAGCCTGGGACCTATACCACAGCTCACGGCAACACCAGATCCTTAACCCATTGAACAAGGCCAGGGATCAAACCTGCATCCTCATGGATGCTAGTCAGATTCATTTCCGCTGAGCCCCGACGGGGACTCCATTTTAGCAAGTTAAGGACATGCTGACATAACTAATGAAGGACGAAGCAGACAAGGAGGGCGTGAAAGCAGAGTGAGCATGTTAGAGGCTTTGAAACAATCTGTGACCACAATGGAAGCCGGCCTGGGGAACAGACAGGCCAAATTAAGAAGTACGTATGACAGCACTGAAACTGTGTCCCTAGAACTAGGACAGGTCTTGACTGGTGGTTCCCAAAACTGTCTGTGCAGCCATGAGAATCACATGGGCGGGTTTTTAAAGCATTGCTATTAATTATAGATATGGGGCTTTACTCCAGATTGCCCATGTCTCCGGCTCAGAGGTATGTGTGTGTGAGTTAAATGCCAGGTTTAGAAATGATCCATCAAAGGCAAAATCCAGGAGTGTATGTGTATTACTCAGAAACATCCACATTCAGGGCCAGTTGAAAACTGTATATTCTATCTGGCTAGGGAGAAAATACAGGAATAGATTTTCTTATTGGCTTGTCCATATAGAGTCCCACTTCATCACATATACAACAAACGGTAACTGCGATGGATTTATTGACAAATTCTGAGTACTTCTGTGGAGGGAGGAGAAAGATACGAAAAACCACGTGTAGACATTTTGCACCGAGGCCTGCATTTGGAATGCCCCAGATGTCCTCATTTATACAGAATCTATGATATCTAAAATTAGACTCCTGGGGATTGTTATAGGCATGGAATGATCCAAGAACTTAAGATTTTTAAAGAATTTATAGATCATCTATTCCAATCTCCTTCATGATGCAAGAATAGCCTTTCTAACTTCCTGGGCAGAAAGAGGATCATGTTAGCTGGATACCTTCAATGATGCTGAGCTCACTATTAATGGGTAGTATTGATCAGAAGGGACATGGATTATACTCGAGGGAAATGCATTAGGATATGTAATAAAGAAATGTAATGCTAGAGGGTTAGAGGTTCTAGTGTTTGGAAAGGTATAATCATGTGGCTAAATATGTTTGGAAATATTACAGGTTATGTGTGCAGAAATGAAAAGCAATAAATTAGTGGATTCTGCAGAGCAGGTTTTGGCAAGTAAGCTACAGAGACAGACTTGTTAAGCAAGAGGCTGTGATGTGCCTGCATCTCAGGGCCCAGAGACATGGAAGGAATCGAAGACACGGCTGGAATTCACCCAAGAGGAAAGGAGACATCCACTGAGGGGGCCGTGTGCATGCTGTGCTTTGGGTGCCCTGGCAACAGGGCCCCCCACCTCATGCTGATGGCATTGTAATGAACATAGCACTTGAAAATAAAACAAACAATGATATCAATAGTAGAGTAAAAGGCGGTCTTGAGAGCCCCACTGTGTGGCTTAATCAGGGTGGAACTGGATGGTGGTTTTTAGAAGGCACGAATCAGGGAGAGGATCTTGGGTGGAAAACACTGGGGATGCAGGATGTCAGAGAGAGAGAAGGAACAGACTACTGAAGAATACCTAGACAGGCAGTAAGCCCGCCATCTCTCTTCCTGACACACTCTGGACTAGAAACCCCAAGTCAAACATTAACATATCTGCACTGCTTCGTCTGGTCTCTTGTTGCCCACACTCTGTGGAAGGTAGCCTGGCCAGGGAGACACCATTAAAACTCAATCTCCTGTGAGCTGGCCTTTCTGGTGGGGAAAATGGCAGTCACCACCTCACCTGTTTCCTTGCCCTCTTGCCACTCCAAAGAGATCGGATTTCTCGAGATGGTGTAGGATGGTGTGATGGTTAATTTTATGTGTCAGCTCGGCTAGGCTGTGCTGCCTAATCGGGAGGGGTTGCTGTGAAGGTGCTCTACAGATGAGATTATCTGCTCTCATCAGTTAACTAGAAGCAAAGGGGATCCTCTTCTACCACGTGGTGGGCCTCGTCCAATCAGCTGAAGGCTTTAAGAGCAAACACAGGTTTCTGGGAGAAGAAATTCTACCTGAAGACTATCAACAGAAAGACAAATACCATATGACAGCACTTATATGTGGAATCTAAAATATGTCACAAATGAACCTATCTACAGAACACAAACAGGCTCACAGATACAGAGAACAGCCTTGTGTTTGCTCCGGGGGGAGGGTGGGGGGGGGAGGGAAGAACTGTGAGTTTGGGATTAGCAGCTGCAAATCATTCTATACAGAATGGACAAAAAACGTGTCCTACTGTACAGCGCAGGGGATTATATCCACTATCTGGTGATAAACCATAATAGAAAAGAATATGAAAAAGAATACACATGTACGTATAAGTAAATCACTTTGCTGTACAGCAGAAATTAACATTGTAAATCAACTATTCTTCAATAAAATTTTAAAATAAGACTCTACTATATATATAACATATATATTATATATATAAAATAGATAACCAACAAGGACCTACTGCATATAGCACAAGGAACTATATTCAGTATTTTTTAATAGTCTATAAGGTAAGAATATGAAAAGTAGATCTATATGCATAACTGAACCACTTTGTTGTCTACCTGAAACTAACACAATATTACAAATGAACTACATTTCAATGGAAATTTTTTTAAGTTAAAAAAAGACTCTAACATCAAAATCCTGCCTGTGTTTCCAGCCAGCCAGCCTACAGATTTCAGCCCCAAGACTAAAATATCAACTCCTTTCTGAGTTTCCAGGCTGACAAATTTCAACCCTGCCAGCCCCCATAATCAAATCTCTTTCAATAGATAAATAGATGATGGAAACAGAGATACGTTTCTTTAGATATAGGTATGTAGATTAGATGGAGATATGGATATTTAGTATTGAGAGAGGGAGATTCATCTATAATTCACATATATTTTTGTCTTTTTAGGGCCGCACCCATGGCATATTCCCAGGCTAGGGGTCTAGTCGGAGCTGCGGCTGCCAGCCTATGCCACAGGCACAGCAACGCAGGATCCAAGATGCGTCTGCAACCTACATCACAGCTCACGGCAACGCCGGATCCTTAACCCATTGAGTGAGGCCAGGGATCGAACCTGCGTCCTCATGGATACTAGTTGGGTTCATTACCACTGAGCCACAATGGGAACTCCTGTGATTCATATATATATTTGGAAATCCCTTCCTCAGGACTGGAAATTTGAGCTCCAATGACTCTAGTCTTGTTCTGACCTTATGAAGAATAAGCTCAAGACAGTCTAGCTATTTGAGTAAATAAGTCTGGTAACTTGGCAGAGTGGCATCTTAATCTATCAATTCATGTGTAATAGTACACCCGTGCCCTTCTTCTGGAGCCAAGCCTTATATTTCCCTCCTCGTGGATTAGGCCCTAAGACCATAATTCTCTGGACCAAGAGGTCAGACTAGGGGTGACCCCTGAAAAGATCTGGGCTAACCAGGAACTTTCAATGAACAGATACATCATGATCAGCATGACCATGCTTCATCACATGCCATGTGCACGGCAAAAAATCCACAGAGAGAAGGTAAAAGCAGAGGTCCCAGGTGGCCCTGAAAAGACAGTGTAACTCACCTCCTACCGTCTTTTTCTGTTTTCAGTTCTTCATGAGTAATGGATCGACGTGTCTCCACTTGGGTCCTGTGATTGAAGTCTGTGTCCTTAGGGTGTGGAAAATAGCTCTGGATCTTTTCAAGATATGTTCTTGTGTTAGGGTAGTAAGAATGGGTTTAAGTTACTTGCAGCCAAATGATGGGTAACATGGATGCTGATGCTGTGTTGCCTAGCAACAAAACTACGTGGTGGATTTCTGTTTACCATGCCACAAGCAAAGCAGGAAACAAGCATCCAGGTACACTGAACTGCTAACTTAGAGGCCGAATTCAAAAAGACACTTTGCAAAAGGTCAAGCTAAAGCATTGCAAGGAGAACAGGCCTTAGGAGGTTCTTGCAGTGAGCGTCCTTCAGTGGTATAATAATAGCCAAAAATAACAGCTAACACTGACAGATCAGGCCTTCTGTGCTGGGCACCGCTCTGCGTGTTTACATCTACTAACCCATCTAACTCTCCCTTCAATACCATCAGGTATCTGCTGTTATTATCACCATTTTGCAGATAAGGAAACAAGGCATATCCTCTTAGCTGAATTGTGACAGAGACGAATTTGAGAGCCTAAATTCAGTACGGAGCAGGAACAAGCTTATTCCACCCAATTAGTAAGCAAGATGCTTTTCCATTCTTGTTATACTTTTTTTTTTTTAAAAAGGCCTAATCCTAATTTTAGGTGCAACCAGTGCCAAGTACTTATTTCTTTAAACATTGTGTCCTATATTTGTTTCCAAGACAACAAACAGAGTGGGAAAGTACAGCACCCAATCATTTATGTCAGAAATTTGGAGAATCCTCCCCCACTTCCAGAGCCAAAATGTCCTTCATCTGTAAACAGAGGGGGAAGTTGTTATAATTTTATACTTGCTGCATAACAAACGATCCTTTATTCTCCCATCAAGTCATTATGGGTCTCAGGATACACTTTCTATTCCTGGAATCAGGGCTAAATGCTCTTTAAGTGGTGAAAAGTGATCTCTAAGTGGGCTTAAGTTGTGAAATGTACATTATCTGAACGGTGAATTTGGCTGAAATAGAGAAACAGATGGCCCAGGCCCTGTTTCAGCTCCTGAAAGTGAAACAAAGTAGAGAGAAAAGAGAAGGGCCATAATCCATAAAACCCAGAGATGCACAGTTTGAATAACATCACATGTCGAAAATACATCTACTTACCCAGAAAACCAGTTTAAGCTCTCCTCCCCATAAGTAGCCATGATTTTGGACTATTTCTCTTTGAAAGCACTCATTTTCGCTTAAAAATACAAAAAAAAGAGGTGCAGTTTTCTCTTTTAAAAAAGTGCTGAGTAAACAGACTATAACAAAGAATCAAGCAGTATCAACGAGATTTGAACCAGGTTCTCTCTGTGGAAGTCACCCATCAGCCTTCCTAGACAAGAGACACTCATCTTTTCATGCCCTGTATCCCTTCCCCATGCTCCAAGATTGGATTCACTTTTATAACCACCACCGTTGACGGAAGATGCTTTTTTAATAGAATTCTTTGTTCTTTATGACTCCTCTCCTTTCGCGCCGGCTCTTCCTTCACAGCTACCGTGACTTCCCACTGGCCTCCCGAGTCCAGGGGACATTAAAACTTTCACTCTGTTTCCAGGCACTGCATTCACCTCTTCCACCCTCCCTTCTGACAAATCCTGACCCCATAGGTGCAAACCATGACTTTGACAAGAAGATGATACAAAGAGGAAGCAGCACAGTAATTAGGAGTCCACACGGCGTTCGCTTTTACAAAGATAGGAAATTCATTTACAGTCATTATTTTTGATTCCTTGGCTTGAGGGTCTGAAATAGTTGCTATAGTTTCACTCATAGGAAGGCTGAGGTGAAGTGATTAAGTCAAACAGTGCAGTTGCCCTTAATATAAACATTAAGGATGGATGGATGGATGGATGGATGGATGGATGGATGGATGGAGAGATGGGTGGGTGGTTGGATGGTTGGATGGATGGAAGGATAGATGATGGATGGGTGGGGGGATGGACAGATAGCTGGGTGGATGGATAGATAGATGGGTGGGTGGATGGATGGATGGATGGGTGAGTGGGTGGACGGATGGATGGAGAGACATAAAAGATTGATCTCATTATTTTCTAGACAATGCTGCTTGGTGTCATTAAAGAAAACCTAACTTCATAAAGATAGATCTTTAGAGATCTAATTAGCAGAAGCAACAGTGTGGTCTAAGAGATAGTTCTGTGTAAGAAGTTGGCAAAGGCTGGATCTTTAGCCCGTCCGGATCTAGAAGGAGGGAGGGAGCAGTGAAAACCAAAGGACACTCATGTTCCCGATAGGAAATTGTTTTAATGAGAATGTCTGTGATTAAAAAGCACGTACTCGCACTTTTCCGTCCCACCCCCATCCCATCAAGTCCTCAAAAACTCAACTTCAGACAAAAGCCCTCTTTTTCACGAGCCTTCCCAGATGTCTGCCTTTCTCTCCTCCAGCTCTGCCCCTTTGAAACCTGACTTCCTTTCAAGTGTGGAAACCGGGGTCAAGCCTCCGTCTGAAGTGAAGGCTTCAGGCTTTCATTCTGAAGATTTCCCCTCATCTTTGACCTCACCGTCAGCGAGACATCTCATCCTGTATCTGGAATTCGATTGCGCCGTCGCCTCCTTCTGATAACCTGAATAAAGTGAGGTCTGCCCCCCAAGGAACGCAGCAAACCCTCGGAAAATTCAGCAAAGCCAAGGGGCTTGGCGAAATAAGAAAACTGCGAGACATTCTCCCTCTGCAGGCCCAGCAGACAATCCTTCCAGTCCAAATAAGCCCCTCCCTTTTTTTCCCCAAATATTCTAAACTCCGATCTTTCCCCAAATCTCAAAATCATTAAATTAGAGAAACAACAGATACCCTTCGATGCCTGGGCCCATCTCGGCTGGGTACTTGTGCTCGGTTTTTCCCTTCGGGTCTGTCCTCGTGTGCAGGCCTGTCTTGTTTCAACCTTTTATTCCCCAAGCCCAGCCCAGTGCCTGTCACCATAGGAGACCCTCGATAAATATTAGCCAAATAAATGAATGGCTGAGGCATATGCAATAGGGAGAAGAATGAATCTTATTAAATTTAGTCTGATGTTAGAATAGGATTAGAGAAAGCCTTTAGGGGTTGGAGCTTATTAATAAACAGTTGCATGATATTAAACTATGAAGACAAGGGAAAAAAAAACCAGCTCATTATTCTGGTATTTCCTTCATAACGCAAAGCCAATGAGTACGCTGCGTTTAGAGAAGGCAGACGATATATTTAAGCCCTGTAAATATCAACACTAGCACAGCCTCCGTACAATCTAATTTGCTCTCTAACACAATCCATCATGACTGAAGTATGTTTTTGCTTATAGGGATCATAAAAACTCACTTGATGTATTGCTTTTTTTTCTCCCCTTTCTGTGCTCTCTGGGAAAATTCAGTCATACACGGATCTCTTTCTTTAGGAGAAAAAAAAGAGAGAGAGAGAGAGAGGTTCTTTGTCACCAGGGCATTTACAAACACAAACTTACTTTTTCTAGAGAAAAGGTATCATAAAACGGGAGTTTCATCAATGGCCCCATCAGTACTCTGGTGACAAAGCTGTACTCCGCCTCCGTTCTGTAGGCAGCTCACTTTTGGGGTCTAAAAAAGAAGTTTCAACTCCTGATGAGATGCCCAGCCAGCTGCTGTCTCAAATATTTATTGCCGGTGATCCATGTGAACGGTCAACAGGATAACTGGAGATGTGATTTCATAACGCGCCTCTCGCAGTTTTATTTGGGGATCCCTAATGCTTATCACAACCACGACTGGCAAACGGGGGCTCTGCAGGTCCATCTTCATGGATCTGGTCAGGAATCTCCTCTCCTGGTGGTGGCACTGGAGCTGGGATGGAGGAGAAGGGGGCGGGGCCGGACAATTCGCAGGGAGGCAGATCAGGAGATGGTTTTTTTCCCCCTTTTACTGGGATGTCCCGATGGGACCACAACAGGGATCTTTATTCCAGTACAGATGGCTTAAGGAGGGTGGGGGTGGGGAGGAAACAGAGCTGGGGGGGTAGAGTGAAGGAGAGAGAGAGGCACAGAGAGAGAGGAAACAGAGAGAGACGGAGGCTGGGGAGAGAGACAGAGGAAATAGAGAGGGGGCAGAGACAGGGAGGGAAGACAGAGAAATAGGAGGAGGAGAGGGGAGAGAAGGGGAGGATAAAGAGAAAGAAAGAACAAATAGTAATCGAGTTCCCTAGTCTCAGATTCACGCAGATTCCAAATCTGCAGATTCCGACACAACTTTCAATCGCGATCGTGGCAGCAAGTCAATCTCAGACTTCCTTGCCTCCTGCCTAAACCCCACACCTTCACTTTGTCCGCAACAGGGAAAGCCGGAGGTAAGAGGCCCCTGGGAAAGAGATGAGAGACACTGACAAATACAGGGTGGTGCGGGGGGGTGGGGGGGTCATCTTAAAAAAAAGATATGCAGGAACCAACATGTCTGTTCCGGCCAGCCACCACCCAGCATGACCTAAACTTGGCCGGCACAACCCAAACCCCCAATTTTGCTCCCAGAACCTTCACTTAGTGCAGAGGGATGAGGCACATTCTGTCACCAAGTAGATAAAAGAAGCATCTGCAAAATTAGGGAGCGATCCCATTCATTGTGCACCAACAGAAGATGGAGAAAATCAGGCATCAGGCAAAACATCCGAGTGATGATGGTTGTGGGACTCTGAGTACCGCTTATCTGGGTACTTCTGTGTGTTCTCCAAGTTTCCTACAATAACTTAAAATCCTACGCATCTGTCTTGCTGGGCTCCTCTCACTGGGGGCTCTCCTGTCTCTGCCTCTGAGCTGCCCTCCCCTCCCCGAGAGCCCCCCCTCCAGTCCATCATCCCTGTCTCTTTACTGCCTGCCTGCCATCCCAGGCTGCAGACTACAGTGAGAGCAGGAAATCCACCTGTTCAATTCCGTCTCCTCGGAGATTAGCAGGTAACAGTCACTTACCATCAACGCACTGAAAGAACAATAGATTGATTGCTTCTTTTAAATGAGAAAAATAGCAATAAATGCCTTGTCAAGACTCTGTCGGACAGTCAAAAGCCTTTACTCACTATCAAATGCTATGACAGATCTGCTGCCTCAGTTCTGTGCTCCGACAAAGATTCCACAGGCAACGCCATCCTCACAGAGTCGCCTGCCAAGATACTGGAACACAGGATTCTAGAGTCTATGTTGCTAAATATGAATGAAAAATCAAAACTCTGAAATAGCCGACAATAGACAATGGCCAAATGTAAAAGAGAGCCTGTGATCAATAGCAGCTTAATGTCCACTGATGGTTCTCATGCGGAGACGCGGGCAATTCTGTGACTTTCATGTTCAGAAACATTATAAACTGCAAGGGCCCACGGGAATGCAAGACTTTGGTAAGAAGTTTCATTATACTGACTAGTTCTAAATGAGCAGTTTTTAAAGAATGTGATTCTTCTCTTCAGTTAGCACGTGCGTAGGTATAAAGTGCAGGGCGGTCAGGATGCCGACACAGGCTTCTCATTTGGGGGACAGACCTCATCTGAGTCCTTATTTAACCTGGAGCATGTCACATTAAGTCTCAAAGCTGGAGTCTGTCTGCCACATGGGAAAAGCAGATCTGACAGCAGAGGTCTCGGGGGATTCGGAGAAATACATTGATACCAATGTCTGGCACATAACAAGGGCTCAAAACATGCCAGCCACCTTTAGAGAACGATAATATTATCCATATATTATTTATAGAAATTTACATATGTACTATACATTATACAATACATAAATTATATATAATATGGAAAGCATATAGGTACTTTTTTTTTTTTTTTTGCTTTTTGGGGCCGCACTCATGGCACATGGAAGTTCCCAGGCTAGGGGTCCAATCAGAGCTGTAGCTGCCAGCCTACACCCAGCTCACAGCAACGCCAGATCCTTAACCCACCGAGTGAGGCCAGGGATCGAACTCACGTCCTCATGGACTTTTAGTCAGGTTCATTACTGCTGAGCCACGATGAGAGCTACCATACATGCACATTTTATATATTTGTATAAAATTCTTATAATTCTCCTCTGTCACCCTCCCAGCATTTTATATGGCGTTTCCTAATAAACAGATCAATACAAACCAAAAGAGGAAACAAAACTTTGATGTGTTGAGAAGGAGCCCGAAATTTCGGTGTGTTTCCCGAGTTACAGCTGTGACCAAGGGGTGTCATCCTGAATGAGCAAGCAAGGAGCAGACAGAGACGCCGCAAGACGAACACCGTGACCCAGAGGTCTCCTCTTTGATTTAATTTTATCCGGGGTATCAAGGTGACTATAACCCTCTATTTCTTCCAAAAGAAAAAACTGTGATTGCTGTTCTTGTTCCCTAAGATTATGTTCATTTGCGTTTGACTTTTCTTTACTTGATTCACGAATATTCGAATAATTGTTTTCTTTGTCTAAATTCAGACACTGACGGTACAGCTGCTCTCCTGTCTGCGATTATGCTCTTACTCCCTCCCCCTCGCAGAAGGGGCTCCCTCCGCCCCTCTTTATCCAACCTCCTCTTCAGGCCAGACACCCCATTTTACCATCTTTCTGCTCTTTCAAACTCTCTCTGCACTTCCCGATCTTCAGCACTCTTTGGTACCAGGTAGTATGATTTGTTTACAGTTTCCAAGCAGGTTGCAAGATTGGGAGTGGGGCAGATTACATCATGAGCCCTTGCATAATTCCCGCTCTATGCATGACATTAAAATGGGCAAATAATGACCAAAGGCCTGCGGGATGCAAGGCACCGTTCAGCCTCAAGTATTAAAAAGGTGAGAACTGCTAAGATGAACCCCTTACCTTGAAGAAGTTTGCAATTTAGAGGAAAAGAGAGACCCAGGTAAAAGTGCTGGCATGTGGGATAGTGACAGAGGTATCAGCAAATATTGCTACACTGTAACCGTTACTGTGAATAATAATAACAACAGCAACAAGATCAAGGAATGCTTAGGAGGCACTCACACTGTGCTTCTAAGAACCTTCAGTGAACAGTCTCTTCTAATGTATGGGATTCTGTCCATCAAGATGAAAGTAACGGGGGAAGATGGCTGTCTGAAGGAGAGAGGATGACACTCTTTTAAGACCCATGGGACATGCCTGGATCACGATCCTACTAGGGACTAGAACTCTTTGGGAAGTAGATTATTCCAGGCCTGCAATATGACACCTGCTACATGCATCTGGACCATGATGTCACATACGACTGCAAGATAGCCATCGAAGACAAGCAGAGTCACGTCAAAGGAACTCACCAGGCAACATAAGGAGACTCCCAAGGATCAGAGGGTGAATAATCGTAGGATCAATAAAGACAGTAACTTCAGTCCTTGAGTTTATAATCATACAAAAGCATCCTGTCACCATCGGAGTATGTAAATGAACCAATTCATTCATTAGAAAACAAAAAAGGAAAATAAAATCTTCTCTTCTATTTCCCATATAAGCTGGATCCCTGAAGATCCTAAAAGTAGACTGGAGAATTTTTTTTTTGGCATAGAGAAATTCCCAGGCTAGGGGCTGAACCCACACCACAGCAGTGACAACACCAGATCTTTAACCGCTAGGCCACCAGGGAGGGAACTCCGATTTTAAGAAGTATACCAGTAAATCCATGAAGAAAGGAGGATAAAACTAGACTATCGTCACTCTGAAACCCCTAAAGAATTTGTGGATCCAGATGCTGAGCATCCATGGTTCCAGCATCACAGAAAGAAGATAAATTGATATGAAAAGAAGAGCAGATACTACAGAATTGAACTTGTATCTAATCAAGACTCTGGAACTGGAGTTCCCGGCATGGCTCAGAGGAAGCGAATCTGACTAGCATCCATGAGGATGTGGGTTCGATCCTTGGCATCACTCAGTGGGTTAAAGATCTGGCATTGCCGTGAGCTGTGGTATAAGTCACAGATGTGGCTCAGATCTGGCATTGCTGTGGCTGTGGCGTAGGCTGGGGGCTACAACTCCGATTTGACCCCTAGCCTGGGAACCTCCATATGCCACTGGTGTGGCCCTAAAAACACCAAAAAATTTTTTTAAAAAAAACTCTGGAACCATTTACAACTTGAAATACAAAAGACAAAGGACCAGGTGAAACTACACCCAGGATGCAACCAGCAAACCCCAGGCTGAGGGAAATGCTACATGGAAAACAGCCTGTTTCCTTCGACCACATCAACAAGTACCAGAAAGAAACTGTAAACACAGACAAAAATGTGGGAGTCAAGCTGATTAAAAGATCCTTAAAGGAGATCAAAAGAGCCTTTTATAGGCAATGGGTGATTTGGATCCTGGTTCAAATGAACAGATGATACTTCTGAGAAAATCGGGTGAACAGTGCTTTAATAATTAATGGTGTTAAGGAATCACTGTTAGTTTGTAGCAGGTATGATGGTTCTATCCGAAAAAAGCCTTCTTTGCTTTGCTAGTTTACAGACTGCAATTAGCCAAAATAATACAAACGATAACAACTGCTGGCAAGGAGGCAGAGAAACTGGAAGCCCTGTACACTGACGGTGAGAATGTAAATTGGTGCAACCATTAGAGAAAACCATCCGGAGGTTCCTCAGAAAAATTAAAAATTGAATTACCATAGGATCCAGCAACATCCCTGCTGGGTATTTTTCCAAAAGAGTCGTATCCGGATCCCAAAGACCCTGTACCCTCATGGGAACTGCAACATCATTCACAATGGCCAAGATATGGAAACAGACTAAATATCTATCCACAGATAAATGGCCAAAGCCAGTGAGGTATATGCATACGACAGAACACTACTCAACATTAAAAAGAAGGAATCCTGCCACACGTGACAGCACAGGTGAACCCACACAGGACACTGTGCAAACTGAAATAAGCCAGAGAGGGGACAGACAAGTGTGGGATCCCACTTAGATGAAGTATCTCAAATAGTCTAATTCACAGAAACAGAGTAGAATGGTGGTTGCCTGGGACTATGGGGAGGGAGCCGTGGGGTGTCAGGTTTTAATTCAGCAGGACAAACTCGGTACTGCATCTTGCCTCGTTAACAACATTGCATTGTGCACTCACAATTTTATTAAGAGGGTAGACCTCATGTTAAATAAAAATTAAATCAATGGGAGTCCTCATCATGGCGCAGCAGAAACGAATCTGACTAGGAACCATGAGGTTGTGAGTTCGATCCCCAGCCTCGCTCAGTGGGTAAAGGACTCGGTGTTGCCGTGAGCTGTGGTGTAGGTTGCAGACGCAGCTCAGATCCCGCATTGCTGTGGCTGTGGCATCGGCCGGCAGCTGTACCTCCAATTCAATCCCTAGCCATATGCCATGGGTGCGGCCCTAAAAAGACAAAGTACCAAAAAAAAAATTAATTAAATTAAATCAATGAAGTCAAAATTTTTAAAAGACTTCTTATCCCTTAGAAATGCAAACTGAACTACATACAGAACAATGATGGGGTGTTTGGCACTTGCTTCAAAGTAGCATGAGCTGGGGGAGTGGCGGCGGGGACCGAGGGGCAGGTAAGCAAGACACTGTGAGGATGATTGCATCTGAGTGATGGTGGGTTTGGGGCTTCTCTCTGTTTCTCTACAGGGGTAAACTTTTGCATAATAAGAAGTTTCTTTGGTAAAAAAAACAATCCACAGGAGATGATGTAAGGTGACAGTGATCAAAATGACCATCAGGTATCCTGCAGCCTGGCATAGTTCGTTCCACGTCTAGCCTCCGTCTACGTAATGCTGTAGAACTCAGTGTCTAAAAGCAACGCCACCCACTTTAGCCAAGATAACCATTTATATTCCATGCCCTTATGAAACCATTACGAACCGTGTCCCAAGAGAAATAACGTGATGCCTTTAAAGTACATGAATTAATTATTAGTAGGAAAGAATGAAAACCGTATCTACCTCTTAGAGGTATTAACACCCCAAAGCTGTTGCAAGTCCCCTTCTCAACCCTGGAAAGGTCGCTGGTATGTAATGAATGATAGGGTCACTGAAGGTCACAGAATATTAAAAGTGAGCTGAATTTTAAGAGTTTCCTGCAAATAAAATTCCCTACAGGGAATTTATTAAGCCCCAGCAAGGTTACAGAGTTATATATGGTGTTTTAATGCTACTTTTATTAATCATAACCTTTCCAGGGTGCATCATTTGAGAAGGCACACACTTTAATACAAAAAGGTGGGTCCTACATTATTGCCAGGAACATGAAATAATGAAATTTCTGTGGCGGAAGAGAAGAAATCCCAGTTCGGTAGGTGACTAGGCTCCAGCAGAGATGAGCCTTTCTTAAAGGTAAATAAGCATCAGAGGCATCGGTCATCGGCAAGAAACCTGAGCTATCCAGAAGAAAATTTGCCCACAAGTTAGACTTTATACTTACATTTCTATTTCCAACACATCGCTGAACTTCAAAAAGTACAAGGAACTCAGGTGACACATTCTGAGGGGTTTGGGAGAGAAAAAGAATAAGAACCCTTCCACAGCACTGAGTCATGTTCAAAGACAGGAATAAGAGTCAGAGATCAGAGTTCAAATCCCAGCTCAGCCCATTTCAGCTGCCTGAGCTCAGCCTCTCTGAACCAACTCGTTCAGCTATAAAGTGAAACCAGTAAATACGTCTCCCATGAAGCTGTTATGAAAACTCAACCAGAGTATTTACATACATATGTATGTATTACATACATACATGCACATTCTAAACGGCATATGCCAAATTCCTGGCACATATTAACCATAATATAAATGTCTATATTTATTTTAAACTAAAACTCTTTTAAAACCCTGCAGAGACCTTGGCCTTTGTGTTCATGTAACATTTTCTTCTTGCTCTTTATTACAATTCCTCTGTTGTAGAGCAAACACAGCTCTGAAGTGAAGTATGAGTTCCAATCCCAGACTGAAATTTTTTTTTTTAGGGCCATACCAGCCACCTATGGAAGTTCCTGGGTCAGGGGTTGAATCCGAGCTGCAGCTGCAGGCCTATGCCACAGCCACGGAAACACCAGATCTGAGTCACATCTGCAACCTACACCGCAGCCCATGGCAACCCACTGAGGCAGGCCAGGGATTGAACCTGCATCCTCACAGAGACAACATCCAGTCACCCACTGAGCCACAAGAGGAACTCCTGAGACCAAAATTGTTACTGGCTATGAAACCCAAGGAAAATTGCTTTAAGACATATATGTATGTGTCTTTAAAAAGGGACAGAAATAGAAAACCCCCTTCTGTGGTTCTTGTGGCGTTCAGTGAGATAATGAATGCAAAACTCTTGAAGTCTGCGCATGGCAAACAGTCCACATATAAATACTAATTATCCCCTGCCTTTACAAGGCTCCATATACGGCAGTGATTTCATTCATCCTGGACCATTCCACCTGGGGATTAAATAAGCCCATCTGACAGAGTTCCCCTCATGGCCCGGTGGAAACAAATCCAACTAGCATCCATGAGGACGCAAGTTCAATCCCTGGCCTCACTCAGCGGGTTCAGGATCCGGCGTTGCCGTGAGCTGTGGTATAGGTCGCAGACGTGGCTCGGATCCTGCATTGCTGTGGCTGTGGTGTAGGCCGGCGGCTACAGCTCTGATTCGACCCTTAGCCTGGGAACCTCCATAGGCCACGGGTGAAGCCCTAAAAAGCCAAAATCATCATCACAGTAACAATCCCATCTGTGAGGAAGTTATCCCTGGCCCCTAACTTCCCTTTCCCTCTCTGCGTTTCCGTCTGTTGCCTGCTGGTTCTGCCCTTGCTGCAGGTGGAAGACAGCCAGGAGCTGCGTGCCCATCACCAAAAACCCCGGAGTTTTCTAAAGCTCTGGTCATGTGGCATCTGGCCTCTTTCCTCGGGAACACAATTCCAAGGAATGAGCTTTTCAGAGAAATTTCATCTTTTATCATCTGCCAAGAACAACCACAGAGAAGGGACAGATCTAAAAGCCGAGTCACATCCTCAGGCACAGTCGCATGCCCCTGAATCACCGGGGAAGGAGGAGCTGGTCCCTCTAATCCTGAATATTTGTGTGGGGTTGGGTAAAAGAAGTGGGCTGGTACAAGCAAGCGCGCACACGCACACTGCCGACATTACCGCTTGTTTATAAAGAACATTAGAATGTCAGGTGCTGGTTTAATTTGTTTTGTAGTCAATTTTCCTGCCCCTCAAGGCTCATTAGCCAAGTAATCATTCCATATGATAATGCGTCCTCTGTGTTTCTTCCTTGGGTCCAAGAATACATCTTCAGCGCCATTCCCAGCAGCGGGCGACCTTCATCAGCAACCTTGCCTGGCTTTGCTGAAAGGATGCCAGCTCGGCACACGTGTTCCTCTTTCCCAACATCCATTAACTCCACTTACTATATATTTAGACATCTGGCCAAGGAAGCAACACACTTATTTCTCCCACCCTCCGTAATAATCCAGCATCATGTCTGTTTCCTCACAATGTGTCCATCTGAGACAGGCATCCAGATCGAGCCCGAGTCAAATTATAATGGCTTTGGCCAGATGGTCCACGTCTGGGAAAGAAGGTTTATTGGAAGTTTGCGTACTAGTTACTCTTGAAATCACAGCAAAGGCTACCATGAAGCTGAGGTCTGGGAGTCTAGGTTTCAAAAAGGACCCAAAGTTGTTCTCCTTAAAGCCTGGGGCCAATCTTTCTTCAGAACCATGAGAGTTCCTTGGCATCAACCCTTCTCCAGCTACAGCCTGTCTTCTTTAAAACACATTAATAAGATGACATTTATTTTATCTTTTTAGGCTACACTTGCAGCATATGGAGGTTCCCAGGCAAGGAGTCCAATTAGAGCTACAGCTGCCAGTCTACACCACAGCCACAACAATGTGGGATCTGAGCCACACCTGTAACCTACACCACAGCTCATGGCAACAACGGATCCTTAACCCACTGAGTGAGGCCAGGGATCAAACCCGAGTCCTCATGGATACTAGTCTGGCTCATTACTGCTGAGCGACGACGGGAACTCTCAATAAATTGACTTCTAATGTGATAATGTATGGATGTCCCTCCCCAAAATTCTATCTTTAAATTCTATTTTTAGACTTGACTTTTTCCTTGATCTCTAGACTTGGGTATAAATTCTGTTCTTGCATCCATACTTGAAAGTTTCCTGGACATCTCAAGCTTGTCCAAAAGGGAGATCTTGAGTCTTGAACCCTATAGCTGGACTGGCTCCTCTGCTGGGCTTCTCCCATCTTTAAGTCACTACCACTTACCGGCTCGCCGGGAGTCCCCCTTCCTTCCTCCCTTCCCTTCACTCCTCCATCTGTCAATGGGACCACCAAATTTTGTCCATCTGATTGCCATTTTTCTAGCACTAGCCACCAACACCTCTAACTTTGGGTTCCTCTGCGTCTACTAACCGGCTTCCGTGTGTCTCTGCTCTTGAAACATCTGTCGCATAGCAACCCAAGGGATCTTTTTAATACATAAATCAGAAGATATTTCTTCCTTGCTGAGACCTATCCACTGGTTTCCCCTGGTTCAAGGGGAGGAGCCCCAAGCCCTTACCTTGGGTGCAGCCCCCGCATGGGCTGTCCCATCGGACCTCTTCACTTCATTCACCCCCCCACTCACTACACCAAGTGTACACGGACCCCCTTTCTGCTCCCCAATAAATCAACCTCATGTCTACCCTCAGGGGCCTTCGCCCCAGCTCTTCTCTCTTCCCGGAATGGTGTTCCCTGGAGCCTCTGCAGGCCTTGTGCTCAGCCTTCACGTCTCAGCCAAAACGCCATCTCTGCAGAGACACTTCCCACCTATGGCAGCAAATCAAACTACACGCACATCCTCCACAAAAGGAAACCCCCTAACCCAGCAAGCTTTATTTTGTTTTATTGTATTTAAGTCTTCTTAGGGCTGCACCGGCAGCATATGGAAGTTCCCAGGCTAGGGCTTGAATCGGAGCTGCAGCTGCCGGCCTACACCACAGCCACAGCAACGCCAGGCCTGAGGCGTGTCTGTGAACCTACACCACAGCTCCTGGCAACACTGGATCCTTAATCCACTGAGTGAGGCCAGGGATTGAACCCACATGCTCATGGTTACTAGTCAGGTTCATTACAGCTGAGCCACAATGGGAACTCCCAAGCTTTATATATTTTGTAGTGCTTATCACCACCTGCACTTCTCCTGTTGACTCCTATTCACTGCTGAAATATCTCTCGCCACTCCCTGCACTGGAATCTTCAAGGGCAAGAAGCCCATTTATATTTTGCACTGAACTATGTTTAGCAGTTAGAAACTGCCTAGTGTATGAAGAGTGTCTAATACATATTCACTGAAGGAGCAAAAAAATGAATAAATGGATGGATGGATATGAAAGGCTTGACTGTGTTTTTCCATTGAAGACTCCATTGAGTGTAACCATAAAACTCAAGTTAAACTACAGTTTCCTGATCCTTAGACAACTCGGAACCTTGATTCAAGCCACCAAAGACCCAAACATTAACGTTCAGCCGTCCTTAGAAATGATCTGTCACCACCCAAATGCCTAACCTCCTTACTCCTCAAAGGGTGTTCTGGGATCAACAGCAGCATCGTTACTCAGGAGTTTATTATAATTTCAGAATCTCAAGCCCCACCCCAGACTTACTGAGTCAGCACCTGCACTTCAACAAGATTCTCGGGTGATCTGAATGCCCATCAAAATTTGAGAAGCCTTATTTTGGTTCCATTGCTATGAGTCTGATGCTTATTAGAAGCCCCATCGCAGGCCAATTAAATTTGAGTCTCTGGGGCCACCGTCTGACCATCATGGATACCTTTAAGGCTCTCTCTCAAGTATTTTTTTTTTTTTTTTGCCTTTTGTCATTTTAGGGCCACACCCGTGGCATGTGGAGATTCCCAGGCTAGGGGTCTAATCAGAGCTACAGATGCCGGCCTACGCCACGGCCACAGCCACGCGGGATCTGAGCCATGTCTGCAACCTACACCACAGCTCATGGCAACGCTGGATCCTTATTCCATTGAGCAAGGCCAGGGATCGAACCTGCAACCTTATGGTTCCTAGTCAGATTCGTTTCCACTGTGCCACGACGGGAACTCCTCTCTCAAGTATTCTAATGTGCAAACAATAGTTAGAACCACCAATACAGCATAAAGACAAGCATCTCAAAATTTTATAAACTCTATGCCTGTGACAGCAGAGGGACCATTATTCCAAAACTGAAACAAAGATGATGCAGAAACATGAGGAAGAGTGACAAAACCCCAGCTCTGTAGACCATGGAGCAGATCCAGGCTCAGGTGATGTCCCAGAAGAGAGAAGCAACCTCGGGCTTGTGACTTAGACCAAGGGAGGGTCGTAGTGTGTGTTACTTAGTTTTCATGGAAAATACACACACAGATATTTCATAATATTTCTCCACAACGAGGAAAGGGAACCACCTGAAGTACACGAACGTCTTCAGATATTACCCATAACTTCACACCTTTTTAAAATTTCACACCTTAATCAAAGGCAGATGCTGTTTGCCTGTGGCACGCCAATGTTTTGAAACTGCTATCTGTAATTAGCTCATTAGCTCACCTGTGGAATTGTTTGATATAAAAAAAGGATTTTTGTTTTTTACTTGAATCAGGTCTTCTAAGACAG
Source organism: Catagonus wagneri (assembly GCA_004024745.2). NCBI lineage: Eukaryota > Metazoa > Chordata > Mammalia > Artiodactyla > Tayassuidae > Catagonus > Catagonus wagneri. The sequence continues at coordinate 4,425,717 of PVHT021183594.1, forward strand.
GGACAGTAACTCACCATAAGTGGGGGAGATTCTTGGGGTCTTCACCTGTTGCATCCAGACACCAGGAGAGACTCAAAGCAAGGAGGTTCAGCTTTCTAAGGAGGCTCCTGGTGAAGCAGTCAAAAAGCATTGCCTCGACACGGAAAATTTAACTTGGTTTCTGTCTCCACATCAATAGCTCCATCAAAGGGTTAAGTAGCATGCTTTGAAAGATTCAACCTGCCCTGATTTAAGACGCACAATTTTTTTTTTTTTTTACTTTATATATGAATATCCTTAGCCACTGTACCATCAGTCAAGTTCTCCATAGGAAACAGACGGTACCCTCAAATTCGGATTATTTAAGGAGAGTTTACTTACCAAGGTACTATTTTCAAAGGTGTGGGCGGAGGGCAGGGGTACCAGACAGGAGGGGCGGCAACCCCAAATTAGGAGCAGCGTGGCCCTTACCAGCCCAGGCTAGCGGGGAGAGGGGCAGGAACCCCACCGGGCCCAGCAGTGCCTTCTAGACCTCAGTGGGGGCGCAGGGACCCAAAATGCCTCCACTGCACTCAGCTCCCTCCCTCCAACCTCCAGCCAAAACTCCTGCCAGATTCAAGGGCACAGGAGCTGTAAGCGTAGTTCCTGCTTATCAGCTTCCTGGCAAAAGAGCAGAAGGACTCTGCAGACAGAATAACGGTCCCCTCCAGAGATGCCTCCCCCATTCCTGGGACTCCGTGAAAACCTGTCAATTAAGTTTGTGAATGAAGCGAATCAAGTCTGTAGGTTGAGTTAAAACAGCTCACCAGCCCATCTGAAGCTAGGGAGCCTACTCCGAATTGTCTAGGTGGGCGCAACACGCTCCTGAGGGTCCTTACAGGTGGAAGGAGAAGGCAGAAGAGACTCAGAGGCAAGGTTATCAGCTTGGAAGATGGGGAAGAGCCACAAGCCAAGGAAGGCAGAGAAAGCAAGGAAGAGGGCTGTCCCCTAGAGCCTCCAAAAGGTAACATAGCTCCTTTCCTCTCACAGACAGACAGACAGACACAGACACACACACACCCTCTCTTGCTCTGTTGGAAGAAAGCTGTTGTAAGCAACTCTATAAAGACACACACGTGACAGGGGAATGAAGCCTCTTTCCGATAAATCATCAGAAAATTAAGACCTGCTAGCAAACGTGCGGGAACATGGAAACAGGTCCTTCAGCCCCACTTGCGCCTTCGGATAACGACAGCCTCCATCAACATCTTGACTGAAACCGCCTAAGAGACCCTGAAGCAGGATCACCCAGCTGAGCTGCACCCCGAATCCTGACCAGCAGAAACCACGTACTGTGCCACCTGCTTATTGCTTGAGGCCGACGAGTTTGGGGTTAATTGGTTCCGCAGCAACAGACGACTGACACATTCACCAAAAAAGGGAGGCGCTTTAAAAACACTCGGAAATAATTCATTAGAGATGAGAGAATTTGAAAAGTTCACAGCCTCCCTCAAAACAACTGAACAATCCCCCGTGTCAGCCCTGGGGATCAGGAGTCACAGAGGCAGAAGCAAGCCCTCTAAAAGATGCTTAATTATTCGGTGGTAAAGGTTTTGCTTTTTTTTTTCTTTTTTTTGGCCACACCCACAGCATGCAGAAGTTCCCAGGCCCCAGTTTGAACCGGCGCCACAGCAGTGACAATGCCAGATCCTTAACCTGCCGAGTCACCAGGGAACCCCCTAAAAAGTTTCACTTTCTGTGGGAAAGAAATTCCTCCCTTTGGGATCTCAAACTGCCCAAATCATGTGCCTTCATCCCAGAACTTGAGTCTCCAAGCTGCTGCTAACACAGGGAAATAGGGCTACTTCCTGCTCATCAGCATTTTACCCTCAAACCTTCTGTCACACTGCATTTTTTTTTTTTTTCAAACAGGCAGGAAACTAAGAGCTGTCCTCAGCTCTTCTGCCAGCTTCCAGTCCAACTCCTATTTGTCCAAGGGTCCTGGGAGCCAGACAGAGGTCTTGACATTGACGCCTCTTGTCCGGCTCCGAGCGCCAGGACCTGCCCTGACCGGGCTCCGGGGAGGTGGGGGAGGAAATGCCCTCTCACGCAGCCAGCTGGTTCTCTGCTGATTTCAACCCACTGGCCATCTGGTCTCTCCTCCCTGCTATGCACACAGCTTGGTCTGGAAGTGGAAACTTTCTGCGGGATTCAGCATTTTTTACTTTTTTTGCAAACCCAGGATGCATCAAAAGAGGAGAGAACACGGGCTGGTATGTGATATTATGTTGCCTGTCCACATATAGAAACTGATGCACAGAAAATCAAAGTCATTGCCTGGCAAGGGTCCAGCAGAATCTGTGCCTGTTGAAAATCACAGCCATTCAAATCTACAGGGTCGGAGGACAACAAAACTTCCATCCCAGGTGGTAACGAATTCCGCTTAGCTTTTCTGCAGAATTCACCTAAGTCAAAAACCAAAGCTCCAAAGCAAACGAAAGGGGTTTCCTTTAAATTAATTTATTTTGCCTCATAAAACACTGGGTCACACAAGTCCCTACTAAGTGCCTCTGAAATAGATACACTGCCCCAAACGGATAAAGCTAATGAAGTTCTCCCAAAACCAGCCTAGCCAATGACGAAGTTCTGAAAGAGTGATATTCTAAAATTCTATCATTTAAGAGTGATAACCTAAAATTGGACAGAAAGGAATACTGACATACACAGCGACCAGTGCAGACCAGTCTGTAGAGTCCAAACACATCCGTTCACATAAGTAGTGGACTACACTTATTTATAGTGTATGCGTGCATGTGTGCACACACACGGGTGCACACATCTCAAGCCTGGTGATAATTTATAAAGTGAAAAAGTTTAGAAAACATGGTTTTTCGAGTCACTCTGTTAAAAGTGAGGATACCAGGTGAATGAAGATCCAATGATATACAGCCCTCCTCTGCCATCTTTCCTAATCTCCTGGAGAAGTGATGTATGATGGTTCAATTTATCAGCCCAGAAAGTCTTCATGATGGGCCACCAAGGAGCCAAAATGCAAGCCTTCTCATTAGTATTTTGCATCATTAAAGTACAATTTGCCAAGCTTTTTTTGTTTGTTTACAAATGACCAATGGATAACTAAAGGTCGTATTTTATCCAGTTTGTAGTATTGAAAAATAAACATGCATTATTACTAGAGTTTACTGGGGACTATAATTCATCCTTGTGCTAAGAAGTCTAGATATGGAGAACTTAAGAAGAAATATTGCAGGAGTTCCCGTCGTGGCTCAGTGGTTAACGAATCTGACTAGGAACCATGAGGTTGCGGGTTCGATCACTGGCCTTGCTCAGTGGGTTAAGGATCCGGTGTTACCGTGAGCTGTGGTGTAGGTCGCAGGTGTGGCTCAGATCCCTTGCTGCTGTGGCTGTGGCAAAGGCCGGCGGCTACAGCTCCGTTAGACCCCTAGCCCGGGAACCTCCATATGCCGCGGGTGCAGCTCTACATAAAAGCAAAAAGACAAAAAAAAAAAAAAGAAGAAATGTTGCAAACACCCCCACCGGTGGCTTGAACTCCTGGAATTTTCCGGAAGGACTTTCTGATTTTAGTTATCACCAAATTTATTGAGCCCAGGGGTATACAATTAAGTATTTCTTGACATTGTTATTGTGATTCTTATGGTTGTTTTGGCTAACACCTCAGCATTAACCGGATTTTTGGCTGAGATTTCTCTGAGAATCTGATTTAAAAAAAAAAAAAAAAAAGCTATGGACCTAACACCCAAACAAAAAGTTGTTCTTATAATTTTTGTTTTTTTAAGGGCTGCGCCTGCAGCATATGGAAGTTCCCAAGCTAGGGGTCGAATCCAAGCTGCAGCTGCCGGCCTACACCACAGCCACAGCAGCACTGGATCTGAGCCACATTTGTGACCTACAACACAGCTCATGGCAACCCTGGATCCTTAACCCACTGAGTGAGGCCAGGGATTGAACCTGCATCCTCATGGATACTAGTCAGGTTTGTAACCCACTAGGCTACAACAGAAACTCCCTGTTCATGTAATTTTGGGCATAATTTCAGTTAAGCCCCTGAAGTCCATTGGTCCGCTGGTGGCCCCCAGGGTGAGAATTCCTTTTTTAGAAGAGGAACTACAAGACAATAATGTGTCTTACTGTCCCTATATCACAGAGATTGCACCATCTAAAAGCGGAGAAAGAAAAGCATTGGTATCCACCCCAAAGAAGTAGACAGATGCCCTCTGACCGAGGGCTTTGTCCTTCCAGGACTACTACCTGTCTTCTGAGAAACAGAAACAGGAGACTAGTTAAAAACCATTTCAGTTGTGGGTATTTGCATGTAGGTTAGACAACTTACTAAATTTATGCAAACAATCCTGTGGGACCATCCCCCGCAATGTCTTCCAAAAAGGAATAAAATATGATGCGAGAAGAGACAGCTACAAGGTACCACCTAAAAGCCTTTTCCTGTCTTGGCCATACCTGCCCGTCCCAGAGCGACCTGGCCTCGGTGCCTTTAGAAATCAGACCTGACTTTTGCAAGTCTTGAATGGTCCAGTTCCTTTTCTCTTTAAAGTTTCCTCACAGGCCCCATGCTGAGAAGTGACACAGTTCCAATAATATCCCACGGCTTCTGAATGTCCTTTGCGAAGGGAATTGTCCCAGCTCCATTGTACACAAAGCATTTCCTTTCACCCTCGGCTGGCTGCCTCATGGAGCTTTAAAAGGAGGGGGGCTATTTTTGGCAAGGGAGGGACAATGGAATACAAACAACAGTCTGCAAGAGGGGAGCATATGTAAAATGCCCCTGACATCCGTGCGCTCCCAGGTGCCCAATTATTGTTAGGAAATAGGATATTCATTCCCAGTGCCTTAAGAATCGACATTGCTTCATATCCATCAAGCCCTTTTCTTGAAGTAACTGAAAAATAAGCTAATACCTCATATAAGCCTGCCTCTTTCGAAGGCATAATCCTTCTTCTCAGCCAAAAAGGCACCGTGTAATAGGGATGGCAAATACATTTCATTCTACATAGTAATTCCAATTGGCTGAGAGGAGACGCCTAAAGTGATGTATTGAGGATTCTAAGGAAGTGTCTCTGATCAGGGGGAGGGGGTTTGATTATTAATGTCTGCCACGTAGAGGCAAAGGAAGGTGGTGACATGCAGGCCTGGCGCTTGCCATTTCGATGTCGGGCGTTACCCAGCACTGAATGAAAATGCATGAATAGGAAGACTGCATAATATATAAGTTGGGCTGTACTTGAGAACATGATTTTTTACAAGTCTATTTTACCGAGCGATTTTTCATGGACGTTTCTAAACTACATTCTGAAAGACCAAGTCGTGTCGGGGAGCATTACTGTGAGGGGCCTGAGCACCCCCTCCTGTGCCTTCCTGGAGTTTGTGGGAAGGGGCCCCGCTGCCCCCACCCTTGGGCAGGACCAAGTGGGTGTCCCCGAGCAAGGTCAAGTGAAAGGAAGACGCCCTGCCATCAGCCTCCTCAAATCCATACCCTGGATGACAATCTATGTCCCCACCGCACTTATGCTCTGGATCTGAGTCACTGGTTTCCAACTGGGGGAACATCCCCCCTCCAGAGACCTCTGGCAATATCTGGAGACACCTCTGGCAGTCACGGCCCGAGAATGAGGGTGCCACTGGGCATCTAGTAGGCAGAGACTGGGGACACTGCTACAACCACCCTACAGTGCCCAGGACAGAGCCCCGCAGCACCAGGAAACCATCCCATCCAAACGCCAATAGCGCAGGAGTGTCCACGTAAAATGCTGTTGCAACTCAAAAGTACTGATCTCTGCTGTTCACAGCACACCGTGGGATTGCCGCGGGACGCTAAGCTTGGGCTCAGAGCGTGAGTCCCTCCCCACCAGTCCTGAGACCCTAAGCGAAGCACTCGACACCCCTCCCTCCCTGTCTGTCTGTCTTTCGGTTCCCACATCCCCATCTCTGAGGTCTACTCCACAGGACAACATGTGAAAATGGAATGAAAGCTCTTGCTTGGCAAAGTACTTGGCAGATAGATGGACAGTGTTAGCAGAAAACTGGAATGACAAGAAATGCAAAATGTGCCAACAGGCAAACAATGTGCCCCGGCTGCACGCATGCACCTGAACCATGGCCACCAAATCACAACCAGAACCATGATACGGCTTCACAGCAACTCTGTCACCCGCCAAGGTGCCAGGGCACATGTCAGCCAAAGCCTTAGGTTGGAGATGTCTGTAAAAACGCAAGTCCCGTCTCCTCTGGCCCAGGAACTCCATCTCCAGGCATTTATCCTACAAACTTATGTGTGAGCAAAAGGTGGTCAAGGATGTTCAAGGTCACACTGTGAGGAGCAAACTATTGGCAATGACATAAATATCCATCAAAGGAGACTAAATGATGTGAGTATGGGCCACGGATGACTATATACCCATTAAAAAGTGGAGAGATTTTTGGATATGGAATAATTTTCAAAACATAAATATACTCTTAAATTTAAAAAATGCGAGTGGAACTCTGTATGGCCTATGCGATCAGTGTGAGTGTTTGTGCATAATGAATCTATGAAAAGATGCGTAAGAAACCGTGAGAGTAGTGTCTCTGGTGAGCTGGGAGGTAAGTGGAAGAGAATTATATTTTTCTTGGCATGCTCTTGCTTTTATATTCAGTATTGTACCATTGTAATCTAAATAAATAAAGTGAAGCATCCACTATGCCTTGTTAAAGACGTCATCCCCTAACTCAAAACTGGCCTCTTTTATGCTTGTCTTTTGTAAATACTGGCAAATCAGCCCTCGCTGAAAATGATTAATTTTTAAATTCTTGGGTCGAAGCTTTTTCTGTATAGATGCCCCAATTTTTAATCCAAAAAGAAGAAGAGGCTATCAGCAGGCACAGGTCAACAATGAAAACTGCGAGAGGTTCTCATTAGAACTCAAAGGGGTCAGGAGACAGATACCCCCCAGCCTCCCCACCCCACGCTCCTCTGCAAACTCCAGCTCTCGATGAAGAGCTGTATCAATTAGCAGAGCCAGTTGGTTCTCAAAGGCTGAGCTGGTTCCTGGGCTATTATTAGCTTCCCAACAATAGCTTAGAGGGAAGGAGAAAAAATTAAACTTGCACTAGGCTTTGAAATCTGAAGCCACTATTCTGGGAAAAGACAACTATATTATACAGGTGATACGGAGGATTCAGCTTAGGAAACAGGTTCTGCTGGTCTCCCCTCTGACCTTAAAAAACTGCTGCTCCGTGATCTCTTAATTGATGACTGTAGGAGAACATATTTTTGCTTTGTTTGTTTTTGTTTTACTACGGAAAATAATGAGCGTCGCTTTTTTAAAAAGTTAAAAGGGGGAATTAACTAAAATGGCAAGGGCACAGTGACATCTGCTGGCATTTCAGAAACTTTGTGAAGACAAGCAGTTGTTCCAGACACGGCTCTCCACTTAGTCTCGTGAGCTGAGGCACATCTGTGGCGGAGCAAAATTAATATTCCCCAATATACTCCCTAAAATTATCCACAGAGAAGATCATGAAGGAATGAAAGCCCGAGAGCCTCTTCCCCCTGGAGTGGTTCCCCCTCTTTCAGTGAAGCACTCTGCAGCTCCAGGGAGAGAATAATTTTATTTTTTTTTAATAAGTAGAAGAGTTAGGATGGAGACAAATTAAATTCTGCTGGCCGTTTCCCCTTGATTTTGTTTCTATAAATGGGAATTCCACCAATGCTTGCCTGGAAAGGACAAACCCAGGGTAAGAGGCCTCCGCCTACGCCCGGAGGACACGGAACAGAAATCAGAACATTCCTGTCGGCAAGGCTGGCAAGGGAGGCAGAGAAACCCAAACCAGGAGTGAAAAGGGAGGGCGCCCAAAGCAGGGGCTCCAGGCAGGAGGCAAAAGTACCTCTGTTGTGCTTAAAAAAAAAGAAAGGCTTTGAAAGCAGAATCCAGAACGCTGAAGGCTCAAAAGTGTTTTCCCAGTTATTTTTATAGTCCTGACATGGAGCCATTGAGGTGGCAACTTAGGGGTGGTCTAAGGGGAAGAAGGAAACTCTGGTTTCTCTTTAGGGACGTTAGGAAGGTGCGTTCACAGAGCTGGGGTCTGGCTCCCCATCTCCTGGGCCACTGTCATTCGCTGAAGGCACCTTCACCGCAGAGGGGCCGAAAGTGGGATTGCCTGAGTAGCAGGACAGGAACCTAAACAGAAAGACAACCTGGAGGCCTAATGGGCAGAACCCAGCCCCTGGCGCTCCTAGTCCTCCCGGGGCCTGAAGTCCGAGCCCAGCAAACCACCATCGGGCCAGGCTCTGCGCCCTCTCTTCCTCCTGTGTCACTCACACACGTACACACGTAAAGGTGCACACACATACACACTCATACACACACACCATACTCACATGCACACACTCATATTCACACACGCACACACGATGCACATGCACACACACGCACATAAACGTGCACACAAACGTGCACGCACACTCGCATGCAAAATACACACATGCACTCACACACACACCCACGTCGCCTTTCCCCAGAGGTGCTCCCAGGAGCTACTCGTATTAGCAACACGCCCAGAAATGATAGCTCAAGCGAAGACCTCACCCATTTCCGAATGAACACAGGCCTCGAGCATAGGCTGCGTGCCGTGGCCTCCGCAGCAACCCCGGCCACATCGACACAGCAGCTCGCGCTACTCCAGGCACCGGGGGCACACAGAGGGCTCCCCCTTCCCCAGGTCCCCCACACATGGGTGCCTCCAGCCACCACGGCCTCCTGACCTTCCTCCACCCCCACTCTTGGCAGAACTTGATCCTTGTCACTCTGCAAGTCTCAGCTTAAACATCACCTAAAAGTCTCTCCTTGGAGAGACCTCCCCACACCGTCCCGCTCAACATGGCCATTCACTTTCTTTAGTCCATCCGTGCCCCGTTGTTAATATAACAGGGAGTTCCCACTGTGGCTTAGTGGAAACGAATCTGACTAGCATCCATGAGGATGCAGATTCAATCCCTGGCCTCGCTCACTGGGTTAAGGATCCAGGGTTGCCATGAGCTGTGGTGTAGGTCACAGATGCAGCTCAGATCCAGCATTGCTGTGGCTGTGGTGTAGGCCGGCGGCTACAGCTCCAATTCAACGCCTAGCCTGGGAACCTCCATACGCCACAGGTGAAGCCCTAAAAAGACAAAAAAAAAAAATACTTAATATAACAGGTAATTATCTGGTGTATGTATGTGTTTCCACGGCTTGTGTTGGTCTCTCCCACTGGAGAATAAGCTTCAGGAAGTTGAGATCTTGTTGGCCTCAATCACTGGCCAATAAACCATCCCAGTACCACCAAACCTGACACAGAGCCTGCGTCTGAAACGTTTACTGAATGTACGAGAAAGGCAATGAGTAGCCTCAGAAAAGCAATCCTGCATGTCATAAATAACACACCTGGAGGAAATTTCTTTTTAAGAAAAAAATGAATGAAAGTAAGCATGCCCATTGCTCTGTTGGGACTCAAAATGACACTCCTTTACTCCCAGTCTAGCCCAGGATACCTAGCACTGCCCTATACTGTCCTGTCCTCCAGGAATTCCTGGTGTTTTTAAAGGGCTACGACTTATTCATCTGTGCCTCCCAACCTCCACCCTATTTTTTCCTTTTTTTAAGGCCGCACCTGTGGCACATGGAAGTTCCCAGACTAGGGGTCAAATTAGAGCTGCGGCTGAGGCCACAGCCACAACAATGCCACCAGATCCCAGCTCCATCTGTGACCCACACTGCAGCTTGCAGCAACGCTGGATCCTTAACCCATCTAGTGAGGCCAGGGATCAAACCCACATCATTCTGGACTTTATATTGGGTTCTTAACCTGCTGAGCCACAACAGGAACTCCTAGCTAACTTACATATATTTATTTTATGTACCTTAGCAAGGATAAATTTTTCTAAAAAAAAAAAATGAAACAAGCCGCACATATTACAACAAAATGTGAATGTCAAAGTCAGGGAAGTAAAATGGAGTCAACAGTGAGATCAATATTAAAATTAACTCTGACAAATCCTATACAGTCATTTATTGGACTATAAAATCAGCTCTGAGCTTCCTGGCAGGCTTTGTGAAAAGGGAACACAATCATCTGTCCCACTTAGGATGTCTGGTACTTATATACCAATAAATACCTCTGAAAAGAAGGAACTTTTTCTGATCCTGAGACCAGAGATAACACAGGAATAGTAAACAGAGCCCTCAAGTGTCATCACAGCAAATACCAGCAGGGAGTGTGAATTCTCCACAGCCAGTTATCTTTCTTGATTCCCCTTTATTTGTTTTCCACAACATTTTGTTCTTTGCTCTTCAAGTTTTAGACTCAGCTGTAACCACTCTCAAACTCTGGTCTAAATGGTCTATTCTTTCTCTGTGTGTATACATAATATCTATTTTTTTCAAAATATGACATCAAATGGCTTTCTTATCTCTCCTTGGCAGCTGAGAGCAGCAAAGCACAGCAGAGCAGAACTGAATCACGTGGGTCCTGGGGGATGGTTCCTTGTCTCCATTATATATTTTCATAGGTGACTGTAAGTTCACCCAGACTAAACCTGAGCAAGTTTCACGTGTAAAACAAAGTTCACTCGAAAACAAAGTATCTTTTTAAAACCCAAAGGCACATTAACTTCAAAAACTTTTGTATCAAAGAGGCCTGGAGTGCAAAGTTCTTGTCTGAATATTACAAGGTAAATAAACGGATGAGGAGAAAATAGGCTCAGAATTCTATGTGTCAGCTCTTTCTTTGGGGGGGGGGTAGTTTCCAGGCCAGGGATTGAACTTGTGCCTCCAACAACAGAGACCTAAGCGGCCACAGTGATGCCAGATCCTCAACCCCCTGCGCCACAAGAGAACTCCTACGTGTTAGTTCTTAACTTACCTCACTCTGGAGACTCAATCCTTGGTGAGAGAGGCAGAATCATTCGTCCTCTGATAGGTAAAGAAAGCTCAGAGATGTTCAGTAACTTGCCCAAGGTCACACAGCTGGAAAGCGCAAGGTCTGGACTCAAAAGTTAGGTCTGCCTGGATCCAAAGCCTGTGTCCTTTGGACACCTTGGTTCTCAGGGAGTTTGGTCTTCTCAGAGCTTCCCTGACTCCAAAAGAACTCCATCAGCTTAGGTCAGCATGCCATCGCCTTGAAAGGCAAGGCTGTTTTCTCCGTAGTTAGCCGGCATCAAACCCACTGTAATTTCAGACTGACCAAACTCCCCCAATTAGAAACAAGAACCCTCCCAATGAGGACCTTCACGTTCTACAGAAAAGTAGCAGCCCCCCTCTTTATTCTCCCCAAGGAGGCTCCTGAAATTTCCCACCTCGGGCAAATGCGAACTATTTTCCGCCCCTCTGGGCATCTCCGCGTGTGTGATTTCCACCTTATCAGCCTTTGCAATCAGCAGTGGCCTGACCCGGACCCAGCTTTCTAAGGCCGCCCGAGGAAAAGGTGTGTTTTGCACAACGCTGTGACAGGGAGCCACGCCCGCAGGTCAGCCTTCACTTTATAAAGACCCCAGAAGGAGCGGCTCAGGCCCAGTGCACCTGCGAGAGACTCAGTCTAGAACATAAAGCAATGATCCCGGGGCTGGGATGCAGGGCTTGCCCCGTGGGAAGCAGACACCCAGCGAGCAGCAGCGGGATCCGGCCAGGGCTGCTGATGCTGAATCAGCCTCTCGATTCTCTGCTCTGTCACTTTTCATAACGAGTCTAATATATTAGTGTTTCTCTCTGCCAATCAATCAGAGCCCGTGCATATGGCCACTGTCAGCAGTCCTCGGCAGGCGGAACTCCATATAGAGATGTGGGCCTGTCAGCTCCCCCTCGACTATACACTTGCAGCCATGCTGGGTCCTCCCTCTCTGCTCTCAATTTATCATTGCGGTTACAGCCAAGAGGAAAATGTAGGAATCGCATCCTGGGCCCAGTCGGCTGCCTCGAGGGACTGTGAAATCCTAGTAGCAGCAACAACAACCACCGTGATATAATTATTAGGGACCGGTAATAATAATTGTCACTATTATCACAGTAAAGACCGCTAGTGAGCACACACTATGTGCCAAACCCTTTGCTAACATAATCGATGGGTCTGGTTAACCTTCAGACTGACCCTGCGCTGTAGAATCCTTATCTCCAAGTGGGAGATAGGCTCAAAAAGGTTATGGCAGCCCAAAGGGCACGGAGCTGGTAAGGGACGGAGATGGGCTCTGAGGCCGGACGGTCTGATTCTGAACCTTAACCATCGCCCTGCATTGCCTCCTACCTCCTAAGTGTCTTGAGAAGGTTCCTCTTCTGCTTTGCCCCTCAGGACCCACATGCCTCCTCAGCACGGGGCAGAAGAGATAAGCCTAGGACTCTGAAAGCAACCGCTTGGGTCTGCCACGTAGTCTCTGGGCCTCAGCAGTCCCGTCCGTAAAATCGGATGTAACAAAGTTGGCGATAAAGCGTTAACACGACGATGAGTGCCCAGCCTTCTTTCCTGTGCCCACGCACAGGAGGGGCACCCTACAAATGCCGTAGGTCTTAGAGAACCGAGGATGGCACCAAGAAGACAGTTTCAAGAGCCTACATCCACGCCCTCGTCTCTGACTCTCTCTGTGCTAAAATTCCCAGAAAAGAAACATCTTGAGGAAAGACAGACCTAGCAACGATCAAAGTGATGGCACAAGTTGATTATGCTGGCAAAGGTCTAATTTTGTTCTCAGGAAAAACGAAAGGGAGCGGGTTCAGAGGATGGTGTTTCAAGCGGGCCGCGGCGTGCGAACTGCACTCGGAGGTCATCAGAGCAGTGTGGGCCTTGAGCAGACGGTACCCCACAGCCAGACAGGCGGCCCAAGGATTCCCAGGTGGGAAAGAGCAGAACGAAAACTGGATTTTATCAGGCAGACCCCCGGACAGGCCACTCAGACACGACGGCGTGAGATGCTGTGACAAACTTGGTGCCTCCGACAGCTTTAGCTTGAGCAGCTCTGGGAAGAGATGCTAAGCAGCCAGGTTCCCACCCCGCACCACACAGCACCGCCCCTCCCTGGGCGTGCTTCTTACCTGCCCCGGTGCCCTGAGACAAACTGCCTCGCTACAGCTCACCGTTCCCCTGCCAACTGGGGACATGAAAAGACTCCACTCCAGAGTGCACTAGAAGGATCCAGTGGAATCCCTCAATATCGCCAGATTCAGCATCCACTCTGTGCCCAGCACCCTGCCAGATGCCAGGGACACCTTGAGGTCCAGACCAGGTATGTGCACGGCCACCTGACGTTACCATCCTGGGAGTAAGAGAAAGACTCAAAACACAGCCGCCCCCAGATGACTGTGAGGAAGGGGATTCACACGGAAACGGCAGAGGGTCTCCCGAAGCAGCAGGAGGGGTAGGGAGTCACGGAAGTGAGGGATGGGGGCAAGGGTGGATGATCGCAGGTCAGGAAAACGCAGCTCAACACACAGCCGCGCAAGCTGAGCACTCAGCAAGGCTTGTATTCTCGAGAAAGTGTACAAAATATATAAATCACTTTCATCATCACAGCACCTCTGAGGGCCGCTGGCAGGGTCCCAGGGTTGTGGATAAAGACGGATCGGCTCCGAGGGTCCAATTAGGAAGAACAGTGCGCGGTCCTGATGCCCACACCCTCCATCAAACCTCATCACCACCTCCCGAGGCCCGGAGCGCCTCCAGCGAGGGCCACGCCAGGGCACCCCGCCCACTCAGGAGGCAACTCCCCTCTTCCCGTCAACAGCCATTACCACACCCTCCCGTGGGAGAAGAACAGGGGCGCACTCTGAAAAGGAACCTTCTGGAAGAGATCAAAAACAGATCTGTGTGCAGGGGGCACGTCAGCCAAGCCACTGGGAAGAGTGTGGGGTGATGAGGCTGTGCTGCTGCTTTGAAGGGGTGTCCAGGGAGAGCGCTAAGGAGGATAATGTAACGGAACACGCTGGCGTTCCGGCCGCACACGACGGGTATAACGAGAACCCTGAGGTTCCTTCTCCCCATAAACGAATCCCTCGTCTCCAATGGAAGACTTTGTTCTAAGCCCCCAAGAGGCGCCTGTGGGGTGGGGGTGCGGGAGTGCAATTCCTTCGATGCTCAGGGCTTACCCTTCCGGGGCCAGGGGGTCCACAGACCACATGTGGCTTCGGAGATGAACTGGAACTTTGAGCCAAATGCAGGAAGCCGCGCTTGCTTATTTACTCTTCTTGAAAACATCTGATGGTGTTCCCCACACCCCGGATGCCATCAATATGCCACGGCAGGTCTCTGCTTTAAACCCGGAAGCCTGCAGGACCCAAGTTCATCCACACAATGTTATCAACGTTACAGCCCCAGGGCCTCTGCACTTGCTGTTCCCTCTTTCTGAAACTCCTCATGGAGAAAAACACTCTGGAAGGGCTGCTCCATTTGATGGCCATGTATCTCAAGTGCCTTGAACAGTGCTTGGGCGCAATAAATACAGGATCGATGGACCACCTGACACCCATCAACGACTTCTCTTCACTAAGATCTCAACTCAGGTCTCTCCTCCTTGGAGAGCCCTTCCAAGTCACTCTGACTCATACTGCCCCATGATAATTTCGGTAACCCCATAACCCGCCTCACAAACATGTGGTTCCAGCCCCTGCTTATTGCCTGGCTTCCCCCATATCGGAAGGAACTCCAGGAGGGCAAGATTCTCATTGGCCTTGTTCCCCGAGCAGAACATCTGACCTGGGGTATGTTCTAGATACACGTGGATCACAGGTTAGTCCGTCCTTCGCCCAATACAGACACACCCCTCCATAACAGCAGGCAAGAGTCACCCAGATCTCTGGCGTCTGGTGACCAATGACAGACCAAAGGTAAGACTGGTGCCCAGAGCAGTTACAGATACAAAACACGAGGATAGCTGCCTCTCCCTATAACTCCAGGGCTCATCTGCCTGAGGACCCCGAGCACCTAGTCTAACCGCATTCTCTGTCGAAGGCATCCCAAGGGGCTGGGGGCCCCTTATTTTGAAGCTCCCTCACTGATTATTCTTTAATTAAGTTTTAATAGTTATCCTTGTGCCTCCAGGCAGGATTTGAAATAACGGAGGCAGGCGTGGGCAGAGCCTTGGTACTTCTTTCAAAAACATCACCTCCAGGTTTGAGACCTTTGGCACAACAGTTACGTCTCGGGCAAGACGAGCTGCCCTGTGTCCTTCAGAGCAACGCACTCGGATTTCAATAGCCTTCACGCACGCCACTGGAAAACCGCTGCGTCCCCGAAGTATTTTCTGAGTCAGAGACCGTTTCCCCCTTGGAATGTGTTCATTACGCCGCACATCAGCTTAAAGGATGCAAATAAAATGGTCTAATTTTTAGAAAGGTGAAATGTCAGATATGTTTATACGGAGCAGACCCAATTTTCTAGATGAAAAAAAAAAAACTTATCTGAAAGGAATTTTATAAAATATAATGGTTTGGCAGGGCTTGAACTGAAAAGGCTAAATTTGTTTAAAAAAAAAAAGTCATCAGAGACATGAGGGTGTTGAAGAGGCCTGTGCTCAGACATTAAAGGAGTAGGCAAAAAAAATAGCATCAATTATCATGAAGAGAAAATAGGGCAGAGTGGGTCAATTCCAGGAGGAGAAATCTGCTCAGACCCACGTTTTGGCTCATTTCTGAGTGGAAAACTCTGGGACCACGGGGCGACATTAAAGATGGTGTGTTCTAAGGAAAGTAAGACTTACTAAAATGATCCTTTCATCCCAGGAAGCCGGGGAGAAGCAGGCCTTTCTGCTGATGGAAGGAAAATAGGCACAACTGCTGCAAAAACTTAATTTCAGAGCACAGGTTCCTGCCGAGACGTCAAAAGCCACCAACAAACCCACCTACATCTCAGCCTGTGGCCGGTGTGTCACTGATGCTCCTTAGAACATGGGGAGGGTGGAGCAGAGGCCAGCCTTGGAGGGACTGAGGTTTTCATGGAGAAATCCCCCTTTACGATTAACCAGCCTCCCTTTTGGTTTCCATTAGATGTTGTTTCAAAGAGAGTACATGCATGTGAGGGAAGCTGCCTCCGTTTTCTATCCCACCAGGTGTCATAAGACTCAAAATAGAGAGTAATCTATTTGAAGAAAGAAAAAGAAAGGAAGGAAGGAAGAGAGAGAGACAGGGAGGAAGGAAGAAAGAAAGAGAGGGAGGAAGGAAAGAGGGACTAACATCACCCAGGCATTTACCAAGTGTTGTGCTTACTGATTTATTCAACTCTCCCCCAAACCCTCTAAGGTCAATACCACCACTGAAACATTCATCTGGCAGGTGAACAAACTGAGGCAAAGGAGGTGAAGTCGTTTGCCGGATGTTACACAGCTAGCAGATGGCAGAGCCAGGGCCCTGTGCTTCTTCTTAGCCTTATCTCTGGAGGCGAGTGGTACCCTCCAAAACTAGAAAGGGTGATGCCAGTTTCTTCCAAACCCAACTCAGCCATGAGTTAACTTAGGGGAAATCCAGTGGATTCCCCTAGATCCCAGGGCTTCCCAGAAGACCTCAGAGAGCGCAAAGGTCTGGAGTCAGCCCCACTGCTTGCCCTTGAAGTCCCTACCAGGCCACCTTGACCCTTCGTAGGCCGGGGTCCTTGCCTCTGGAGAAAAAAGACCTTGGCCAAAAATAAGCCTGCCCATGGCTCCAGCCAGGCCCTCTGTGGCCTCTTAAAAATTGAAAGGATCCAGGCCCTCTCATCTTTCTCTCTCTCTCTCTCTCTTTCCCCCTTTGTAACACAGATAAATGGGAATCAAGGGTAGATGAACTAGGATGGGGCAGGGAGGGATCACAGGCTGGGGCGTGTCCTAAACTTGTGCTGAAAAAGCCAGACCTCTCCGCGCATTAGATTTTTTAAAAATAATAAAAACATACAATCATTATTATTATAAAAGAAAACTCCAGTTACAGGGCATTGTATTTCAGCTCAGACAAGCTATCTCATGACACTCCCCCCCACACACACACCCCACTTCTTTCCAAGTTCAACGGAGAAGACGCGCTGTGGGGTATTTATTCCCTGGACTGCCACACTTGGATTTCCACGCGCTTGAGCAACCCCGCCCCAAACGCTCCGGGGCAGGCAGGTGCACCCTGGCCCTTGCCCGGGCGGTGTAAGCCTCCCGCTCCCTGCCGGCAGGGAGCGGAGCACGCGGCTCCCGAGCCGGCGGATCAGGGGCTTCCCCTCCCTTTCCGCGCGGGCAGCTTCCGGGCTGGCCTGGTCCCCGGGAACTGATCCTTTGATGGCTCCAAGAGCATCCCTACCAGGTGGCTCCAGGGATGTGGGAGCAGAGACCAGCTTTTCCCCGCCCTCGCCTCCAATCCTGGAGAGTTGGGAAACCTGAGCCGCTAAGAGGCCACCCCTGGCCTGCTCAAGAGCTTCTGCCGCCTAGGCTTCCTCCCTCGGGTGAAGGTGCCCTAAGGCACCGAAAGGAACGCGTCAGGAGTTTCCAAGTCCTGAGTTCTCAGGCTGGCCCCCGCCCCTCCCCCAGGGTCGAAAGCAGTGGCATCTTGGGCGTCCCTCTCTGTGCCCGTAAACACCGACGCTGTCCCTCCAGCTCAGCGACCCTCTTCTTCCCCGCCTCCCACAAAGGACTCGGGGCTTCTAAGCGCCCTCCCAGGCCACGAACTGCCTCCTACCTGAGACCTCGTGAAGGGCAGTGGAGCGGCAGTGACCCGGGCGCACGCCTCCGGCCGGCCAGGAAACCTAACCCAAGTGCGCAGGCAGATTCCCGCTGCTCCTGGCCCCCGGGACCTGCTCCCAGGAGGACGAACGAGGCAGCCTGGGCGCTCCTGGGGAGCGCTCGGAGGCGAGGACGGGGGCGCTTCTGGAAGGACGCGGGGCTGACGGGGGGCGCTCCCGATCTCAGGCCCCTGAGGGGACGTGCAGGGAGAGCTCCCCATCGCACTGAAAAAGTTCCCAGTCCAGCGCGCCCAGCCCGGCGCCGGGAGGAAGCCAGTCTCGGGGAGCCATCCTGTCGTCTTTGGGACCCTTTAGCCTTGTCAGCGGGGCACCGAGGCGGTGACTCCGCCTGGACTTACCTGGAACTCCGGGCGCCCCCGGCTCCGGTCGCCTTCCGCTCGACCCCAGACCCTCCGACTCCCCTGTGCTTTCTGCCGCCCCGGCCGCACTCACCATGAGCTGGAGGTGGCGACAGGGGCTGCCGGCTGCTCCCACGCCGTCCGCAACTTTGCCGGCAGGTCAGCCCCGCCCTGGCGCCCCTGCCTGGGCAGCGGGCAGCTGGCCGCGGGGCGGGTCAGGACAGCTGGGCCCGGACGGCCACGGCCAGGGGGTCTGGGCGCAGGGTGCCTCAGTGCCCGGGCGCGCAGCCCGCTCCTCGGCGCTCCGCCTGGTGGGCGGCTCGGAGTTCGCTGGTTCGGGACGCAGGGGCGGGGCGCGCGGCGGTCCCCTCAGGCGCCGGCCGCCCTGTTCGCTCCTTCCTCCTGCCGCCCCTGAGGCGCACGCGTGGGTCCGGCCACGGCCGCCTCCTCAGATCGCGCGGGCGGGCGGAGAGCCCCCGCCCCAGTGCGGGAGCCGCCGGGGGACGGGCTGAAGCGGGAGGGAGTCCCCTCCGCGAGTTCGGGCTTCCCCACCCCGCGCGGACCCCGGGCTCCGTCCGCCGCCGCCGCGGCCGCGAGAAGCACTTCAGGGCAGCGCAGCTTCTGCCGGGGCTCCAGCTGGAGGCGGCGGTGGCGGCGCGGCTGGCACGGGGACTGGAAAGGAGGTGACCTTCAAACCCCGCGCTCGGGGAGGCCGGGAGGCGGGCTGGGGTGACGGAGGGAGCGGCGTGCACCCGGTCGGCCCGCGGGAGCGCCGGCCCGCGGGGGGGAGAGAGTGAAGGGGAGTTCTTCCAACAAAAATACGGGTTCGAAAATAAACAAAGGAGGGCGAGAGAGCGAGCGAGAAAACGTGTGCATATGTGTGTGCGCGTGTCTGTGTGTGTGTGTGTGTGTGTGTGTGAGAGAGAGAGAGAGAGAGAGAGAGAGAGAGAGAGAGCGAGAAAGCGTGTGCGTGTGAGCGCGCGCGACAGGCGGCGAGCAGCCGGGGCTGCGGAGCCAAAAATAATCCGGAGCGCGAGGGAGCGCCCCCGCCCCCGCGCGCACCTCCCAGCCCAGCCCCGCAGGCCCGCGGCCCCGGATTCCAGTCGGCGGCGGCCGATGCGATCCCCGGGGCCTCCGTGTCCCGGGATGAAGGGGTAAGAGCTGGAGGTTGGGGGAATAAGCCCAAGCCCCTGTCCCAAAGCGGACTCCCTCCTTGAGCACCAGAGCCCCCCTCCACCCCTTCCTCCCAAAGAGAGTGGTCGGACCCCTAGAGAAACGCTAAGTGGAGGTGTCTTGCCCCAACCCTCTTCTAATCCAGGAAATCTTGAAGCCCTGGCCGAGATGCAAAAAGTTATCCAAGCCCTACGGACGGACGCCATGCAGGGAGTGGGCGCGCGCTGGCCTGGGCCACCCCGCTGGGCCTCTTACTAGCCTTCTAATCCTGCACGGGGTGCTGACGCCAGAGGGGTCCAGAGACTGCTCTCTCAGCGGCTGCCTTGGAGCCAAAAGCCCCGTGAGTCCTCAGTAAATCCTGTCACTCAGCACCCACTGTCACCAGATGCCATTTGAAGTATTTACACTGAAATTTCTCAACAACTAAATGAAGTAGGTACAGCAGGTTGGTCCAGTTCACAGATCAGAAAACAGAGGCTTAAAGAGTCTCAGTGAGGGTCACTAGTATCCTTGAGGACGGTTGAATCCCTGGCAAGAATCTGGTGTGGCTGTGCTGCAGTTTAGTGGCTGCAGCTCCCATTCCACCCCTAGCCAGGGAACTTCCATATGCCCTGGGGTGCCCCCCTTAAAAAAAAAAAAAAAAAAAGGACAGAAAAAGAAAACAGATGCTTAGGTTAAAGCAGCAATGTTTCTTCTTTTTTGAGCCCCACCCTGGACTCACTGATCCAGCAAATCAGCTATTTTATATAGGACTTCCCGTGTGGCTGGCAGCATAACTACTCGGCGTTGATAAACATTTTAGGTGACTGTGTTGCACAGGAAAGTTTGAGGTCCAGAGAGTTCTCATTTGCTCAAGATCACACAGTTGGCAAGGAACCAGGATTCCTGGGCTATACCAAATTTCATGGGGTGTATCACTGCACCACACGGCCTTGAGGCGGTGCGGGGGAAGAAAAAGGATTGGACAGGTCCAGATTCTAGCCTTGAGCACTTACTCTTATGTTCATTTTCCCACTCTATCCTTTGATTATTTTTAAATTTGCCCCAGAGCTCCTCTTCCAAGTAGAACTGTCAGATTTCAAAAGTAGGGACCATGTAACAGGCATTGCTTTGTCCTAAGTGTCTAAAGACTTAAGAATTTCTCTGCAGGAGTTTCCGTCGTGGCACAGCAGAAACGAATCTGACTAGGAACTATGAGGTTGAGGGTTCGATCCCTGGCCTCGCTCAGTGGATCTGGATCCGGCATTGCTGTGAGTTGTGGTATAGGTCGCAGATTCGGTTCGGATCCCAATGTGGTATAGACTGGCAGCTGTAGCTCCGACTGAACCCCCTAGCCTAGCCTGGGGACTTCCATATGCCATGGCTGCAGCCCTACAAAGCCAAAAAAAAAAAAAAAAGAGACTAGGATTCCTTCTAATATTGGAATAAAATAAAAGAAAGGGAACTTCTGCCTACAACTGAAATTAAAAAAAAAAAAAGCAAGCAACATTTTATCATCACTGGAGAAAATAACTGCAAAATCCAGAAAGATATCTCTCTCACTGGCCCCAGTAGGTGATTTTGCCATTTGGGTTGGTTTGACTGTATGCTTCCTGAGGACTCGCTTTGATAATAATATATTTGTATGCAAACATTTTTTTCTTTATACTATACTAGTCCCTTATACTTCAGTGATAGCGCAATGAGTCTATAAATCTGGGTTAGTAACATCATAATCATTTCCCCTAGAAACTGTTTACAATGGGAAAACCACCGGATTTAAATGTAATTGTCTAGCCATGCAAGGAGATGAGATGGGTTGTAAAAGAGGTATTCTCAATTTAAAAGCAAATTATCAATAATGAGAGACGAAATAAATGGCAGTTAATGGGAAGTTCCGTTGAAATATAATGTTTTGTGCAAATTCACCAACAGGAATTGTTTCTCCATGCTCCTTCATTTTTATTCCAGAAAGAAAAAAAAATGAATGCTACCATTCAAGGCAGAAACACTGGCTGTTGTTTCATTAGAAGGGGTAATCGCTGGGTACTTTTATTATTTTTAATGTATATTTTTTCCATTGGAAATGAAATTAAACATATTCAACTATCTCAAAATCAAGGTCAGTCTGAGTCGACTCTGACTTACTTATTTTGGAGTAGAAATAGGCTTAGGTGTATTAACAGTGCGTGTCAAGCATGACTCACTGGTGCCATGTTGCTACATGGCTTAAGAAAGCTTAATATGAGTGGGAGAAACATTCATTACAATTTAAAACAAAATGAGAGTAAAGATCAATATAGCATGCTACTCTGCTATTCATCTGGAAAGTATTAGCTTCTATTTCACCATGACCTTTCCCATGGCAGGCAGAGTTTTCCTGTCATGCCTCCACTTTGAGTCCCTGCTAAATGAAAATGAGAGGTGCTGAAGTAAACAGCAGAGGCCCAAAGAGCGCCCAGCTCCAGTGGCAAAGAACCTGGAACTTTCGGCTCCTCCTACTGGATGTGAAAGAAACTGGGTAGTTTGTAGTACAAGCAGATGTCCAAATGGTATCTTCCATAAAAGTGGTAGGAAAGAATGGTACTGGAACCTCATGCTTGGCTGAGCATATATTAACCCTACTCAGAATTCTCAGGATCTGTCCAGAGGGTGCATTTCATCATCTCACTTTCAAATCGAAGATCTTCCTCGCTGCCCCCCAAGATAAAGTCTAAAGTTACAAGCTCCTGGGTTTTCTGGCTCTCATTTTACACGGACCCTCCTTGCTGGTCTCCGGTCCTTTGCAGATGCTGTCCCTCCAACTTGGAATACACCCACGGCCTCTCTTTTCCTGAACAGCTTCTATTTACTTTTCGGATTTCCATTTGGACTTCCCTTTCTCCCTGCCAGCCCTCACCCCACACATGAGATTCAGCTAGCGTTGCTCTTTTGAACTCCTTGAAAGCCTCTCTATGACTTCATCATATCATTTGTCGCTGCCTCTCTTCCATTAGACAGAAAGGTCCTTGAGGTCAAGGTGGTTTTCTCAATGCACGGGGCCAAACACGTAATGAGCTCAATAAATGTTTGGTGAACCTTCCTTCTCCAAGGTGGTGACTGCTCTCTAAAAAGGCTGGCCTGTCTGAGATGGTCTGAGAGACCAGCCTACTCATCCATTCATTTAATCCTTCCTTCTTTCAGCCATCAAAGCTCTATCTTACTAGAGGCTAGTCTCTCATGTAAACCATCTGGTCTATAAGCTAGACACAGTCTCTGCACTCAAGAAGCTTATAGTCTACTCAGCCACAAAAAGAATCAAATAATGCCGGCTGCAGCAACACGGATAAACATAGAGATTCTCATACTAAGTCAGAAAGAGAAAGACAAATACCATATGATAGCACCTGTATGGGGAAATCTAAAATATGACACAAATGAAATTATCTATGAAACAGAAACAGACTCACAGACATAGAGAACAAACCTGTGGTTACTGGGGGGAGGGGCAGATAGATTGGGAGTTTGGGATTAGCCAATGAAAACGATTATATACAGAATAAATGAAGTCCTTTGTATAGCACAGGGAACTATACTCAATATCCTATGATAAACCATAATGGAAAGGAATATGAAAAAGAATATTACATATATATAACTGAATCATCTTGCTGTATAGCAGAAATTAACATTGTAAATCAATCAGACTTCAATAAAATACATTTTCAAAAAGAAGAGGCCTGTAGTCTAATATGGCAAATAGGGACATATATAAGTAATCTCAAAGGTTTTGGAATATTTTGGCCAGTACTTAATGGGAGCATAGAGCCAGACATGACTGAAAGGGGAAGGCCAGCAAAGCTTTCTAGAGGAGTTCACTTCTAAACATAAAGGTAAATTGGAATTACCCGAAGAGTTGGGCGAAGAACACTCCTGGAGGAGAACACAGGTTATGAGACTGAAGCCAAACAGAATCCAGCTCCTTCAAGGAGTAGCAGATCTCTTCGATATTAGAATCATGTTGGGTTCAAGGATCTGAAAGGTGATGTGGGAAGCAAGACAGTGAACCAAGAAACTGAAGGCATAAACTGAGAAAAACTCAAAAGGCCCTGGATAGAAACAAAAGATGTCTTGCTTTATCCCAAGGCAGCTTTGGATAGGATGATCTAAGGCTTCTCAAACCCACCATCACCATAATTCCAGTGTATGCGGCCGGGACACATCTGCCTTCACTGATGTTTCAATGACCATTTTTTTTCTCTGTATTATTTTGTATAGTTAAGGACTTTTCCAGATGGTCAGTGTAAACATCTAGCAAATTCTGCGGATTCACTGATCACGCCAAAGTACTCTAGGACTTTTAGAGATCATCAGTGGTAGACAGGATAGGAGAAGCATGAAAACAAAAAAACCCCAACAACAGAAATAACCAGGCATTCTTCTGTTTCTCTTCCCAAAGGACAGCTTTCCATAGCAGTCGCTGAAGAGGGGAGGTAGAGCTCAAATTTATTAACGAATGATGCTGACTCAATGGAATGCTTCACACAATTCTAATATTATGTGAGGCCTGCCTGGCCCTCAAGTTCTCAGTCTCCAGTCTTACCTGAAAGCATGATCACGTCTGGGTCAACTAATGAGCTAATTAAAACAGTCTGAGGACCACAGGGGAATGGATGGCACCTTATGTTCTCTATCCCTCCTTCAGTCATGGGGCACATGGCATATATTCAATAGATACCTATTGATTGGCTGAACTAACTCACCATCTATCTTGTAGTTCAGGGCCTTGATATTAACCAAGGCATCTAATTCTGAGAACGAGCTATTCAGTGTCCAGGGTTGAGTTCTCTTCTTCTGAAAAGATACCAACTTGCACTCTGTTTTTAGAAAAAATGCCTTTGAAATAGTAAACACGCTGGCGTATCCACATCTCCTTGGGCTCATCCCCTTTCCTCCCCTGCCTACGTCCCCCAAATAATGAGGATGACAGTAGGAATGATGACAAAAATTACATTTTGAACAACCACAATGATAAGAATGCCAGTAAAAAATAAGCAGCAGGTGGCATCTACTATATAAGCTCTTTAATTGTATTACTGCATTTAATCCTCATAGCACAACTCTAGGTACAAGTACTACTATGGTTTCCGGTACGTAGATGAGAAAATCAAAACATAAGAGGAGGAAGAGGTTCAATGACTTGGCCACACTCTCAGAGTTGGTGAATGGTTAGGCCAGGGCTCAAAACTAAGCTTATTTCATGGCAGAGCTGAGCTCTTGAGGCATAAATTATGATGACTCTTGTTATTCCATATCCTAGGGCTCCTACTCCGTGTAGCTAGGCTCACAATCATATCAGTGATGGATGATCATGAAAGTAGGGTTTCATAGTATTCTTGGAATTTAAAAAAAAAAAAAAAAAGGAGGCTCAGCAATCTGCAATACCCAAGGGAGCCTGCTTATATAAAAAGCATTTTGGAAACAAATATTTTGAGTGTGGTCAGAATAAGTGAACAAAGAATGCCTAATAGTTGGCCAATCATGAGTAGAGACTAAGCTATGTTTTTGGTTTAGGGTGTATATGCCATGTTTTAGGTTTAGCTAGTGTATATGCCATTTAGTATGTCTTAAAGAAATATACTTTTATACATCTTTAAAAAAACACATCCTTAAGAAATAAGTGCATAAAGCTCTGGAGTAAGATAGTCTGTTTTCATCATCTGATCTGCCGCTTAAGAGCAATGTAAACCAACCAACATCTTAAACATCGCTAATCCTCCACTTCCCGTTTGTAAAATAGGGATGAGGATGATTAATGATGATGATAACCTAATTAGTGTAATAACAGTTACTATTAATACATCCTCATCAATAAGCTGATAGTACTACTACTAGTCATGGAGTAACAACAGGTAGCATTTATTCGAGTTTACCGTGGACCAGGCATCATGATCTGTACCTTCACTTACATTCTCACTGAGTTCTCAGGCAGTTCCATGAACCAGACTGCACTGCTATCCTCATTTTATAGAGGAAGAAACTGGGGTCCAGAGAAGTGAAGGAACTTGCTCTCAGTCACCAGGCTTGTACCATAGTTGGTTTAGGATTCAAACCCAGCTCAGCAATGACTCCTCGAACCCAAGGTTGCCGTGAGAATTTAATGGTATGACAAAAGAGAGGTCGCTCAGCATCGTGCTTGGTGCGGCAACTACTCAAAGTGAACTGTGGCTTCTACACAGCAGCTCAACTGCAGGGTCGCCTCTGAGAAATGCGGTGTGCCCTTGGCAATTCTGCTGCTTTCTGCACTTCCATGTATTTTAGTTCATTCCTCTGGGTGTTTCCTATCGGCTGAGTGTTCCAGCCAACGCACAGATGGCCCCCAAAGAAGGAGGACGAAATCACTACAATGCATGATAACCTATCAAGACAACTTTACCACAGTCTCCTTTTCACCCAGGTTTGAAGGTTAATAGTAAGTCCTGAGTCTGAGTGGTTATTAGCAAAAAGTGTTTGCCCAGCTCACTCACAGGTGAACGTGGAATTGGAAGTTAGCTGCCGTTTTTATTCTCCTGAAAGATAAAGTAATAATAATAATTATATACCTGCTTAAGACTTGAAGCCGAAAAAGAGGGGGAAAAAACAATTTTGAGGACTTTCTCTATGCCAAGCCTAGGATATGACATCTCACCTCAAAGAAGTTTTATAAGGCAGGTAGTATTATTATTTCCATTTCCAGATAAAGAAACTGAGGCTCAGAGAAAAAAGAAAAAAGCAACTTTTCAAAGCTTATAAACCTAACAAGCTCAAAAATCTCATAATTAAATAAATTTTCTGCTTCTCCCTCTCCTTCTGCCATGCCTGCGGCTTGCAGAAGTTCCCGGGCCAGGGCTGGAACCCATACCACAGTGACAACGCCGGATCCTTAACTGGCTGAGTCACCAGGGAACTCCTCGATTTTTAAGTTCTTAAAAGTCTGAGTTCAGGGCTATGACATCCTTTGCTGCATTTCAAAACCTCTCTTTAGGTATAGAGAGATCAAAGGCCCGTGAGACCAAAAAAAAAAAAAAAAAATTGTGCACACATTCTAAAGTTCTACTAAAAGTAGTTTTAAAAAAATAAGATCCACTTTGACTAGTTTCACTAAAATCAACCATGAAGGTTGAGAGTGAGTCTTCTCAAGAAAAAAAATAAGTCGCAAGTCAGTGAGGTGTAAATAGTTAATGAATTTATAATCAGAACATAAATAGTTTTGCTTTAATGTACTAACACCTCAGGGGGAAAAAATGTTCCATGTATTAGCAGCCAGAGTATTGACAATCGATTTCTTTCAAACGCACTTACTTTATTTTAAGTCCTCATCATTTTATTACTAATGGATAAGTAAAGATATTTAAGCCATTAGGATGAAATATGCAACCTTACAAGGAAGAATATGCATTTGCAGTGGTTACTGGTGGGTTACAGATGCTCTGAGCAATAAATCATGGTCAAACTATGCATTACTGTGCTCTCCATTTATACGCTTATTATTTCTATTTATTCCTTATACTTCACTTAAGAGGCACAAACTTCTAAATTAAAAAAAAAAATCACCGGGGTTCTCTTTCAGAAATATATAGTGGTTCCTAATTAAACTCAAAGGCTTCTGCACAATAAAGGAAATCATTTAAAAAAAAAAAAAAAAAAGACAACCTACAGAATGGGAGATCATTTTTGCTAATGACTCAACTGACAAAGGTTTAATCTCCAAAATATACAAACAACTCATACAACCCAAGAACAAAAAAACAACCCAATTGAAAAATGGGCAGAAGAACTAAATAGACATTTCACCAAAGAAAACATACAGATGGCCAGAGGCACATGAAACAATGCTCAACATCATTAATTATTAGATAAATGCAAATCAAAACTACAATGAGGTACCACTTCATACCAGTTAGAGTGGTCATCGTTAACAAGTCAACAAATAACAAATGCTGGAGAGGGTGTGGAGAAAAGGGAACCCTTCCACACTGTTGGTAGGAATGTAAATTGGTACAACCACTGTGGAAAACAGTATGGAAATACCTCAGAAAACTAAATATAGAGCAACCATATAACCCAGAAATGCCACTCCTGGGCATATATCTGGACAAAACTTTCACTGAAAAAGATATATGTCCCTGTATGTTCATTGCAGCACTAGTCACAATAGCCAAGACAAGGAAACAACCTAAAGGCCCATCGATGGATTAGGAAGATATGGTACATATATACAATGGACTACTACTCAGCCATAAAAAAGAACAAAATAATGCCATTTGCAGCAACATGGATGGAACTAGAGACTCTCACACTGTGTGAAGTAGGTCAGAAAGAGAAAGACAGACACCATATGGTAGCACTTACACGTGAAGTCTAAAATATGACACCAATGATCTGTTAACAAAACAGAAAAGATCATGGACACGGAGGATAGACTGGTGTTTGCCGGGGCGGTGGGGGGAGTGTAATGAACTGGGAATCTGGGGGTAATAGATAAAAATTCTTGCATTTGGAGTGGATGGGCAATGAGATTCTGCTGTATAGCACAGGGAACTATATATGTAATCACTCGTAATGGAACGTGATGGAGGATAATGTGAGAAAGAGAATGTATATATATGTATGACGGAGTCACTTTGCTGTACAGCAGAAATTGGCAGAACATTGTAAATCAACTATAATAAAACATTTAAAAATATATATGGTGGTTAATGTGAGGAAATATGGGTTAATACGGGTGAATGGCTAAAAATCTGAGATTCTGGAATATACATAGCTGAGGGATATGCTTTGGGCATCACGGCAAAGTGAACTCTCTTCCATGAAGCACGTTTCCGCGCCTCCTCTCAGCTTTCCCACACCGTGATTATAGGCTTGGTCCCAAAGGTCCTGCTGTCTTGATCTACAGACA
Organism: Catagonus wagneri; assembly: GCA_004024745.2. Classification (NCBI taxonomy): domain Eukaryota; kingdom Metazoa; phylum Chordata; class Mammalia; order Artiodactyla; family Tayassuidae; genus Catagonus; species Catagonus wagneri. The sequence goes on from PVHT021183594.1 coordinate 4,453,821, forward strand.
CTCTCTCAGGTTCCCCCAGAAGCAGACCCTGGGACCCATATCTGAGTGCACTACGCACATGGGATCTGAACCTTGGAAACAAGAGCAAGGGGGTGAGGACGAAAGCCGGGAAGGGAGGGAGCTAACGAGACATGTGATTGTCAACCAGGTTAATAAGCTGGAGACTAATTCTACTGAAAAATTCTGGAAGGCAGGGCAGAACATGCTCCCTATAGCTATCCCACCCGGGGGGGCCAGGCAGCGCGAGTACTTGCACACAGATTCCCATCAGTCATTGGTTCAGGGTTAGCTGTGCGCGGGGAGCAGAGGTATAACCCAGTGCCACCTCCAGCCTTTCTTGGGCGCGGGTAGAGTGGAGTCGAGCAGTCAGGGAGAGCCGAAGTCCAAAATGCAGGCACAGAATGGTGAACACCTAGGGATGGGCGGGGCGGTGGGGCGCGGGGTGTGAGGCAGTGGTAGCCTCTTCTAGATGCTCCATGTTCCCACCGAGAAAGAAGGGGAAATTCTGGCTTACCAGGAGCGGTCAGCGATGTGCCCTGTAGGAGTGAGCAGCCCCTATCACTCTCATCGTCTATGAAGCTCCACTGACCAAGAGTCTCAATATCCTGTGGATGTCAGACGGTGGTGTATAGACGAGTTGTCTGTAATGCGTATGCAAATGCAGATCCTGGGCACCATCCTGGGATAAGACCTGGGAACATCATTTTTTTTTTTAATTGCTTTCTAGGGCTGCACTTGTGGCATATGGAGGTTCCAAGGCTAGGGGTCAAATCGGAGCTATAGCTGCCAGCCTATGCCACAGCCACAGCAATACCAGATACGAGTCACATCTGCGACCTGCACCACAGTTCACGGCAACGCCGGATCCCTAACCCACCAAGCAAGGCCAGGGATCGAACCTGCGTCCTCATGGATGCTAGTCAGATTCGTTAACCGCTGAACCACAAAGTGAACTCCAGGAACCTCAACTTTTAAATCACGCACACGCACACGCAGTGCACTCCTGTCACGGATGTTCCAAATAACTGATGTGAACACCATGGGTTTAATCTAAAAGCAAGACGGCTTGTGAAGAGGGTTGGAGCTGGGGGGAGGTGGGAGTTTAACATTTTTTTAAAGATCTGAGGGCCTTTGTGCATGGATATTTCCCTTCTCTTTGAAAACACGAGTGCTCGCTGTGCTCTCAGACTCACAGAAAGGAGGTAATTGTTAGGATTCTGAAGCACTGATTATGCACCCCGAAGAGATTAAAATCCATAGGTATTTTGCAAGAAGCCCCTGGGACCGCTCAGGAAGTGCCCTTTTGGAGTCTCTGGAGCCCTAAGCAGGACTCTGGAACAGGAAGCGGTGATGTCATGGATGAGGAAGAATAAACAAATTGGGCGGAGGGAGTTCTTGCCCCCGGCAGGCAGGGCGGAGGCATCGAACCTTTGCTGAGCCAGTTTCTTTACATCGAAGCCCCACTTGATCCACAGGTGTGAGGAGAAAGCACCACCAGGTGCAAATGCATTGGCATTTTGGGGTGTAGACAAAGTGAGTGAGGTACCATTCTTCCTTTCTGGCAGGTCTTTTGTAGAGAATGTGAAGTGGCGGTAATCCTCGAATCACTGCCAAAGAATGTTCTAGACCTGACATTTACAGAAGTTCTTTTATTAATGGACAAAGTAGGAACTGGGCGGGGGAGGGGGGGAGTAAAGCAAACACCCTGTGTGCCTTTTATGAGAGCAGGTAGAGTTTTCTTGGTTTCCCTTCTCTTTTTCTATTAGGAAGTATTTCGCGGATGTTGGCAAGCATTAATAGACTGACAAAAGAAGGGGTAACCAACGTGAGAGACTGTCAGTGAAGAGGCCATCGGTCTATTTGATTTCCCTACCTCTTGTTTTGATTCATCTCCGTGTTCAAAGGCTCCAAGACTCGCTCACTTGCCATTATTCCGTAAGGCAATTAAGCAACTTGGCAATAAAAGCAACCACATTTTTCTGGAGTAGTTCACAGAGCATACAGAACAGAACAGCACGGGCCAGATGTTGAAGCAAAATGTAAGCACTTATCCGCACACACTGCTCAGTGCCAGGGCTAAATGCCCTGCCCGGGTGCTCTGCTCCCGTCTTTCTCCCTCTGCTCTGGCACCAGACGTTCAGGATGTAAACCCACTAAAGCTCCCTTCTGTTAATCCTCTTCTTTCAACTCTTCCTCAACGAGCGCACTATCTGTTTGGGTCTGTCTCGATTGCTAAGCTTTCTGAAAACAGTCCGCCAGTCTCAGTTCATCCCTTCCTTTCTCCGTCATCCAATGACTTACTGGGATCTGGTAACTCTCTTCGTACCATTCCATGGGAGATGCGGTTGTCTTAGCCTCTTCTGAATCGATGACCCTCCGCCCCCACTGCTATGGCCACATTCAGTCCTTGGTCTTGGTTGCTCTCTCTCCATCAATGGGTTGTGCTGTTGACAATCTCCTGGCAACTCTCTTCAGCTTTAGAAACACGACACTTGTGGCCATCCTCTTGCCTCTGCCTCTGAACGGCTCGGCTCCAAAATATCTCTTTTTCTACCTGCTCTGCCTAGACACCACACTCCTTTACCGGCGATGTGCTGGCAACCTCTTTAGCAGGTTCTTCAACTGCTGGGTCAAGATGCCCTCCAGTAAGTCCAGACTTGAATATAATAGTCTACTGAGCTAGTAACCCCAGCAGAAAAGAGTATCTTTTCCCCCTCAGGAGCTCTATTAAAAATTCCTAGAGTGTGCCCCCGCTGATCTGGGGGGATCACTCACCCATCGCTGAACCAGTCCTGTGACCAGGGGGATGCAGAGCTCTGGCTGGCCTGATCTGTGGAATCCGAGTGTGGAATCAACTCCCTCTAAACCACTCAGACTTAGAATGAATGGTGGACAGGCGATTCCCCTAAAGGAAGCAGGGGTGCTATTACCAGGTACCGAACCATCAAATAATTGGATCAGTAATGCAATGCAAATATTAACACACCACTTACCTAATTAATAATCTCAACTCCCCGTTAGGCTAAAGCACAAGCATCTTTGCCTAGCATATAAGACTCTCCAGGAACTGGCCCATGCCCGCCCTTCTAGGCCAATCTGCTGTGTAGTCTAATTTTACCCACAAAGAACAATGCATCGTTGCTCTTGAAATAGGCTGTGTCTGTCACGCTCCTGCCTCCCCGTTGCCTGGAGTGTCCGCCTTCTACCTCACCGCCCGTTCAGCCATGGTTCTGTCTCAAGACCCAGCTCAGATGCCATCATCCTTTTGAAGAGCCTGCCCCACTTCTCCTGGCTGAATCAGTAGCTCCTTTCCCAAGAAATCCTGTACCTATCTCTATCTAACAGTCATTCTCCGCTGAAGCAATGCTATTTCCCAGGGGATGTTTGGCAACATCTGGTGACATTTTTCGGTTGTCATCACTGGAGGAGGGATTCTTCTGGCATCGAGCGGGGGGAGGCTGTTCGACATCCTCCCAGGCACAGGCACAAACAACCAAGAACCATCCAGCCAAATGTCAACAGTGCCGGAGTTGAAACTTCTGCTCAGTTGTAACATTTAATGCCTTGTCTTGTCACTATCGGTTTTATATCTTCCCAAGTAGGTCTTGGACTTCTCAGGGGCGGGGACACTGTCGGCTTTGTCGGTGTGATGCCGGCACTAGCAGGTGCCTGGCCCATAGCAGATGCTCACTAAACATTGGCAGAATAACCGAGGAAGGGAGCGAGTGTCCAGATGGGCCTATGGAACATTATCCAAGAAGCTGAATTCCTGGAAGGCATGATGGCTCCTTAAATGGCTATTGTATTAGAAATTTTCAGCTCCAGGGTGGGTTTCCTCCCCCTTTTGGAAAATAAATTGAAGCAGAAAGTTTCTGAACTCAAAGTCAAGTGATTCCCTCAGCAAGGCAAACTTGCCTATGACTCTGTACCGCTCATGTGATCGATTATTAAGAAACAGCCTCTTGGCTTTGTATAATTTCTAAAGACAAAAGAAATGGCTATGCTCCCATAAAAAGGCACAACATGCTCATAGTTTGGAAGAATTTTTTTCAAAGAAGCAGAAATTCGTGGCCCTTTCCCTCATCCAATTTTAGTTTAAAACAAGGCTGTGTGTGTGATGTCTTCATCCAAGCCGCTGCACGCTTGACTAAGGAAGGCACCTGCCATCAGGAGCTCAGGACCCATGTAAGGTCTAACACATTTCTCAGAAAGGACATTCAAATGTCAGACGGAATGATTTACACTGCATGTCAATAAAAAGCACTCCGAGGTTCAGCAAGTCAATAAAGCTTATTAGAACAATCTGAGGGCTGAGTATCACTGTAGCCCAGTGAGAACCTCTGAAGTCAGGCACTATCTCAAGGCAAGTGGCATTAAATAGACCATTCTGGAGGGAGAAATAAAATTAAAAGCTTCCATTATTTTGAGAGTTCATGTTAACTTAATAACACACAAGAAGCTGGAGGAATGTGTGTTTATATTCTCATAGTCAAAACCTTCTGGACATTCATTTGTTTAAGCCCCCACGTGTTGCGATTTCCGATATGCCAAGCACTGGATCACGCATTATTCATTTTACTTACCAACGCTTATGTAGGGCTATATCCCAGACACAGCATTATCCTCATTTTTCAGAAAAGGAAACAGAGGCTCAGAGACATTAAGCAGATTGCCTGAGGTCACCCAGCTGGTAAGCAGCAGATCGAGGCTTCCTGCAAAGCCAGGCAGTGAGCTCCAGAGTTGACGACGACACTCCTAAACTCTGTCTTTTGAATAAACTCTTCACCACATTTTGTTCTGCCGGATAGTCCAAAATTAACATTTTTCTTAGTTGCCAGTGTTTCAAAATCAGGAGACTTCACACAAAAGCTAGATTTCTGGGCTCTCGTGACAAATCAAAAGGCCTGCTTTCTTGCATGGCCACACCAGGAACTAAGGAGAGGTCTCAGGCAGGGTGCAGACATTTCAGACACTTGCCTGGTCCCTGACATTTGAATCTGAGACCCTGGCTTATCTGTTTTGCAGATGAAGATGCTGAGCCTAAGAGAGGTGAAGGAACTTGGCCACGGCCCCAGATCTGGTGAATAACAGAGGCTGGATTTGAACTTGGCCGGGTCCCAATGGAAAAGACATGGCACACTCAAATTGAGGCAATTCAAGAGAGACATCCTTTTAGTTTAAAAAAGGACTGGGAACAAAGGCGGGGCAGGTGTGGAGCAATAACCCTAGGCGAGTATGGAGGAAGCCGTCATTGCCCCTCGGAGGAAGGAACAAGGAGAGGGAGGCGAGGACACAAAGCTTCAGAGCGGGTGCTGGGGGAGAAGGGGTCCTTCGGGAGCACACCGGAAATCTCACAAGGAGGGAGGCGGGACCAAACACCTTGACCTCCTTCCCTCTGGGCGCCCCCAGTGGCCAGATCCAAAGAACAGGCTAAGGACCAGGACCTTGCAGCTTTAGGGCAGAGCAGGATGGGGGCAGGAGAAGAGTGCAAACCGCAGGAAACAGACTCCTAGCTCACAACCGCTGGATTCTGAATATCAGCCATTTTCCACTTCACTTGCTCTGCCCGAGTCAGTCAACGTGCTGTTCTCATAACATTCAGATCACAGGAAACACAAACATGGTGCTTAAGGCACTCTAGCCATTCTTCTAAGAATTTCACATACAGAAACCCATTTTCATTTTCTTTTTTTCTTTTTTTTTCTTTTTTTTTTTTAAAGCCCTCACCCACGGCACATGGAGGTTCCCAGGCTAGGGGTCGAATCAGAGCTGTAGCCCCAGTCCTACGCTGCAACCACAGCAGCTCGGGATCCAAGCCGTGTCTGCGACCTACACCACAGCTCATGGCAATGCCGGATCCTTAACCCGCTGAGCGAGGCCAGGGATTGAACCTGCGGACTCATGAATACTAGTCAGATTCATTTCCACTGAGCCACGATAGGAACTCTTTTTTTTTTTTTAAAAGGGCCGTGCTGTATGGAAGTTCCGGGGGGGGGCCAGGGATTGAATCTAAGCCACAGCTGCCGCAACACCATATCCTTTAACTCACTGTGCCAGGCAGGTTACCAGACTTGCACCTCTGTAGTGCCTTGAGCCACTGCAGTTGGCTTCTTAGCCTGTGGAGCCACAGAGGGAACTCCCAAGATTAACTCATTTTCTCAAGTGCCCACCACGGCCTAGGCACAGAACCCCCTCTGAAAGCACGGAAGGAGGGGGCAGAGAAGACTGACAGGGCTCCCAGCGACCCTCTTCGCTCTGATGGGGTCAGAGGATGCTACCACATCTCAACCTGCCCCAGCCTGGCATTGAAACTCATGGGCAAAGAAGACTTCCTGTTCTGAAGAGAAAGGGCGCCCACATAAGCTGAAAATGCAGAGGGGCCTCCGATGCTGAATGTCAGTCCTGTTAACTGGTGCACCTGTCTACAGTGACCACTTCCTCTGTTTCCTGCGTCTAAATGTATCTTTCCCACGTAGCACTCCCTTAGACTTTTGTTTTTGTTTTTGTTTTTAGGGCTGCAGCTGGGGAGGTTCCCAGGCTAGGGGTCTAATCGGAGCTGCAGCTGCCGGCCTATACCACAGCCACAGCCATGCCAGATCTGAGCCGCGTCTGCGACCTACCCGGCAGCCCAGAGCAAAACCAGATCCTTAACTCACAGAGCGGAGCCAAGGATTGAACCCGGGTCCACATGATAACGAACCCTACTAGTGGGGTTCGTTACTGCTGAGCCACAACAGGAATCACCCCGTTCCCTTCATTCTTAGTAGCTGATTAGACTACTAACCTAGGATGAAAAAGAAACATATAAAGGACACAGCAGTTGGCAATGGTTTAAGGGCTACAGGTCCCTCATGCTGGAAGGGAAATTTCTAATCGTAAGTAACTATGGAGGCAAAGAACTGAGGAAGTACTTGGGGGTTCTGAGTCCCTTTGGGTATCTGACTTGACATAGGGCGGTATTTCCCAAACTTTAGTCACTCATGTGCCACCCTCATGGTTTTTGCCATATTTGTACCAGCTGCATTTTTTTTCTTAAAACAGGAAGTTTCTTCATTGAAATTAGTATATATTCAGATGAAAATATCATTACCTTAAATTAAACACTAGCATTGTCCCACTCTAAAGCTAAGCCAATACATGACCGTACGAATAAGTAAAGAGTTACACGTTGTTATGAGATCTTTCAGTGGGGAAGAGTTTGAACTGCTCTGAGTTCAGAAAGCTCATCTGCAGAAGTGAGGTTTGAACTGAGAGGAAGAAGTAAACTCGATTAGTTTGGAGAACGGCCATGAAAGAGCCTTCCAGGCAGTTAGAAAAGCATGTCCAAAGGCCCTGGGGTAGAGGCAAAACCGGAGGGAGGAGTTGAGTCATTAAAGGAGGCAGTGCAGGCAGGAGGCTAGTCGCAAATTCTAAGGAGCAAAGACAAAGAGGACCATTCAGAGTGTGCAGCTAACTCACGAATGGCCACCGATTCCTGAACTTCCTTCTTCACTGGAAGACTTTTGCCATGCTCCCCGAGCAGAGGTCTCAGACAGCCTGGGATCCATAAGAAGTTCTGATGATAGAGGATAAATGTTTTCCATAACTTGCTCGCACGGGTTTTCTGGACTGGGAAATGCAGACATGCCAGCATCTCCCGCACACAGTTCACAGTTCAGAAAATCAGAAAAATCCTGGCGATGTCAAGTGGAATTAGTCAAAATCTGACTGCAATACGACATATGAATTTTTATACACTTGTCACAGCCAACGTGGTGCCAAGCAAGACACAAACCATATGAGTGTTAATTACGGACAATCAGCTATTTGACAAAGTTCCCTAGTGCCTGCCAACAGAAAGGTCAGTAGAATGGGACAGCATCTTTGCCCTTCAGGGCACAGCAGAGGTGCCATGGGGGTGACTCTGTCATCAAGCAGAAATGTGGAGGTGGTGGGAGTTCCTGTCATGGCACAGCGGAAACAAATCCGACTAGGAACCACGAGGTTGTGGGTTCGATCCCTGGCCTCGCTCAATGAGTTAGGGATCCGGCGTTGACCTGAGCTGTTGTGTAGGTCGCAGACGCAGCTCGGATCTGGCGTTGCTGTGTCTGTGGCATAGGCCAACAGCTGTAGCTCCGATTGGACCCCTAGCCTGGGAACCTCCAGGTGCTGAGAGTGTGGACCTAAAAAGCAAAAAAAAAAAAAGAAAAAAGAAACGTGGAGGTGCTAAGACAGGCAGCCCTGGACCCTCTCCTCAACCCCATTTCAGTGGAAGCCCCTCAGCTTTCATCTGCCTTACATGCCAGACACCCACATACGGTCCACTCCGAGAAAGACGATTCCGCCGCCTTGTTGAAGAGACACCAGCTCCTGGTACACAGCAGCCTGAATACAAGCTTCACGTCCGCTCGCATAGAACCCCTGATAGCACCCCCTCTGTCCAATATCCAATTTGTACTCTTATTTGCTTTTGAAGGTTCTTCGCTTTCTTCCTTTTTTTAAATAGGCAATGCAGGAATTCCCATCATGGCTCAGTGGAAACAAATCTGACTTGCATCCATGAGGACGTAGGTTTGATTCCCAGCCTCACTCAGTGGGTTAAGGATCTGGTGTGGCCATGAGCTGTGGTGCAGGTCACAGATGCATTGCTGTGGCTGTGGTGTAGGCTGGCGGCTACAGCTGTGATTCGACCCCTAGCCTGGGAACCTCTATATGCTGCAGGTGCATCCCTAAAAAGACCAAAAAAACTTTTTTTTTAAATAGACAATACAAATGTAAATAGGGTAGTTGGCTCCAATATTCCCCACATTTAAAAAATGGAGTGTGGTCCAATATTGAGAATATCGGAGATGTTCAAAGTGATCTAAGTCACTCTGGGAAGAATCTCCCACGTCCGGGGAGTCAAGGCTATGTCCATGAATTCTCCTCGGAACAGAAGAAAAGAAAGTGGTTTGAAATTACGTCCCTCTGTGGGGAGTTTATAGAGACTGAAAACTCAAACACCTAGTCATGCAGCTCCGGTGTGAGGACAGGGAGCAGCTGGGCGACACCAAAGAGGGAAAGCCAGTCTTTGCCCCATCTTTTTTTAAATTCTTAGTGGGAATAAAAGTCCAATATTGTCAAATTTTCACATTTCTGAAGAGAAGATAGAAATGAGAGTTTGCAGCAAATATTCTCACAATTTTTAAACTGGGAAAAGATTCACAGTTAGCAAAAAAGGAAAACTAAACTTAACACATTGACAGCTATCAAACCCCACAAGAACCGAACAAAGCAAGTTTGCACGTTGACTCAGATGCTCTCCAAAACTGAGTTGGATTCGAGGGAAAACTTGATGGCACTGGGGCTCATTTTGCTCCTGAATGGGCTGCCTTGGGGTGAACTCGGAAGCCATTTCTCTTTCAGCTTTAAACGATTAAATCCATATTTTGTTTTCTTTGGCAGAATTCATTTATCATCTGGAACCCAGGAGAAGTGATTTGAATGTCCAGTCCCTCTAGAGATTTGGTGATTCTTCAAGGAGACTCTATTTATTTTGGGGGTCTTTTCAGGGATGCACGCGGCATACGGAAGTTCCCAGACTAGGGACTGAATCAGAGCTGCACCTGCCAGACTATGCCACAGCCACGCCAGATCCCAGCTGCATCTGCAACCTATGCCATAGCTCACGTCCATGCCAGATCCTAAACACACTGAGCGAGGCCAGGGATCGAATCCGCATCCTCATGGATACTAGTCAGGTTCGTTACCGCTGAGCCATGACGGGTAACAACCTTGAAGCAACCTGGAGAAAGTCTACCAGGTGAAGTGCAGGTAGGTTCCCCTTCACCCGATTCCTGTACTGGTACCGCAGGGGTAGGGCTTCATCAGGCTCTGGGTGGTGGTGGTGGTTGTTTTTAATAGTATCACTAATCATACCATGTGGCTACAAGTTTACGATGCTGTCAGACTCAGGTCTGCACCAAAGCGCATTGCCCTAGAAGACAGAGTAAGATGAAATAACCCACGCAGCCTTCCATCAACCTGGACAGCGCCAGGCTCCACCCCATGCTCCGTGCCCAGGCAGGAAGAGAGGCTCATGTGGTTCCCAGATGGGTGGGGCCAATGGGGAGCAGCCGCAGAGAGAGAGGCGGGGAGCAGAGGGTATTTACTGCCCAGACTCTCTCCCTGGCTGCACCCCTCGATTCGATCCCACTATTCTCTAACTACTCCCTGTCCTGACCCTTCAGCCCTCGAGATGCTAACTGTCTCTATCACCAGAATTCTCCCTGGTGAGTTCCCTATACCCTGTCCATGCTTTTTGGTAAATAGTCCCTCACCTCACATTATTGGATTTGAGTGCATCACTGAAGCTGAATGTCCCTAAAACCCAGCTCCTCTGCCGAGTTTCTGATTCACCCTCTATCCAAAATGCTGTTCCCTTTCTTGTCCAACACCTATTCCCCTCAAGGTCCTGCTGCCTAGAACAGGGAGCTACAGCTAATCACTTGTGATGGAACATGATGGAGGATAACGTGGCAAAAAGAATGTATACATATATATGTGTAACTGGGTCACTTTGCTTTTCAGCAGAAATTGACAGAACATTGTAAATCAACTATAAAAAAAACCCTCTAAAATAATTTAACCTAAAAAAAAAGATTGAAGAGTATCAAAGAAAAGGGGGGGACTGAAACCCAGCAGGACCCTGGGTGGCCCTCCCAAGTACAGAAGCCTTTCCTGTGCCCCCATTTCTTGTTTGTGGGAAAAAGGTTTCAGCCTCCTGGACCTTCCCTGAGTTCCAAAGGGCAGTTCAAACAGTTTCTGATTGGAGGAATGAGGGATGCAGAAACGGAAGCCAGGCGGTCAAGAAGCAGCGTGGGGCCTGGCCTGGTCCCGCTCGGGGCCCGGGCAGCACAATCTGACACACATCTCCGACATCTTCTACAGGAACTCCACCCCCCACATCCCAGGTGGAGGACGGTGACCTCAGGCTGAGCACAAGCTCATGGACCCCGGACCAACTGGAACCAGAAGGCTGATGATTGAGGTTCCTGGACCAACAGCCTGTCACCTCCCCACCAGCCGATCAGAGGAGAGTCACACCCTCTGCAGACCTCCCCCCGTTAAAACTCTTCCCCAGGAGCTCCCACTGTGGTGTAGTGGGTTAAAAATCCGACTTCAGCAACTTGGGTCTCTGTGGAGGTGTGGGTTCGATCCCAGTCCAGCACAGTGGGTTCAAGGATTCAGCATTGCTGCAGCTACAGCTCAGATTCAGTCCCTGGCCTGGGAACTTCCATATGCTATGGGTGTGGCCATTAAAAAAAAACAAGAAACAAAACAACCAACCTCTTCCCCAGAAAACCTCCTGGGAGGCGAGATCTTTTTGAGTACAAGCCACCCATTCTTGCTGCAATAAACCTTTCTCTGCTCCAAATGCCATTTCAGTTTGTTTGACCTCACTGTGCCTCGGGCACGTGAACTTGGGTTTGACAACACCTCCAGTTTCCTACTGGAACCTCCACCACCCCACACACCAAAACTTGCACTGCTCATTGACAGCAGGGGAGAAATCTATAGCAACCTCACACCTCCCTAAACTTCAGCCTGTCGATTTTGAATATGACATTAAGAAAACCCAACTCTCATCCCCAATAACTGCCCTGACCTTGGCTCTAGGGTTTTCTACTTGGAAGCCTGGCTTCTCTGGGGGTTTAGATCCTATGCTCAAAGGGGTGCCATGTGAGGGTACAGAGAAAAGTCCCTGGTTGCGGAGACCCAGAGCCCCTGCAGAGATAACTTTCCGTAGTGTGGGTCACCTTCTTTATAAAGAAATGGCAAGACTGACCCAGCCCCCGTTGTACTGCATTCTCCTTATGATGCTGCATCAATCAGGGTGAGGTCAGAGTTCGACTTCTGTGCACGCAAAGCCCAGCCACCAAGCTCGAACATAATCTGCTCATAAGGACTCTAAAATTCATAGAGGGTAATTTGTCTCAAGGAATCAAAAACCTTGAAAATGTACTCGCCTTTCCACAAATTCCTTGGGGATTTATTCTAAGACAGTATGTGGATTTGAGCTCTAAGATATAGGTGCAACCATATTTAGCAATTTGCAATTGGAAAAAAAAAGGAGACGACATAAACGCCTTCCCATAGAAGACTGGTTAAATGAAGTATGGAATATGATGCAGCCAATAAAAATAACCATGTAAAGAATATTTATTGATATAGAAGGATGTTTCCAAAACACTGTAGAATTTTCAGAGCAGGTAACAGTGTGGTATGTGCTTCATGAACCAATTTCTATAAACAGAGTCTATAATGACAGAGACGTATGTATGTAACTGTCCTTGGAGAGGACTGCAGTATATTTGGAACTCATGTAAGATCGAACGGTGGTTGTGGAAAGGGGGCAGTGGAAGCCCTTTCCTCCTCGCCACCTTGCCTCACGGCCATGAGAGCAAAGAGGGTCTAGAGCGAGCGAGGGCTTTGGGCTCCGGTGTCCATGGAGGAGGCCAGACTGATCAGCTCTCACTGTCAGAGGTGCAAAGTCAGAATCGATCACTCAGTTCTTGGTGTTTGCGTTCCCTGTCACGCATCCAGCCCTTTGCTAGGCACTGAAACATAGGAGTGAATAAAGGATAGCCGTGCCCATGTGCAAACTGAGGTCTACAGCAGGGGCCAGCACACTCCTGCCCAAGGGCCGAGTCCAACCCACCACCTGTTTTTGTAAATAAAGTTTTATTTAAATGTCATCATGCCCTTTTGTGTATATCTCATCTATGGCTATTTTCTCACTCCAGGGCAGAGATGAGTTGTGACAGAGACTGTATGGCCTGGTTTACTCTTGGAAACTTTACAGAAAAGGGGTGTCAAGCCCTGGCCTAGAATCTTGCTACAAAAATTGGGGTACCTGGACCAGCAGCATCAGCACCCCTGGAGAGATGCAGCAATCTCAGAGAGTCTGCATGTGAGCAATACACTCATTATCGTGGGAGAAACACTGCAGTGGAGGGTGCTGCCCATAGCCCCATCCCCTTTTGCGTATTTAAATGTTTGTGTAGACATGATCTCTGGGCTGGAAAAAGACTTCAGGAGAATTTTCCTTCACGGGCCCAGTCCCAGCATCAGTGCTTCGGAGGAGGCCGTCCAAGGCCTGGATCTCCCACCCAGCAGGGCCTGCTTCACTAAATAAGAATTAATCCATATCATCTGCCCAAACTTACCTAGCCTGTATTAATGACAAGCACAGCATTTAACTTCAACGAACCATTCGGCCATACGAGTGGCGATATTCGAGCTATCCGTTTTATGGCACCGCTCAGGAAAATGCAGATATACATCATCCCGCCCCAAATACAAAGGTCAAATGATATTAATTAATGCAGCGACACAGCTCGCTGCAGCTAAATGGGTATTCTTGATTATGGCTCCTTGATTGAGAACTAATGCCTCATTAATCTTAAATATATCAACCTAAGAACATCAGAGAAGTCAAATAGAATAATGGCCAACATTTCAATGAACACAGCCTCACGCTCGCTAGGTAAGAAGTAAATCCTACAGACGGGGCTGTGTTGTCTGCCTCCTTCACCCAGATGGATTTACTGAGAGCCCTGCAAAGAAATGGACTTAAAAAAACTAGTCTCTCCGTGTCTCTAGATCTGTCTGTCTGTCTGTCTGTCTCTCACACACACATACAGACATGCATGCACACAGCATTTTCAGACAGGCAGGCAGACAGGCGTTTTCTCTCTTGGGGTTTTTCACTTACGTGTTACAGAGAGAAAGAGAAATTGATGAGTTCGTGTGGCTCCAAGCCCCGTGAGCGGCATCCACTCTGAGGTCCCTGTATCCGAATATGTCGGCTTATTTACCACGTGGAAGCAGACAGGAGAAAGAGCCCAGAGGACAGAAGGTCACCGCTTCAACCTCGTGGGCCCGGCCTGCTCTGCATCCATTTCAGGGTAGACAGGACGGTCGTTGTGGGTCCGAGAGCCCATGGGGTCGGGAGAAAGGGGAACAGCAGGCTCAAGGCCAGAGCCCCGCCCGGAGCAGCTGTGTCCTCACACGGATGCAGGGCAGTGGAGGTCTGCTGCCGCCCGAGTCTCCACAGTGCCTCCCGACCCTGATTTCTAGCACCTTGTTGCATTTCTAGAGAAATTACAGTGAAAACCTCAACACACACACACATGCACACGCACACGCACACGCACTAGGAGGCATGTGCATGAAGCCTGGGTGAGTCACACCAGTTGTAGGAAGGTCATCTGAGAAGCTTCAAGGCGCTACTTTGCAAAGGAATTCAGGCTTCTCAGGTTTGCGTGATATGCGGTAGTTAGTGATGGCGACTAAAGGGTTACCCATTAGTGATCTCACTTTAATGAATAGAGAAATTTGAGTCAATTACAGAAGTGGCTTTTGTGGAAGAGTTGCGTAAGCAATGGTAACCTTTTTTTTCCTCTTCCATCGCAATCCACGCCGCAGCTGCATCCTTTTCACATAAACAGAGCCTTGGAAGGAACTCGAAAACTCTTTGTTCTTTGAAGATGGAAGTTATTCTCCTTGTTTCTTTTTTCTTTTTAAAAGGTTTTTTTTTTTAATGTTTTGTGTCAAGGTAAATTCAACCTGATCCCATTCTTAAAGACAGCAATTTGATGGAGGATTTTTACAGTTCATCTCTCTGTGTATTTAAGCTCAACCCTTAACTCTTACTGTGCAGAATATCTACTTTGTGGACAATGTTTTTGATGGGTTTTTTTGATCTCAGCATTTTTGCTCACTACTTGATTCACGCTCGCTCGTGTGGCCTTGGCAATTCATGTTAAGACATATTTAAATTTTTTAAATCTCATGATAATATGAGAAAAAGAATGTATATATGTATGTGTGACTGGATCACCTTACTGTACAGTAGAAAATTGAGAGAACACTGTAAACCAGCTATGATGGAAAAAATAAAAATCGTTAAAAACAAATAAACTTTTAAAATCGAGGGAGTTCCCATTGTGGCTCAGCGGTAATGAACCCAGCTAGTAACCGTGAGGATGCAGGTTTGATCCCTGGCCTCCCTCAGTGGGTTAAGGATCCGGTGTTGCCATGAGCTGTGGTGGAGGTCGTAGACAGAGGTCAGATCTGGTGTTGCTGTGGCTGTGGTGTAAACCAGCAGCTCCAGATCCAATTTGACCCATAGCCTAGGGACTTCCATATGCCTCGGCTGCAGCCCTAAAAAAAAAAAAAAGAAAACTGTAACAATAATAATTGTTGTTTTGATTGACTGACTGATTGATTGATTTGGCCTCGCCTGTGGCATGAGGAAGCTCCTAGGGATCCAAGCAGCATCCACTGCTGGCCTCTGATCTCTGCCCCACTGGATGTGCTGCAGCAGTGGTAACACTGGGTCCTTAACTGCTAGGCCACCAGGGAACTCCAACCATTGCTTTTAAAGGCTTCCATCCCATGGAGGTTGGCACTTCCTATACATGATATTGAATTTCTCAGAGCAGCCTTCAGATGGGAACTAAGGCTCCAAGAGCTTAAGCTTGATTTAACCCAAGCAACAGTGTTGTTTGTTGGCAGGGCTGTCGTTTGCCCAGGTCTGTCCAGCTCCCAAGGTAAGCTCAGCCCTCAGAGCACACGTCCCCAGCAAGGCACAGACCTGCCCCCCGAAAGAAAACCCAGAGGCTACACAACAATTTCCCAGGCTAAAAGGCAGCACCGTTGGGGTGACAAGAGAGTCTCTCGTAGTACGGTGGCTCTGCCAAGAGCGTGAAGTGCAGCACCTCCAGCTCCTGTCGGGCTGTTCCGCACGTTCCTTATCAATAAATAATCCTCCGTAAAGGTCTCCAGAGATATTAATCCAAACAAGCTAGAGGCTAATTGCCATTTTCCAGCACAGAGCAGCGGCAATGATTATTCGTTAATTTTGCCTCTGCGCTGCCCGCCTGGCACGCCGCTCTGCTCTCTCACTCTGGGTTGCAGCTCACCAGTGGGCAGGAAAGTGGTGCAATCAGACCAGACAGGTCTGGATTCAAATCCTAGTTTCTCCTTTTTGTTTTATGAAAACCCTGATCGGTGGCTTGACCAAAAAACAGAACTTCTTTACAAGCCCCCCCTCCCACCCACCTCCCTCAGACACTGCAGTGTTTCCATGCATCTCTCCCGAAAGCTGCAGCCCACATGCTCTATTCTCATTCCTCCTGATTCTTCAGCCTGAAGAACCAGTCTGGCTGAGGAAGAAATCTCTGATAGTGGGCAGGGGAAGGGAAGACATTGAACAGATCAATCCAGAGTCCGGTTACTGGGAGTAAAAAGGCTGAGGACTCTCAAATATAAGTTTGGTCATAGCACCTATGCGAAATACTCCAAAGGAAGACATACCGATGGCCAAAAAACACATGAGAAGATGCTCGGCATTGCTCACTATTACAGAAATGCAAATCAAAACTTCGAGGTACCACCTTACACCAGCCAGACTGGCCATCATCAAAAAGTCTACAAACAACAAATGCTGGAGAGGGTGCAGAGAAAAGGGAACCCTCTTCTACTGTTGGTGGGAGTATAAATTAGTGTAACCACTATGGAAAACGGTATGGAGGTTCCTCAGAAAACTAGAAATAAAACTACCATATGATCCAGCAATCCCTGGACATCTACCTGGAGAAAAACAAAAATGGAAAACATGCATGCACACCAGGGTTCACTGCAGCACCATTTACAATAGCCAAGCCAGGACATGGAAGCAACCTAAGTGTTCATAAACAGAGGAATGGATAAAGATGTGGTACATATATACACAGTAGAATACTACTCAGCCATAAAAAAGGAATGAAATAATGCCATTTGCAGCAACATGGATGGACCCAGAGATTATCGTAGGAAGTGAGGTTAGACAGTGAAAGATAAACATCACATGCTATCACTCATATGTGGAATCTAAAAAGTGAATACAAATGAACTTACTTTCAGAACAAAAACGGACTCACAAACTTTGAAAAAATTTATGGTTACGAAAGGGTAAAGCTTGACGGGGAGGGATGGACTAGGGGTGTGGGACTGGCATATGCACACTGAGGTATATGGCACGACTGGCCGATGGGGAGCTGCTGTGTAGCAGAGAGAACTCTACCCAGTATTCTGTGATAATCTCTGTGGGAAAAGAATCTGAGAGCGAACGCATATGTGTGCATGTATTACTGATAAATAATAAATAGATAAATAAAAAATAAAAGGGAAAACTCCAGCCAGGGTCCAACCTATGGGGTATAATGTTAATATCATGGGCCAAGACCAGGTGACTCTCTTCAATGGGGGACAGTGGAAACCTTCGTACAGGCCAGTCTGGGGAGATTTGCTGAGAGAGGAACACCCCATCCCACCGGCTTTCAGTGGGTTCAGCCCTGGCTTATCCTAGGCGCCTCCATCTGTTCTAAAGTAGATGTGTTAGAGGTGTGTTAGAGGTGTGTGTGTGTGTGTGTGTGTGTGTATGTGTGTGTGTGTGTGTGTGTGTTGGCGGTTCCCGCACATTCTCACATACGACTTATACACGGCTCAGCACAGGAGTGCTGTCGTGACAAGCATGAGCCCGTGAGCTCAGCCGACAAGCGAGTGAGAGGATTTTCCTGGCCCCAAAGGATGTGAGCTGGCCCCTGTTTTCTGAGGGTTGACGGTGGAGGCACAGAAAAGAACGGGAACAGTCTCCTGCCCACATTCCCGACCCTGCCCGCACCCGCCCAGAGTCAGTGACCCTGTGCCGAACCAGGAGCCCAAGGTCTCACCTTCTCAACCCCATCTCTTGCAGCAACTAATTTGGAACAGACTAGTTAAAATTCTGTTTCCTCTGACATGCAACATCCAGCATTTGTTAAGCACCTTTAATGCTGAATGCTTCATAATGTTCCCCCATTTCAAAGGAAAAAATGCTCTAAGTTTTGTATCTATCTATCTATATATTTCCATTTAAAGAAAAGTAAACTGAAGCTCAGATAGGGTAATGAACTCACCCAAGGTCACACAGCAGGTCAGAGCGAGGTTCTCTGAACTGTATTAAGCCCTCTTCCCCACCAAAGAGCTGCATGGGCCTCTGAAGTTCTGACTCTGTCGTTTTATCTAAAGCAGTCGAGGGAAGGCGTGACTCAGGCCGCAAAAGCACCAGGAAGGCACTGGGCCAAGCACGCCCTGAGATGTAAGCCCCAGCTTCCGATTTCTCCACCTGTTTGCTCTTGGGCAGGTTTAGACAGGCCTACGAGGTGCCGGACTGGCTGATACCAACGTACCCTCTCAGTCATACCAGAGCTGGGGTTTGCTTGGGCAGGACAGCAGGGAGGCGGCAAAGGCTTGCAGTTCTGGTCCAAACAGCACCACCGGCCTCTAAGAAGACCTGAGGAGTGACAGGTAAACAGCCCTAGGACAGGAAGCCCTCCCAATCAGGAGGCACCTGCCTCCCTAAAGTAAATAAAATTACATTAAAGACAGAAATATGAGAGGCCCTGATAATGTAATCATAAAGTAATCACTTTGAATTAGGGTAATGGTTGTGTCCAACTCCTATTGCATTTATTTTGAATATCACATTCTTTCAACTCTCATTATTTTAATTATGTTCAATTACAGACATTTGCATATGCTTTATCATGGATATTAGTGAGGGGGAAAAGACTTCCCTGAGTTAAATGATGAACAGATATTCCATATTACATTACACTTGCACCTCCTGAAAATTTGATTTAGCTACAGCCCAAAGAGAGATCCCAAGACAGGCATTGATTTGAAGTGAATCTGAATTTTCTGGGTTGATGTGGGAAACCCAAGCATAGAGACAGTCACTCAGAAACGGAAATCAGAGTGGTGAAGGCCTGGGCTGAAGTGAGGCAGAGATCAGAGGCTTGATTCTGGCTGTGCGGCCTCTGGAAAATCAAGCAACCTCTCTGATCCTCAGCATCTACATCCCTAATTTGGAACACCGTTTCCACTTTGTAGGGTAACTGCGGGGATTACATAAAATTATGCCTAAAATGCTTCTCAGGGCAGCGTTAGCACACCATAAAGTCTAAAAAAAAAAAAAAAAAAAAGCTATACTTTTTGACAAATGGAGCTAATGAAGTTAGTTAAACACTATAGGGGAAAAATGAACTTTAACCTAAACATCACATCCCATAGAAAAAGTAACTAAAATGAACCACAAACTTAAGCGTGCCATTTTAAAGTGGTTTGAAAAATACACGAGAAAATCTTTGTGATCTCGGGCTAGGCAAGGAGTTTATAGATTTAAAAATAAAAGCATGACACAAAACAAAAGAATATTGATACAACTGACCTCATCAAAATTAAAAACTTCTGTATGTCAAAAGATTTTATAAAGAGGAACAGAGGGCAGTTTACAGACTGGGAGAAAAGATCTGCAAACCTGCATGTGCCTGACAAATGACACTATCTAGGATACATAAGAACTCAAAACGAAAAAAAATAAAATAGGAACCCAATTAAAAAATGGGCAGAAGACACGAACAGACATTTCCACAAGATATTAACATTATTACCCATCAGAGAAATACAAATTAAAACTATAATAAGATATAATGACAATCTATAAGAATGCCAAAAATTAATAGCAGTCATCGTGGGGACATACCACATTCAAGGATGTGGAGAAACTGCATTACCGATGGTAAGATGGTAAAAGCGCTCTAGGAAACAACGTGTAAGGGTCTTGGAAACTAAACCTGCGAGTACCACTCAGTCCAGCAATTGCACTGTTGAGTGTTCGTCCCAGAGAAATGAAGACTTAGTGTCCACAGGAAAACTGCCATGTACAGGAGCAGCCATGTATGCTCATAGCCGCTCCATCCTTAATACCCCAAACAGTGGCAACGTCCTTCAACAGGTCATCTATGTTACAGCCACACCACAGAATGCCACTCGGCAATGGACGGGAACACGCCACTGACACATGCAACAACTGGGATGAAACGCCAAGGAACGGTGCCAAGTGAAAGAAAGCCAGCCCGAAAGGCTACTGTACAGCATTTTTCAAATGAGAAAATTTTAGAAATGGAGAACAGATGAGTAGTTGCCAGGGTTTTAGAGACCGGGCTGGGGGATGAGAGGCAGGGGAACGTGTTATAGACAAGATCCTTGCAGTGATGGGACGGTTTCATATTGTCTTTTTGGCTGTGTCCGTGGATCACGGAAGTTCCGAGGCCAGGGATCGAACCTGAGCCACAGAGGTGACAACACTCAGTCCTTAACTGCTAGGCCACCAGGGAACTCCGAAACCATTCGGTATCTTAAGACCTTAGACTACAGTTTCACAAAATGTTGATCATAGGGAAATGAGTAAAGTACTCACACAGCTCTTTCACATGTTTTATTCCAACGGCACGTGAATCTATAATCAACTCAAAAAAATTTAAATTGAAAAATAAGGAGGGTTTTTACATTAAAAAAAAATTATTATATATGGAGTTCCCATCATGGCTCAGTGGTTAATGAACCCGACTAGTATCTATGAGGATGCAGGTTCGATCCCAGGCCTCGCTCAGCGGGTTAAGGATTACATGTGGTTGCTGTGGCTGTGGTGTAGGCCGGCAGCTACAGCTCCGATTCGACCCCTAGCCTGGGAACCTCCATATGCCAGAGGTGTGGACCTAAAATAAAAATAATCGTTATTATTTCTATAAAAAGGAGGGTTTCTTAGATAATGCATTGGCGGACACTAATTTATTCTTCAGTCTCCAGGAAGCGTTAGCAAAGGCTGCCCGACCTCCTCTCCCCAGACCTGGGGGCTCTTGCTTGGCCATCCTCGTCTGGACTGTCCAGCGGCTGGCCTTCGGAGTGGCCCCGGGAGGCAGCCAGGTGTTTCGTGTCCCCATCAATCTGGGGGTTTGTCTTTGGGGTCAGCTTGCCCCCAGGTGCCAGGTGTGTGTAGCTGCCTAGAAGTTATAGAGAGCTTCCCAGCCCAGCTGGACAGAGGGAGCGGAGGGTGCGACTAAGACGGTCCCTGGTCCCTGGGACGGCTGCTAAGCCAGCTTCATGTGGGAGGCCTGGGGAGCCAGCCTGCCTGGGTTGGGACTCTGCTACCTACCAGCCTGTGTGGCCTTGGGCACGTGGCTTAGCCTCTGTCGGCTACATCTCATCTGTGAAATGGGAAGAGCATCAGCAACCACGCACACAAAGATCTGGCGGAAGAGAGTCAAGCCAGGGAAGAGCTGAGCCGTCCGCTGGGCCCACAGTAAGTGGTCCGGGAGTGTGTTGCGATCCCGCTGTGTCACGAGGTCGTTCCAAGGCTTAAATAAGCGATCTGGGTAAACGGAGCCTTAGCTCCGCGCCAGCCCCTCATGAACGCTCAGCGTGAAGGGTTCGCTATATTACCAGGGCCGGATGATAATTTGAGGAATTAACGGGTGCTTCTCTCTCCCCGCTCCAGTCTCCCTTTTTCCTTCCCTCCATTTAAGTAGCTCATTGCCTCAGCGAAGTGGGGGTTCCTACAGATCCTTCCTTCACGGCTTTCGTCCCTAACAGCACCAGCCCGAACGTGGGGAGAGGCAAAGATACTGGCGAAGCAGGAAAAAAATTGTGACTTCCATTCTCTGCACGAGAAAGATGCTCCTGGCTCGGTGTGCCTTGCAGGGGCTGGAGGGCAGAGATGAGAACGCTCGCACCCCCTAAAGCAGCCAGACGCTCCCCCCCTGCCCCCGCCATCACCAAAGCCTCGCCCCTGTTAGAAACCGCTTTTCAGAACATCCATGCCTTCAGGAGTGGAGGAGACAATCTAATCCAATCTAATTCTGGACCTTAGGACTCCCTGCGGGTAGAGGGGCCTCAGGCAGGATGGAGGTTAAGCTTCCTTCAGCCCCGCAGAATGGAGAGTTCAGGGTCTGAAAAGAAACTGGTAACGAAGAACAAAGGAGGAGACGGTTCGAGAACGTGAGCTTAGGGACAGCTGTCTGTGGCGGGATGCCTGCTCTCTCCGTCCCGGAGCGGCGATCCCCCGGCCGGGCTGGAAGCCTGCATGCCTGCCGCCCTCTCGCCCCTCTCCCTCAGCCCCACGGCCCACGGGGGTCGGCGTCAGGCCTCCAGCCCTCACCCCTTTCTCCACAGGCTCCTTTGGTGACAGATCAGACGCGGCCCCGCCTCCGAGCCCACGTGCAGGGGCTGTCAGCAGACTGCTCTGCTCCCCACCTCCCAAGCTTTTACAGGGACTGAAGTGCCACCCTCCCTAATTACCCAATTCAGTGGTTCACACAATGGATCTGCCACTTCCCCGGCATTTCTGACATCCCGAATTCCCTGAGGCCTCTCAGCTCCGACAGGAGGCCTCTGGGGCAATGGGGGAGCGGGCGTGGAGCCGGAGGGGCCCGGCGCTTAATTGGGGGGGGGGGCGCCGGTGAGGACGGGAGTGGCACCGGCTGGAGTCAGGCCCACAGACATCAGGCCTCCAAGGGGACTAGAGGCCGCCTCTGCAACCCTCTCACCTGGCAGAGGAGGAAGCTGAGGCAGAGGCAGAGGCCACTGGCTCCCCTCGCCCGCGCCCCCTACAATAACCGAGGCGTCCCCTCCTCTCTGCTCATTTAAAGCGTCAATGGCCAGACGCTGCTGCAACCGGGAGTGTAAGACTGAACACAGACCGTGGTACCTTCATTCTCGTAGGGGGACGGGACAGAACATATATGCTGACAGACGTGCTACACGGAATGACATGACAGGGAAAAGAGGAGAGGGAGATGAAGGGGTTTTTTCTTAGACAAGGTGGTCAGGAAAGGCCTTCATGGGGACCCATTTAAGAAAGTGGATAGAGCCACGGTGGACAGGCTTAAAGGGCACAAGAGCGATTTTTTTTTTTTTTTTTTTTTGGCTTTTTAGGGCCGCACCCGCGGCATATGGAGGTTCCCAGGCTAAAGGTCTAACAGGAGCTGCAGCCAACGGCCTACGCCACAGCCACAGCAATGCGGGATTTGAGCCACGTCTGTGACCTACACCACAGCTCACGGCAACGCCAGATCCTTAACCCACTGAGCGAGACCAGGGATCGAACCTCATGGTTCCCAGTCAGATTTGTTTCCGCTGCACCACGATGGGAACTCCTTTCTGTTGTCTTTTGTGTTTTTAGGGCCACACCCGCGGCATATGGAGGTTCCCAGGCTAGGGGTCAAATTGGAGCTGCAGTGGCCGGTCTACACCACAGCCACAGCAATGCTGGATCCGAGCTTCGTCTGGGAGTGACAAGGCCAAATCCTTAACCCACTGAGCAAGGCCAGGGATTGAACCTGCGTCCTCATGGATAATAGTTGTGTTTGTCAACCACTGAGCGACGCCGGGAACTCCACAAGAGGGATTTTAAAAAAAAATCACGTGCAAAGGGCCTGAGGGGAAAACATACCTGTATACCTGGACTATTACAAAAACAAGGTGGAGGCCTGTGCTGCACAAGCTGAGTGTGCCGGGGGAAGGTAGCAGTGACAGGGATGGAGGAGGCAGAGGTAGCTGCAGAAGTCCCGATAAGGGACCATAGACAGAGCAGGAAACCTGGAGGGCTTTGGGAGATCACTGTAAGTTAATGACTGTTCCAGAAAGCCATCAGGACAGGCAGGCTTGCTCCACTAATGGAGGCGTAGGATTTGCCTCAGGTCATTGGGGAGGGAGGGGCGGGATAAGGCCTGCCTTCAGGTTCAGCCCAAGGGCAGGGGTTTAAGGACCGCCCTTCTGCTGAGTGGAACACCAGACACCGAGGAGGAGCTGCTGCTCCCCCGGAAGGAAGAGGCGGTCTTTGCCCACCCCCACCCCTCGGAGGACAACACTGTAGCCTGCTGGATCCTGGGGGCAGAGCCTCCTGGCCCGCCCGCTTGCTTCTCTCACAAGCGTCCTATTTTAATAAATCTATTTCTTGCTCATCACTGAATTCTTTCTGCTCAGAGGCATGCAGAACCGGAACCACAGTTGAGTCCAGACACCAGGTGAGTGATTCTAATTTAAAACCGTGGGTTCAAGTCCCCATCTGGGTTCTGGCTGGGTTCAGGCCAATAGTGCTGTCAGTTTTAGGAGAAGATTATATGAGCCCAACTCTTGCATCTCCATGAGAAAAACACTAAACCCCTTCACGATGAGGTCTGCTCCTTGTGACTGATAGTAACACAATCACCCGTAAGCTAAAGATCACGCACCCTGAGCGCAATGGCCTGTGGGTCAGATTATTAGCACACGATGTTTTTCAGGAACTTTTCTGGTTTGTTCTAACCTCTAATCAATATGCCCTTTTCGCAAGTACTGTCACTCTAGGCAATAACCCAGAAGAAGACCACCAGCATGATCAGGCCGAGATCTGACTCCAGCTTTGATGACTAAGACTCTCCCAAAGAAAGAAGAATGCATATTTGTCCCAATCCTGATTCCTGTCTGAAAACCTGTTTTTCTCCTTTTTACTATAAAACCCCTTGCAATTCTTTCGGGGGGGGGGGGTACAGTCTTTAAGGCATGAGCCTGCTGTGACCCTTTGTCTGGCAAAGCAATAAAGCTACCTTTTTCTCCTTTATGCAAAACTCTGTCTCTGTGTTTCAATTCCCTACCTGCAGACAGAGGCCGAATTCCGGCAATATAACCACCAGCTAACTTCTATCAAGTGTGTGCCTGGCTGCGTGCATCTGCCCTCACCTCTGTCGTACACACTGACTTTATTTCCCCTGCCTCTTTGGGGCGGTATTTCACAGTGTTCTGCGAATGCAGTCACCTCGAGGGTGAGCCAGTGGTGAGCCCCCAAGGCTGTGAAAACTCCGGATACCGGCCCTACAGCTGAGCTGCATATCAAAGGAATGATTTTAGGAAGCCCAGGCCTCTTTTGTTCCTGCTCCCTGCCCTTTGTGGCAAAAACTCCTTTATATCTTACTCCCCCCTTGCCTCCACGGAGCAGTTTCTCAGGGCCACCTGGGATGCTGTCTCCCAGGCTTAAGTCCTAATTTTGCCCCAAATGAAGCTTAAGTCTCAGCTTTCAGATTGTGCATTTTTTAAAAATCGATAGATAAACAAAAAATCCTTTCAGATTAGAGTTTCATATCCTCAACCCTACGGACATTTGGGGCTGAATAAATTTGTGTGTGTGTGTGTGTGTGTGTTGGGGTGACGGCTGTTCTGGGTGTTTGGCAGCTTCTCAGGCCTCCAGCCACCAGACCCCAGTAGCAGCTCTCCTATCCTGATAACCAACACCAGCCTCGCATACATGGTCCAATGTCCCCTTAAGGGGCTTCCAGGTGAGGTTAACTCTTTTAGATCAACACCTGACTTTCAGAGAGAAGAAATAATCCAATCCACTAGTGTCTACGGCTCCTTGCACATTTGGGGAGCAGAGTGTTTCCCCTAAATATAGATTCGGGGGCACAACCCCAGATCTACAGAACCAATCTCTCCACGGCATAGGGCCCAGAATCTGAATAGGAAACTGCTCCCGGCTGTACGCCCCAGAAATGTAGCTCAGTCCTCCTCCACCCCTGCCTCTTCTGTTGCTCTTCTGCAGTGTCGCTGTACCTGTTATTTAGGGATGGGCCTGGGTTTCCTCAAACTGGCTCATCCCTTCACTTAAATTTTGATTCTGAAAACGGGAAATTCTATCAGTAAATCTCTTACTGACCTGAAAGGTATAGAAACCACTGAGCATCCTGAGAGCATCCTGGGAGCCCGGAGTGGGTAACTGCGATAACGCTGAAGGGCGGAGGGGCGGGGAGAATGGGGAGGGAGGGAGTTGGTGCGGGGAGGGGTAGAGGGAGAAGGGAGGGGGAGCGGCAGAGGGAGGGGGAGGGGAGAGTGGAGGGAGGGGCGTAGGAAGATTCTGTTCGAGCTCCCAGTGAGCTCCCAGGGAAGCTGCTGGAACTGGAATCTGACTTCGCAAACCCTGCATCACTTCCACAAACGGAAACCCTCCTTGTGGAACACAGACAGGAATTATAAAAAGCAAGGACAAAGCCATGTTAAATCGCAGGGAGTTGCTGCTTCCTGCCAAAGCTCTGGAGTCTGAGGTGTGTCCCCTCTTGGTGCTAAAAGAGGACATCGGCCAGGATGAAAGAGGCATTAAAGACACACAGAGGTATTCAGCCACCATTCCCTCCCGGGGGCCACCCCAACTGCAAGGCAATGAAGCTTCCAAGTTGTGTCATTGAACGTCGTTTAGTGCCAGGTCTGTTGTCCCATCAGAAATGATCCCAGCACCTTCTACAATACCTTGCAGAGCCCTCAGCTCTGATTCAGTCCAGCTCCGCTGCTAAAGAGCCGGGACCAGCCGCAGAGGCATCGCTGACGGCTAACCACTGCCCGGTGAGGTGGTGCTGGTAAGAACTGCCACCAGCGCTAAGGTCTCCTGCCTGTCACTCTAAGGCCAGAGGGAGTATGGCCTCTTTCGAGGTCTGGAGCTCCTGGGGGCTGCTCCCCGCCACCCCCGGGCAGTGTGGATGTCACCCACTCCTCTGGGAGCCTGGCCACAGGCTGCTGGAGGGGAGCGGTCAATTTCGAGAGGCACTCACTCACCCAGGGGACGGGCAAACAGTGCAGGAGGCACTAAAACACTTGACCTTTCTGTCCCAAGCTAAATAAACACAATTGTTTATACGATGGCGGAGACTGCAATTTCCTGCCTTTCAGAGAAGGATGCCCTTTGGAAGAAAGAAGTCAAAGTTCCTAGAGAGCGGGCTGTGGCTGGGCCGGATGGGACACTTTTCAGGAGTCCCCTGGTCATATACCCTGTTACAGTCTGGGTTCGAGTCCCAGCTCCATCACTTGCCACCTGGGTATGTGACCAGGGGGCGGTCACTTCACCTCCCAGCACCTTAACCTCCTCAGCGTGAAACTCACCTGAAAGAGTGTGAGGGTTAAATGGGGGTAAGTGCGCACAAAGTCCCCTTCACATAGTAAACTCTCAGTTAATTAGCCCTGGACGGTCACTAGTCACACACGCAATGAACGCCTCCTCTCTCGGACTGCAAGGCAGGAAACGAATCTGGACGGTTGCTGTCAGGAGGGCTACGCTGAAATCTGCTGCTGGCCTCGGCTAACACAGACGGGAAGGTGGGGTGGGCACCTGCCCGTGTCCGCCCCTCTCAGCTGGAGGCCCTGCTGGAGCGTCCGTGTCTTCCCTGTAGGGCTCTGTTCTAACTTTCCCTGCAGCTCGGAACGGGCAGCTGGTTTCTCCTCTCTGCTCATAATAAGCAGCAGCCTTGCCATCTTTCCCACAAGCTGAAGGCTGGTTCCAGGGCCAAAGGTGAGCGAGCAGTCACCTGGTAGCCATGGAAACCCAAGCGTTGTCAGGCTCACTTCAGAGTGACTTGGCAGGGCCCTGAGTACGTGCCTCTCCATTTCAAACTAATCTCCCACACACGTTTCGCCAGAGAAGCATTACTGGGGATCACAGGGACCAGGCTGTCACACCGACCACTGAGGCTGGGGAGGGGTCTCGTGGAAGCATCTGCCCTGTGGGCTGGCCTGTCAGAACCCACAGATGCCTCCAGCAACCTCCCTAGAGACAGACTTCCACAGTCACAAGGCGCTGCAGAGGGGCCGAGGAGCAAGAAGCAAGCAGCAAGCATTCTCCTGTGTCCCCAGAGTTTTTAGAAGGTGCAGCAACGTCAAGTTGCTTGGCCCACACAACACGGCTGCAGAGATGCACAGTCTAGTCCGGGGGTCTCTGACTTCAGCTCCCAAGAAAACTTCCAGAAATGCTCACTGCATCTGGAGTCCTGCACTGTGACATCAGAGGTTCCAGTTCCTCATAGAAGTGATCATGGGGAAGTTCCCGTCGTGGCTCAGTGGTTAACGATCTGACTAGGATCCATAAGGACCCAGGTTCAATCCCTGGCCTCGCTCAGTGGGTTAAGGATCTGGCGTGGCTGTGGCTGTGGGGTAGGCTGGTGGCTACAGCTCTGATTTGACCCCTGGCCGGGGAACCTCCATATGCTGAGGGTACAGCCCTTAGAAAAAAAAAAAAGGGAAAGAAAACGGAAGTGATTATGCCTCACATTTCGAGAGGCACAAGGTGGAAGAAGAAAAGAAAGAGCCGAGCTCTGGCTCAGTTCTGACCCCATTCCCGATCCAATTTGCTCTCTCGTCTTTACCAAGACCTCGATGGCCTTCGTAAACAACTGGATCGCGTTCACATTTCCCAGCGGTATATTCCAGGGGACATTATCCCAAATACCCTGAAAAAGCC
The DNA here is from genome assembly GCA_004024745.2 of Catagonus wagneri. Lineage (NCBI taxonomy): Eukaryota > Metazoa > Chordata > Mammalia > Artiodactyla > Tayassuidae > Catagonus > Catagonus wagneri. The sequence goes on from PVHT021183594.1 coordinate 4,481,962, forward strand.
AAGAGTTGGGGACGTGGTGTTGATTCTGCCCCTGTCTAGTACACAAGTAAATGGCTTTAGCACATTAAAGGCGCGGAGGCGAGTCCTCCAATGTAAAAGTCTGATTTTTTTTTTTAATCAACCCAACGTTTTGCTAAGTTATGTGCTCACAGAACATTTTTTTCTTTTACACTGCTTGTTAATAACAGTCTCCTGGGATACCTGACTTGGTAATGATGGGCTGGAAAATAATAGCCTCTATGAGTAGTTCATTTTGACTGAGTTTTTACTACGTGGCAAATGCTTGACACACCTCATCTCATTGAATCGCACAACAACTCTGTCCGAGCAACACAACCAGGAAATTGCAGGACCTGGACCCTAACCTAGGTTTTCTGATGCTGACCTTCAGTCATGCTAGGAGCTGCTCAAACGTTGGCAAGAGCGGCGATTGTGACATGAGGGCTTCTGCTTGGGAATCGATCTCAGAGAGCAGCTTTCTGGACTCGGGAAACGTGAGAGACCTTGGGGGTGGGAGGTACTTAGCAGAACACGCGAAAACAGATCGCTAAGTGGCAAACCTGGACCCTGAAGTTTCAGGTGCCAAGCCTGAAACTACAAAACAAAGCCCCAACTTTCAGAGTTATCAGCACACGAGGTTTTTCCCTTCCCTATCTCAGTAGCTTTTGAGTAATGGAGCAGCCAGGCACCCAACTCTGTGATGTATTACGTTAATGCATTATCAGAACCAGCTGTTGCTCTAATGATATGGAAGAAGGATGAAGGGCCCGGGTGATGTATCGCCCACCGTACTGCGATGCAAGAACAAAGCAGATCCCGTGCAGGATAGCGATACAGTTGGGAAGTAGAGATTGATTTATCAGGGGTGTCCCAAGCCGGCAGTGGGAAAGAGGAGTCGCTTAGGCTGTTGGAATTTATCAACATAATTATGTGCCGTGATGTATTAAGCAGTAAACAACAAAGGCATCAAAGACACTTTTTTGTTGTTGTTGTGGCTTAACTTATTAAAAAGAAAGAAAGGAAACTGGGTTCTGGGAGCTGGGGGGTTTCACTTTCAAATGATCAAGTTCCTGGATGCGAGCATCTGTGAATGCTGAAGTCTTCAGAGTTAGGGTAAGATGTAGGGCTGAGACGAATCACCTTCAAACAGGTATGAAGGGAAACAGCCCTCACCAAGTTGCTTGTGACACCTACTCGTTGTCCCCTTTGCAAGTCCCGTTCTCCCGGAGCAAGTGAAATCACTGAAAGCTAACTGGAATTCAGCTAGCATATCAGACGAAGAAGAATGGCCATACAGACAAAGACGATGGAGCGTTTACTCCATTCCAGCCACTCGGCTACGTCCCTTAGGCCCCGTATCTCTCATTTTATGTGCATCAAAACTCTGCAAGGTAGGCGCTGGTGCCGTTCCCATTTTACAGGTGAGGGAAGTTGGCAACAATGATATTCAACTAACGTAACCCAAGGTTTCACAGTCAGCAGTTGAGTTGATGCTTAAAACACGCCTTCCTGCGACTCCAGAGTCCATGTCCGTCATTCATTCATCCTTCGCTCCATTCAACAAGCATTTTCCAGGCTCTACTAAGTGAAGGTGAAAGAGATGCAGTGATGATCAACAGGATCCCTAATCCTTGCTACAAATGCTTGAATGAATGAACGAAGAAGCATATGCACAAACCAGCAAACGACACTAACTATAGTAAGTTTTAAGGAAACGATGTCTTAGAAAAGAAGCAGAGTGATGAACAGAGGTTGGGGAGACGGAGTTCCTCTGTGAGTTAAGTCTTACGGCTCTTCACCAGCAAAGACACGCGAGATTTCGGTCAACGTGCACATCTTAGAATCCACCCACATATTTTCTAGTGCTCCCTTAGTTCCGTGCATACGCCTAATAGCTGTAAGGATGGGTCACGTTCTATCCACCACTCCTACACATAGGTAATGGCATCTGTCAATATTCTAAAGTAGAAAACAACATTCTTAGGCTCGTTTCTTTACAGGGGACGGTCGGTCAACTCCCCTACCTGCTGCCACAAGCCCCGTGTGCGTCTCAGGACAGCTGATCTGTTGGTATCTGCTTAAGACCCTGCCAGGTAGGTACGTTTCACCCACACTCACACTTTTCTCTACATATGTGGTACCAATGAGTACGATGACTCAAAGCCTTGTTTTTGTCTGTGCAAGAGCCCAGGATATTGTAGCCTGTGCTGCACAAGCTTCTGCAAGCATCCCAAGTTCATCTGGAAGGCAAGGGTGACCTCCCCTGCTACTCAGGCATCCAAAGAGCCAGGGGTGGAACAAACAGGTAACAGAACCTCCAGAATAGAGAGGCTGAGGACAATGTACAGCCCAGGGTGGGGTGGTCACTGGAGAACCAGTACAGAGTGGGCAGTCCTGAGCCAGCCGGAGGTCCACTGATAGAAAGGACACCTTCTCATCTCCTGGTCAGCTATCCCCTGGTCCTTTGTCTCATCCTCTGCAGCCAAGTATTCTGGATGCCCTATGCCATCTAGTCGTCCTATAACAGAGCTCCTCTTAGCTAAAGGGATCTCCGTAACGGCCTAAGTACTTTCACGTCCCCTGAAGCCATTTCATTTTAAGAGAGATTCTGGAATACTTGATAGAACAAATGGTAGATTCTCAGGCACTGGATGGAGAGTGAGGGGCAGGTTTCAAAACAGCAACTCACCCGTCACGGTTGAGATCATGGCACTGGCGGTGGTCAGCTACATTTAGTTTTAAGGCTGGTTCTGGAATTTGCTTTCTACTTATGCCCTAGGGCAATAATGTTTATTCCATGAATCTACTCAGCGACTATATTAGGACTCTCCAGAGAAGAAGAACCAACAGCATATACATATTTAGAGAGTGTTTTATTATAACGGCTGCTCAGGCAATTATAGAGGCTGATGGTCCCAAGAGCCGCACAGGGAGTTGGCGCGACGGCGGGCCCAGGAGAGCCCCCAGGGTGAGTTTCAGTGGAGTCCCAAGGCCTGAAACCCAGAAGAACCAATAGCGTAGCTCCTGTCTGAAAGCTCGCAGGATTTAGGAAGAGCTGATGATTCAGTTTTGAGTCCAAAGGCAGGAAAGGCCCTGGTCCCAGTTTGAAGGCAGTTGGGCAGTAGGAATTCTCTCTCCCTTGGGGAAGGGTCAATCCTATGGTACTGGTCAGACCTTCCATGGATTGCATCAGGCCCACCCCACATTAAAGAGGGCTTTCTGCTTTACTCGGTTTACTTCTACAACATTACTCTCACCCCCAAACACCCTCACAGAAACACCCAGGATCATGTTTGTCCAAATATCTGGGCAGCCCAGGCAAGCTGATACAGAAAATTAACCATTATAGAAACCGCAGGATGACCAAATTCGTAAACCCCAAATGGGTTGGAGACCACTTTCCAGAGTGCTAACATCCTTCATACACCCTCTCGGACCCTGACCCTGACCAAGGGCAGGCAGCATTATGTCCATTTTACTGTGCAGGCAGCTCTTGTGTAAATAGTCTGATTAAGTAACTTGTCCAATAGCCCTACAGTTATTACACCAGCAGCAGGCTCTAACTTATGATGCTATTCTGGTTCCTATTCTCGTTTTCTCAAAGCACAAAGAAGCCTAACACAAAAAGACTGAGTCACACTTTCTCATCCTTGAGATGTCCTGAGGGTCCCCCAGCCAAGCATTTCCTGCTTCTCCAACCTCATAACTCTTCTGTATGACCCATGAGGCTTCCTTTGGCTGAGGACAACTTCCCATTGTCATTTCCTCTCCTGTGATGAGGTCTCTTTCATGAGCCTTAAAGGCCATGGCTCAGAACCTGTACAGAAATATATCCTGAGGTCTTTACTCTGGCCTTTATGATGTAAGTTCCTTGAGCAAAGGCATTCAGTATGTCTGCTTCATTGCTCCATCCCAGAGCCTGCCCTCTGTCTAACACATAGGAGACCCTCAATCAGTGTGTTGACTGATGGGCAGCTGGACAGTGGAGTAGAGAAGGCAAATACATTAAGAGGAAAGGCACATCATCGTGTCACCTCACAGGGGGAACCTCCCTCGGTGGAGACAATGAGAAAGCCAGGATAAAGATCTCTACTTGTGGGAAGAGATGGTTCAGAAAAAAACAGCTGGGTATAAAACAGCTCTGGATACACAGTTTAGGCTCACTGATAACACAGGCTAGATAACAGTGACTGTACTGTGTACTATGGTCTGACCAGTTCCAAGAGAGAATGACAAATGAATACAGAGCAACATGAATACTAACTGCAGGCACATCCTGCTGTTGGCAATGAAAATGTGGCCACAGAGTCATGGACACCAAGCTTTTGCTGTCAGTATTGTCATTTATATAATTTGGCAGGGTTCTTTCCCTAAAAAAGGGAAGAGCTCTGTAACAGTGATTTTGTATATGTGAACCAGGTTCTAATCCTGCTCTGGCTGTTATTACAGTCATGTAGGTACTAATTTGACTTGGTTGGGTCCAAGTCTGTCTTCCCTTCAGATTATAAATTTATTCAGGGATGAGGTTTCCATCTTATTTATACTTGAGCCATTCATTGGTCATGGCTGGAACTGTGGTTAGTATATAGCATAAGTTTCTGGGTTAAAACCTAGAGAATGCTCATTATTTGTAGCAGCAAAATACCCTGATAATCAAGAGAGCAGTCTGCCTTGGTTTTAACCCCAGATGAATGGCCATGTGTGAACCTTACCCTCTGGAGTTTCAGATTCCCCATGAGAACATGTAGTTAATATTATTTACAAATTCTAGACATATGGTACCAGTGGTAGCAACATAGCTTCTGATTCTTTCAAAATCCCCACATTAAAAAGAGACAGAGCAACAAGTGAATACAAGTAAAAAATACTCATTTATGGCAAACAATAAAGTGTCTATGTGATTATCAAAATATAAGCAGGTAAGAGGACAAACTATCAACATCCCCAGCACTCCTGTACTACCAGCATCCACGTGGGAGGAAGCAGAAGGAAATAGCAGGTCACGTGACAGGCTCGACAAGAAGAGAACTTCAATGTGACAGCAAACAGTCACCAGGACGTCAACCTGGGAACAGCAGCTGACACTAGGGGGATATTTCCCAATGGGTAAATGGGTGAATGTATTCCCAGGAAGATAAGAAGGGGCCAAAGCAGCCCAGTCCTTGCAAACCCCCCAAACTGACAGGTTAGGGCTACTTCTGGGATCATCCTACACAGAGAAGGTATTATTGGACATAAGCTCAGAAGAAGATCAGAGATGCAGATGCCAGATAAAATGAGAGAGGGGAAGAAAAACTGAGAACACAGAGCACAAATCACTTTTTTTTAAATACTGCATGGAAGGAGAAAAAGAGAAAAGGGAACTCTGTAGAGTTAGAAAAGCCACCTAAAAGAAGACCCTGAGGTTTCCCGAAATATAAGCTCACATAAAAATGAGCTACAGAAAAGAATCATGGGCAGATCTCATTCAAATTTATTAAGAGGAAAAAATTTTGATGGGATAAAGAGCTGAATGAAATCCCTCTAGGTAACAAGAGCATTCCAGATAGGTATTGTCGAAAATAAGATCAGCGTCATAACCTACTATTTCAAAACATGCCTAAAGACATTAAGAAAGTGAGGTAAGATATAGAAAACAACATAAATCAGCATTTGACACATTTAGAAAGGAGGTGAAAGAATTCAAGAACTATAAAGAAGAGAAAAAAATAATGTTAGTGATGAAGAATAAACTACGAAAACCGTAAGGGAAAATAAACATGAAAATAATGCTTCCAGAGAAATAAAAATAAAATAAAAATAAATGCTAGCATGTAACCCTCTGCAGTTCTCTCTTCCCTATGACCCAGTGACTGGCAGTACCGGGGGTGTCACCTTGGATCAGTCCCACTACCAAGCCACAAAAGACATGCAGAGTAAGAACTAAGCCTTTTCTGTACTAAGTTGTTTGGATTCAGGGCTTATTTTTATGACAGCACTACCTAACCTAAACTGACTGATGGGGCATCTAACATGTTCTTAGATAAACATGCAGATTCTTAAGTCTTCTGAAAGCTGCCATGTACCTTCTAAACATGAAAATACAATTTTAGGAGTTCCCGTCATGGCTCAGTGGTTAACAAATCCGACTAGGAACCATGAGGTTGCAGGTTCAATCCCTGGCCTCGCGCAGTGGGTTAAGGATCTGGCGTTGCTGTGAGCTGTGATGTAGGTAGCAGACCCGGCTCAGATCTGGAGTTGCTATGGCTCTGGCATAGACCGGCGGCTACAGCTCTGATTAGACCCCTAGCCTGGGAACCTCCATATGCTGCGAGTGTGGCCCTAGAAAAAGACCAAAAAAAAAAAAACAATTTCAAACATGAACTCACGGACATGGCAATTAGCAGTACCTAATGCAGTTGTAAATGAGTAAAATGCTATTCTTTCTTAATTAAGTCAGCGCTTTCTAAATCCATGACTGGAGTGGAGGCCACTACTTCCCAAGTAATGGGTCTTCCCAATTAAAAGACCACATTGAGCTGAGATCCCTGGGTGGAATCCCAAAGATAAATTCTATCAGGTAAAAAGAATATCTTTCTCTCAAGGGAATATATACAGCATTATCATTATTAATAAAAATCTGTTGTTTCTTGTACCTTAGGTTCTAGATTACTGAGAAAGAAATAACACGGTTCCTAATCCAGAGGTTGGAAAGCAGGACCCACAAATTATTCCCACGTATATTTTTACCATTATTAATAACAATAGTCACCTTCTACACCCAATTAGCCAATGTTCTGAGTGCTTTACATATAGTAATGAAAGCATTTGTTCAGTGGTGAGTGAATGAATGATGTGGGGTTTGAAAAGGATTTTTAAAGGAACACAGCATTTATAGCAGTGGAGATAAAAAGGTGAAGACATTCTAGTCAGAGGGAATGCTGTGAACAGAACAAAGGAGGTGAGGATTACACGCCACATAAAGAGAAAGTAAATAAGCATCTTTGGCAGGAAATGGAATTAGACTTAATCTTCTAGATAAAGAGGATCCATGGAAAGCTTCAGACCAGGAGACTAGGATGACAAAGCATTGTTCAAAGAAAATTGTCCTAGCAGCAATACAAGATGAAAATTAGAACAGAAAGAGACTGGAGTCAGGGAGCAAGTCAGAAAACTATCATAAAGCTCAGCCTTCGTGGGATGTGAGCCTGGCCAAAGATTTAGGTGTAAAGAGTGGGCATTACTAAAGTTTTGGCCAATGATATATATGAGTAGAATGTGATATGGGGGCCTCTGGGAAGTCTTCTTAAAAAGAAGAGGTACATTCTTCTTTGCTCTTTTATTCATTGTACTGCCTGGGTCTCCAGAGGCTATTTTGCACCATGAGGACTAGAGTCACACACAAAGGACATCAAAGCAAAGAGTCAGGCCCTCAGTACATTCCTGGAGCCATCATACCAACCAAGGAGTGCCTGCTTCTGAATCAGAGAAAGACACATGTTTACCTTATTTAAGTTACTGTTAGTTGGAGTTTCTGTGGGAATAACTGCATCTAGTCCTACAGGACAGGGTATGTTAGAGAACAAGCCCGCAAATACAGTTTGAGACATGAGTTGAGGATTTTGTGTCCCACCACCTGAGTAGATTCTGGCTCTGCCACTTAGTAACTTTGGAAGCTTAAGCAAGTAGCTCCATTTCAACAAGGGTTAAATGTGCAATAGTAACAGGACCTACCTAATGGACTCTTGGGATGATTAAATGCAGTGCCTGGGGTAAAATACTCAGCATGCTCTTCGGTGCCACTTTCATCAAGTTATGCAAATTAAAGTGAATGTGATGTCCCCAAAGAGAAAAGAAACAAAGTTCTTGGGGAGAAGGTATGAGTAAGAAAGGGGTGAATGCTTTGGCTAGAAGGCTGGGGGAAATTAGAAAAGCTTCTTGGAAAACGCATTTCTTGAGCTTCTTTGCTCCCTTTTGGGACAAGTCTTGCGCTGTGAAAGCGAAAAGCGTAGGGAAAGAGGTTTGTCGGCCCTCCTGGCTCCTGGCCACCTCCAGATGGGGACTTTCAGCACAAATCCAGTTTCACCTCCTGTTTAATGGGCTTATGGGCAACACTTTATCAAGGGTCTATCAACGCCATTGATCTTCATGTTCCAGGAAATTCTGTGCTGTTGGGAAGAAGAGCCTCTTGGCTTCATTTCTGCATAAAAGGGTCTGATTAAATCAAAAGGAAGTTCGGCTTTTCAACATGTTGGGGTTGATCAACAGTGACAGGGTGGTGGTGGGGGAGCTGGAGCTCTGTAGCATTGAAAACTCGTTCAGGGAAAACAGGCCACTTGTCAAGTCCCCCCTCATCCAGATACTTCGTGAGGAGCTAGAAGGTTCTGAGATATGATTGCTCTATGAAAGGCATGAATCATTGATTATCACTTAAAAGGGCCAGAAAAAAGTGGGTGAAAATGCACATAGTTTAATTGTAAATGCAGTTCCAGTTCCAAGTGGGGGATTTGTTTGGAAATGACATTGTCCCAGCTCCGTCGCTGTGAAGTTTTCATGTGACAGTTTGGGGCGGAAAAAAGAGAATATCACATGGCAGAAGCATGAAGCTCATATTAACGTGAAATCTGATAGATCTGGATTTTTCCGCTTCGTATCGACATGTCTACTGAACAGTGAGTTGCAGTAAGAAGTAAGGGAAACGGTACAGATCAAAGGGTTTCTTATCTGAAGCACAGGTTGAGAGTTTCCTTGTGGCGCAGTAGGGTAAAGATCCAGTGTCGTCACTGCGGTGGCTCGGGTCACTGCTAGGGCGCAGGTTCAGCCTCTGGCCTGGGAACTTCCACGTGCCCTGGGCATAGCCAAAAACTAAAAACTAAAAATAAATAACTAAATAAAATGCATGCTGACGCCCCAATGGAGCTGGAGAAGGGCAAGGAGAGAGACTCACTGAGGGTTTTTTCACGACCTGCGGTGTTTGTTTCTGAATGGAGAGATCCTTAAAGCTCAATCTAGATGCAATTGTGTTTATGCCTTAGGTTGGCTCTCTGATGCTCCCCCCTCATTATAAGTTAAAAAAAAAAAAAAAGGAATTCCCATCGTGGCTCAGCTGTTAATGAACCAGGAGTATCCATGCGGATTTGCATGGTTTTGATCCCTGGACTCGCTCAGTGGGTTAAGGATCTGGCATTGCCATGAGCTGTGGTGTAGGTCACAGATGTGGCTCAGATCCTGTGTTGCTGTGACTATGGTGTAGGCCGGCGGCTACAGCTCCGATTCGACCCCTAGCCTGGGACCCTCCATGTGCCATGGATGCGGCCCTATAAAGACCAAAACAAACAAACAAACAAAAAACCCCTCTGTTTTGGATTTTTTAAAAATTTTCCTGTTTTCTTATCTCCTACCCCCTAAATGAACGTTCCTCTTGGAAAACATCCCTGTAATGGGATCTGAACAAGGATGATGCCAGGTGAAAGGAATGAGGTGTCAGTATGGACTGAATGCTTGTGTTCCCCGTCCCCGGGAAACCTCATGTGTTTAAGCCCTAACCCCCACTGTGATGGTGTTTGGAGATGCGACCCTTGCCAGGTAATTAGGGTTAGATGAGGCCATGAGAGGGGGTCAGTGGACTAGAGACTCAGGAAGAGACACAAGACACAAGTTTAACTGCAAGTGTAGTCCCAGTGCCATGTGGGGGTTATGTCTCAAAAGGACATCGTCACAGCTCGCTATTGGTTAAGATTTGATGTGACAGTCTGAAAGCTGCAGGGTAGACACAAGAAGAGTCTTTCATTCAGATCCAAAGGTGGCAAAAAGACTGATGTCCCAGCTCAACCAATCAAGTGGGAGGAGTTCCCTCATTTGTTCCCTGTTTGTTCTATTAGGCCCTTCAACTGATTGGGTAAGGCCCACCCACAAGAGGGAGGTCAATCTGCCTGACTTAACAGATTCAAATGTTAATTTCATTCTAAAACACCCTTCCTGACACATCCACAATAAGGCTTGACCAAATGTCTAGGTATCCCAAGGTCCAGTCAAGCTTACACATAAAATTAACCATCACAGCACCCACAGAGCGACGTATAGATTTATTTTGACAGTGTTTACCAGATGACAAATGCTCAATACACCTTAGCTATTGTTACTGCTATCATTATTGTCATTCTCAAAGTCTCTTTCTTACTGTTTCCATGATAGAAATGCCTGAGAGAACACAGTTAGTTCTCAGGTACCAAACAAAGACTGGCTGCCATTTCATTAAGACTTGGTGCCTTCTTTAGGAACCCATGGGCCAAATGGGGCCATTGCTGAGAAACAGTGAGATCCTCCCTAAATTATCAAGTTAGTCAGTTCACCCTCCTTCGTGGGAAGGCTCTCCTCCTCCACAACTTTCTGGATATCTTGGCTAAGGAGTGACGAGCTTGCCTGGCGTGAATGGGGGAAGAAGCATTTTAAATGCAGCCTCTGCAGTTTGGCCAAGTTCTGGCCTGCGGAGATTAAATAGCAACTTGTGGCACACCCAGTCCGGGGCTTGCCAAGAGTTAACGGGTATTACTGACTGCTCTGCTAACTCCTGAGTCCTTGTCACATTTCTCAGAGCTGAAGAACTCTGCTTACAACCACAAAAACAATGCCCTTTCTGGCCTGGCCTCTTGGAAGGTCATAAACCACTTTAATTAAGAACAGCTTTAATAATGGAGGACTCGAGATGCCACGCAAGGGCACTGTGAACATCTATGAAATTAGGATGAAAAATGTCCCTGTTTTGCACCTTCCCTGAGGTCATTTTCTGCTGGGTTAAATGTTTCTCTCCCAGCAGTGTCTGGCCGTGGTGCTGAACACGGAGCCCTGGGACCGCCTGCTCAAGCCAGCTCATCCCCTACCCCCAGCTGGCCTGACTTAGACCAGAGGTTGCTCCTCCTGCGGGACTCTCTCCTGATGTGGGTTCATCCCTAAGAAGGGGGACCTGGCCCAAACCCAGGAAACCCCTTATCTCCACTAGACCATGGCCAGCCAAGTGTGGGAATGCATGTATTAAACTGAGGTATTAAACACGACCCACAGAATGGGAGAAAATATTTGCAAATGAAGCAACCGACAGGGGATTAATCTCCAAAATGTACAAACAGTTCATGCAGCTCTCTAAATAGAAAACAAACAACCCAATCAAAAAAAAAAAAAAAAAAAAAAACAGGCAGGAGATCTAAATAGACATTTCTTCAAAGAAGACATACAGACGGCCAAAAAGTACATGAAAAGATGCTCAACATCAGTAATTATTAGAGAAATGCAAATCAAAACTGCAATGAGGTATCACAACACACCAGTGAGAATGGCTGTCACTAAAAAGTCGGCAAATAATAAATGCTAGAGAGGGTGTAGAGAAAAGGGAACCCTCCTGCACTGCTGCTGGGGATGTATACTGGTTCAGCCACTATGAAGAACAGCATGGAGGTTCCTCAAAAAACTAAAAAAAAAGGTGCCATATGACCCAGCAATCCCACTCCTAGGCCTCTATCTGGAGAAAACACCAAGTTGAAAATATCCATGCACCCCAGTGTTCACTGCAGCGCTACTTAAAAATAGCTAAGAAGTGGAAGCAACCTAAAGAGGAATGGATAAAGAAGATGGGGTGCATATATACAATGGAATATTACTCAGCCTTAAAAAAGAACCGAATGATGCTATTTACAGCAACATGGATGGACTTAGAGATTATCATACTAAGTGAAGTAGGTCAGACAGAGAAAGACAAATATCACATGATATGACTTAGATGTGGAATCTAATTAAAAATGATGCAAATGAACATAATTAACCAAACAGAAACAGACTCACAGATTTTGAAAAAAGAAAACTTTTGTTTATCAAAGGGGAAACATGGGGAGGGGTAAATTAGGGGCTGGGAGTAACAGATACACTACCGTATGTAAAACAGATGACAGCAAGGATCAACTGTGTAGCACAGGGAACTCCACACGATATCCTGTCATAACTTACATGGGGACAGTATCTCATAGAGAATGAACATATGAATACGGATGTCAGAGTCACTTTGTTGTGCACTTGAAACCAACACAACATTGTGGAACAACTGTACTCCAAAGAAGTAAAATCAATTAAATAAAACCAAGAAATACAGCAAAGTTTCTCAGTCTTGGCACTGCTGATGTTTGGGCAGTGGGGGGGCTGTCCTGTGACCTTCAGGATGTGTGGCAGCTTTTCCTGGTCTTCACCCACTAGGTGCCAATAGCAGAGGCCACCTCAGTTGTGACAAGAAAAGGTGTCTCCAGACATTTCCAGTTGTCCCCTGGGATACGGGTGCCAGATGTGGTAAATAAAAAGTACAGTTTACTCAGTTAAATTTGAATTTCAAATAACCAACCATTTTCAATGTAAGTATGCCTATACAATCTTTAAGACACACTAAAAAAAAAATTGTCATCTATAATCCAGGGTCAACCCTGCATCTTGTATTTTATCAGGTGACCGTACCTGGGGGGCAAAATCACCCCCCGCCCCCCACTGCAGGAGAGAGTCACTGCCCCAGGGCACCTGGTCTACTTGGTCTTACCAATCACCTGATAAAATTTTTTGTTTTTTTTTTTTTTTTTTGCTTTTTAGGGCTGCACCTGCGGCATATGGAGGTTCCCAGGCTAGGGGTCGAATGGGAGCAGTGGCTTCTGAGCTGAGGCCCACACCAAAGCCATAGCCACGCCAGACCTGAACTGTGACTGTGACCTACACCGCAGCTTGTGGCAACGCTGGATCCTTAACCCCCTGAGTGAGGCCAGGGATTGAACCCATATCCTCACGGAGACCCCGTCAAGGCCTTAACCCTCCAGGCCACAACAGGAACTCTTAGGAGTTTCATTTTAATATTAGCCTCCAAAACTTATGTATAACCAGAAAACTCTTTGGCATGTATCAGTTGCATATAGTGTAAGATTACTAGTATGTGTAAACGTATTACTATTTTAAGTGAAATTATTTAATGTTTAAATATGTTAATGCATTTATTAGAATATTATTTGAATGAAATGTATTACTTGACACTTAAATTTGTCATTAGTTAAATGTATTAAAATTTATTGTTATTTCTCTTTTATGGCTACACCTGCGGCATATGGAAGTTCCTGGCCCAGGGGTCAAATTGGAGCTGAAGCCGCCTGCCTAAGCCCCAGCCACAGCAACACCAGATCTGATGCACATCTGCGACCTACACCACAGCTCACCACAACGCTGGATCCTTAACCCACTGAGCAAGGCCAGGGATCGAACCCACATCTTCATGGATGCTAGTTGGTTTGTAAGCCACTGGGCCACAGTGAGAATTTGATATTTAAATTAATTATTAACTCAATGTATTAAAAACTTTTGATTATTATTTTAAGACTTCTTTTCCCTACTAATTCAGATTCCATCAGTCTGAGTGAGGCATCAAAATCTTCATTTTTGATAAGCACCAGGTTATTCTGACGCAGACGATAGCTAGGTCACACCCTGACATATTCTGATGGGTCGTGAACAACACTGGAAGTGAGAAGACTTGAGCTAAATGTCCAGACTTGCCTGTGAGGCTTTGAGTAAGTCACTTGCTCTCTGCGATCTGGAGGACCACAGCCGTAATTCCAAGTTACCCATCTTGGGTGGGATGTTTCTGCAGCTGAATTCCAGATCACCTCCCATTCCCTGTCTCCCAGCACTTGGAACTCTGCAGAGCAGGGATTCACTGCCTTGAGTTTTCTTGGAGGTTAGACACATCTCCCACAAAAGCCCCGGGAGCCTTCTTCCCTTGAAATCACAGAAGTCAGTGTCCAGTGCAGAGACAGCTGTGGTACCACATCGGTGGCACCGAAGCCTTCCTCCCGTCTGAAACCCAGCCGGCCCAGCTCTGCAGGCTCAGTGTGTCATCGCGCAAGCTGGCTCCTTCCTCCCCTCTAAGGCAGAGGCTGCTTCCTAACATCACATAGAGGAGAGTGTTACACTGCCCTCTTGCCATTGACCCATTCCTCCCTGGAAACCTGTCTCATCAGGCCCACCACCGGCATGCTTTTCTAACCGCCCCTTCTGAGCAGCAGTGGTTCTCACCAAAGAGTTTCAGCCATGAAAATGTAGGAACATATGTCCTCAGCTTCACGGTCAAAAGGGAACCCAATCAAGAATCTGGTGATGCATTTGCAAATTAAAAATGTGTTCCGTAATGAGCAGAGACATTCAAACTAATAATTACACAAGCTCCCGTTACGGGTGGCATGGTAATTACAACAGGTACTTGGAGCAAATTTAAAAAGCAACTTAGGTTTCCACCGCCTTCGTGTCGAATGCAATAAGCAGGTGCAGCCCTGCACTGCCAGGTGGAGAAACCCCCTTAGAAATTGAGAGGAAAACGAGTCCAGAAATTCTAATTTCCAGTCTCCCAGGAAGGCAGGAAATTCGTTACGGAGAAGAAAGACGGTGAGAACAACCATAAACATATGCGAAGCTGCGATGTGCGATGCAACGTTTGTTAGGGAGGCTGTCCATCTACGGGGTCTCTGACCACGCTCCTCTTTGCCCGCTGTGCTCTGGCCTCGCCGGCCTCCTTTCTGCTTCAAGAACGCCCCACCTGAGTTCCTGCCCCCGGTCCTTCGCACTTCCTCCGTCGCCCACTCGCAGTGCTCCACCCACCCCCTCCTCCGCTCGGGCGCTGCCCATCAGAGAGGCTTTCTGACCACCCACACCAGGGGCTGTCCCCACACACTGTGTAATGGTCTCCTTGTCCCTTAGTTCCGCCGGACTGTACCCGATAATTCATGCCTTTTGGAAGCTGCATCTGTGGTCTGCCTCCCGCTCTTGGACGTTAAGTTCCATGAGAGCAGAGACCTGGCTAAGCTTCCGCAGCTCCGTCCCAAGGCCCAGTAGCACATTTGGCACTTGGAGTTCAATAAACGTCTGTGAGTGAATAAAAAGTATGCATGAAGGAGTAAATCAATGAATACAGGCCCACACCCACTATTCGACTTGGGCCGCATGCAGGGTGAGGCAGGGACTGTTGGTACCTCCCGTTTGCAGGTAAGAAGAGAAGGAGAGACAGGCAGGGTTTGCCATGGGTGCCAGCTCTGACGTGGCAGAGCCTGGCCTGGGGCCTCCGTGGTTGCTTTTCCTTGCGTCGTGCCACCTCAGGACGCCTGCGCTGGGCTAGTTCCAAACTCTCAGGAAAACGGGACAGAGCAGCTGGTAAGTCTGCCAGCTAGCGAGAGCGAGTTCCCACCTCTCATCCTCACCACACCCAGTGCAGAGAGTCGGTCAGCCAAAGCCCGCCACCCAAACCCCACATATGCCCAAAGATCAAGAAACGCCACCATCATCAGCTCCTGGAAAAGCATGGACCTTGACAGGCACAGCTAATGCTGCAAAACCAGCAGAATCTCGTTCCTCAAGGCACTGTAACTGCACCCAAAGCCTGTCACCGTCATCCTAACTCACCTTTCAGCCCCAGTGAAGGCCACCCCAGGCAGGACCTCTGGCCACCTCTGGGTCTCAGCTCTGCTGGCCACAAGCGAAGCCAGGATCCACCAGGGGAGCTTTTTTTTTTTATCCCCACTCTTTTGTCATTTTGGGGCCACACCCGCGGCATGTGGAGGTTCCCAGGCTAGGGGTCTAATTCGAGGTGTAGCCGCCAGCCTACACCACAGCAACGCCAGATCTGAGCCGCATCTGCGACCTACACCACAGCTCATGGCAACGCCGGATCCTTAACCCACTAAGCGAGGCCAGGGATCGAACCCGCAACCTCATGGTTCCTAGACGGATTCATTGACCACTGAGCCACGATGGGAACTCCCCACCAGGGGGACTTCTTATCCGAGTCCTGCGCCTCCTAGCATGTGGTCAGCCTGCAAGCATCTCTGCAGCAACTTAGCTGATGCCCCGCCACAAACGCCTGAGCCGGGACGGGTGGACTGCCAGTCCCACGGCGGCACTTACGCCCACACAGAGCTCCCGCCAAGACCATCCCAGCAGGAAAAGGGAACGGCACTTTCCTAAGGGCTTTCTGGAGGTGACGATGCTGGGGAAAAAAAGCGGATTTCCTCTTCGCCTCCATATGACTTCACACATGGAAACTGAAGCTCCACGCCCACAGCCGCCAAGGGCTCAGATCAGGATTTGCATCTGGACTTAGCCGAACCCAAAGCCCTGCTTTCTCTACTGAGAAGTGCAGCCAAAGGACACAACCTTGCTTCTGCCTGAGGAAGCTGCTCTGTCCTCAGATGTCTATTCCCACCCTGGCCGCCGCAGAGCTGGGCTGCGCCTCCTACGACCACGCCGACAGCACCAGGCTGGATGAGAAGAGCATGCTCTGGGGGTCACGTGACTGTGTGCTATGTCCACCCATTACCGCCTCTCCCTCCCCACCAGTCCTGCCGCCCCCAGGTTTGCTAGAACCCCAAGAACTGCAACCTCTGATGACATAAATGTTATTTACATGGGCAAGTAAAATTGACTTTACACAGTGCAAGGAGTGCAGACCGCACAAGCTGCTCTGTGACACACGCCTCTCGCATCTGGTTCTTCCCTTCAGAACTCCATCTCATAATTGTTCGCTCACCGTTAAGACTGTTTGCCCAATACTGTCTTGTACGTCAGGATAAATGCTAGGTCTTGTTCATTACTGTGTCGACGTGTTTGGCGTGGAGTAGACACAATACAGATGCACTGGCTGGAGGATGGATGGATGTGGGGCTTTGTGGGTAAATGGTCGGAGAGATGAAGGAAGGAAGGAAAGAAGGGTGGATGGATGGATGGATGTGGGGGTGGGTGGACAGAGAGATGAAGGAAAGAAGGATGGATGGACTGATGTGGAGATGGGTGGACAGAGAAATGACGGAAAGGATGGATGAATGGATGGATGAATGGACAGATGAGGGGATGAGTGGGAAATCTACTGATCCTCTGGTCCCTGTTCAGGCACAATTCGCAATTTATCTGGCACAGCGTTGCTGACAAGTTCAGCCTCACCAGGTCAATTTCTTCAGAATAATCTCCAGGCTTCCAAGGACTCCTCATTACTTTCACAGATAAGTAAATAAAGACACAAAGATGTTAAAAGCCTTGGCCAAGCTGACCCAGAAAGTTAGTGACAGAAGAGCCAAGAGCCTCAGGGTCCCCCAGGGCTTTGTTTGGCCCCCTCTTCCTCCTCCTCCTGGCACCAGATGCCCTGCATCTGTGTTAACCCTGTGGCTGGTTTGAATTCTTTGTCTT
Organism: Catagonus wagneri; assembly: GCA_004024745.2. Classification (NCBI taxonomy): domain Eukaryota; kingdom Metazoa; phylum Chordata; class Mammalia; order Artiodactyla; family Tayassuidae; genus Catagonus; species Catagonus wagneri. The sequence continues at coordinate 4,499,182 of PVHT021183594.1, forward strand.
ACTTCTTTTGGACACAGAGCTGTACTCCCACTCTGCACTCAAGCAGGCATCGGGTTCCGAGTCCTTGGGTACGTGGATGCGGAGAGGGGTCCTCCTAGTGTGCAGAAGAGGCACCTGGAGGGTCACTACGGGCACACCCACAGAAATTTTTATCTCACAAGCCTGTGGCGGAGTATGCGAAACTGCACTTTATTGATTTTTATTTGTTTAGGGACACACCCCCAGCATATGGAAGTTCCTAGGCTTGGGGTTGAATCAGAGCTGCAGCTGTCGGCCTACACCACAGCCACAGCAATGCGGGATCCGAGACGCTTCTGAGCGGCCCACACCACAGCTCATGGCAATGCCGGATCCTTAACCCACTGAGCAAGGCCAGGGATCAAACCTGCATCCTCAGGGATACTAGTCGGGTTCGTTACCACTGAGCCACGACAAGAACTCCTAGGATTCTTAAATAAGACTGGAGGAGGGTACCCTTCTAATGACTCATTTCTGATTTCCCTCCACCCAGGAAGCTGATGTTTCCGAGTCCAATCTAATTTAGAAAAATACCCAAATCAGGGTATTTCTTGTTCTCTAGCCCTGAGTAGAATATTCACGGCAGTTCGCTTATGTTTCTGGAGCAGACCCAGGACTGCAAAGAGGATTCTCCAGAGTTTTCATCCTAAAGCTCCTGTGATTTCTTGCTTTGTGTCGAGCAAGACACACTGGGCACCCAGGGAGAAGCTACGAGCTCCTCGGAAGGGCTTGCTGACGCTCTAGGCTTTAGTTCCCACGTCTGCGAGGAGACGACCTCTAACTCTTGCGTAGCCCAATTACACTGGCCAGGTAGGATGTCCCAGAAGGTCCTGCTTCTGCAGTGTTTAACTGAGCACATCTTAGGTGCTGGGTATTTTCCTGGAAACCACCGTGTGTAAAACAAGCACAGTCTCTGCTCTCATGGGCCCCTTAGTAAATATTAATTTCTTAACCCAAGTTCCTTTTAGTGTCTTAAACAATGACATCGACCTTCCCACACACCAAGAAAGTCTCAGGCCCATGTCTTGTTGTTTGCCAAGGCCATTCTACTGAGGACGGCCCTACGCCAGGTCACGTGCTCACGGCCTGGCACACAGCATCTCACTTAACTCTCCCAGCGACCCACCCGGAGATAAATGCAGTGTTTCCTCGATTGCAAAGACGAGCACCCAGACTGGGGAAGTCACTCACTCGGCTAGGTGGGCAGAACAGAGCTACAAACCCCGGCAGTTCAACTCCAAATCCAGACTCCCCGCCCCAACTTCAGCACAGTCAGTGCTCCACGTTTGAAGGCCCAGATGGTGGTACCCCCCTGCCCCCCCATCCAGCCCTGATCCAAAGGCTAAAGGCTACATGGCTGAACCTCCTGCCAAGGTCCTGTGCGTGCCGGCTACCCAACTCCGGCCTCCGCAAAGAGTTCGATTCTCCTTCCGTCCACCTGAATGATTTCATTTTCCCTCTGATTCCTGGCCTAGAAACTGCTCTGCTGAAATCATTCACCGCGGAACCGCCCTCTGTGGGGCAGGCTTTTTCAATGCTTGCCGAAGTGGTTTTCGGGGTGCTCTTCTGAGAGCCCTGATTGTAATTTTCAAAGATTTCTAATTTTCCAAAGCAAGCTGTCATTAAAATTCTGCAAACCCCACAGCCAGCATCAAAATCTGCCCCCTGCCCCCTGGCCCTGGCCTGGGCCCTGGGTGCCACCTCTCCATCGCTGCCCAGAGGTTGACTTTGGGAGGGTCTCCTCGCCTCTGTGTCTGGACTTCCCCTCGCCCGCCCCAGAGGGTGGTCATGAGACATCGAGTTCTTAGGGCATTTCTGGAAAACTACGACCTTGGCATTAAACTATGGGAGGCCAAACACAATATAACCACAATTCAGAAGGGGGAGGTGACCTGCCTAAGGTCACAACTAGAGATGGGTTTTCAATGGTTATTCTAGTATCTTCACAAGTCCAGTATTTCATAATGCTTCTCCCCTCCCCCGTAACCCCGGTCACTTCAGACCTACGGAAAATCGGGTGGACCTGCCAGGCAAGAGAGGGGAAAACGAAGGGCTTTAAATTTGCCTCTGTTCTAGTCCCTTTGACTCAATAACCCTATGAGGAACCGGCATCTGTCTGATTGTACAAATAAGGGAACTGAAGCTCAGAAAGGGTAAGTAAACTGACCGTGGTCACACAGCAAGTAGGTCTCAGGTCGGGATTCTCACCCGAGTCCACCAGACTGAGAGGCCCACCCTCCCTCAGGCCACCACACAGCCACCCTGGAGCTGAGCCTCCATATGCCTGGGCCCCTGTGTCCATGTGCTTGGGGTACAGGTGTGGCTCTATGAAAAAGTCTACATAAACAGTCCAACTCTCCCTGTGAAGCCCTGATAGTCCAGTGCAGTGGGTTTAAAATACATCCGTCAGTTCTGACTCCCTTCCTTTCAAAAGGTGGAGCCAACCACCCCCAGCCCTGAGCCTGATTCTGGACTGCACCTTCTTCTTGGAAAACGTAACAAATTATCTTCTTATTTATTTTGGGGGGGCACACCTGCCGCATGTGGACATCCCCAGGGCAGGGATCGAAACCCTACCACAGCAGTGACCAGAGTCACGGGAGTGACAAAGCCAGATCCTTAACCTGATGAGCCACCAGGTAACTCCACAATCTTTTGTTTCTTGTTTTGCTTTTTTTCTTTTTAGGGCTATCCCTGCAGCGTATGGAAATTTCCAGGCCAGGGGTCTAATCGGAGCTGCAGCTGCCGGCCTACACCACAGCCACAGCAGCACTGGATCCGAGCTGCATCTGTGACTTATACTGCAACTTGCGATAACGCCAGATCCTTAACCCACTGAGGGAGGCCAGGGATAGAACCCGCATCCTCACGGATACCATGGCAAGTTCTTTACCCAATGAGCCACAATGGGAACTCTACAAACTATCATTTAATGGAATCATCTGATCTTTTGGCCTCAAATTAACACACCAGATTCTAACACCCTTGGGTGGATTGCGTCCTCACTGCCAGCCTCTGTCTCCTGTCCTGGAGGAGAGCCATACAATAGGTCACTATTTCTTAACATCAATCTAAGGTCTTGCCATTCTTGCCATATACTGAGCACTTCTTTAGAAGGACTCCCTTTCTAAAAAGACATGGAGTTGAAAAAGGAAGTTTGTGTAAGTACAGAATCAATATCACTTGCCATAAGTAACAGAATCATAAAATTCCATACAACTGAGGCAGTCAATACCATGAGTTAGGGGCGGCTGTCTTTACAAGGCTCTGTGCCTCTTTGTAAAAAAGCACAGTTGGTGAGCTCTGGAAAGTCCAGAGACAGCCACACCTGCACCCACCGAGCCCTTCTCCCTGGCGGGGTCAGAGAGCTGGGGGAGAGAGGAGGAACCCGGAAGCGGGCTCCTCCCCGTGCCGTCCTGTGTTCCATGCTGTGCCACGTCCACATGAAACCACTCTTCAGCCACCAGTGCTCCCAGATCTCATTACTGGAAACACTGAGCTCCTTCATCCTCTAGGCCAGGCTTCCAGGCAGCATCGGCATTTCAGGGCAGAAAGGCTCGGGAAGGGAATTCTCAAATCCCAGTTCCCTGTGCACGTTACAAGCAGAAATGTCTGCTAGACCTAAAGCGGACGGTCGTACCCCCCTAAAGGGTGAGGCCATCTCTGGCTTTCTCTGAGTGTTACCTCAGTCATCACTTCCTCCCCAGTTGTCCGCCCATCGGTAAGCTGCAGAAACCCAATCCTGACAACCCCTGTTATCCTGGGGATCCCTCGAAATGGGGTGAAGATTGGCCAAAGTTTCAGAGCTGCGCCTCGCTCAGATGCGTCCACTGCGTGCGCGCGCACCTGCTCCCGTGCTGGCCTACATTCGCCTCGGGGACACCGAATAGGAATTGCATTTAGTAATCAATTGACTCCCCTTGACTTGGTTTGGTGCCTTTTCTAAATAACGAGAGCCTGGCAACATCAGAACCTCGCAACGATCTTTATTAATGAAGCTCCCGGCCCCGTGTGGAGAAGACACAGGCAGCATATGCAGACGTGCTAAGGAAATTATTTCCATCAGCTCCAGCTATTTGAAAGCAATTGAAAAGTTTCCATTTGAAGAAAAAGTAATTTTCCTGATGCGAGTTTCGAGAGCTGTTTGTCTGCCCCCACCTAACGCTGCCACAGCTTCCCTGGCTCCAAGCTTTCTACATTTTATTAAACCACAGCTAAGTGGCGTCACGCTGTTAAAATATTGTGTCGCTTTTTAAAGTGATATCATTACCTAATAATTTTGAGAGCTTTTCTTTTTTCTTTTTTCGTTTCCCCTTTGCCACGAAGGGAAATGGACCAAGTAGCTTGGCAGTGTCTCATGGAATTGGGGTTGGAGGGTACAGGGAACCAGGGCGGAGAACTGGGCTCCAGAGGTCACAGAAAAAAAAAAAAAGAATTCTTCACTGTCTCACATTGATAGAGAATTGGGGAAAACGTGGAAGGCAGGGAACATGGCTGATGCAACCCTTGACCCTAGAGCTGGATTTTCCATGAAGCTAATGAAACAAACTTCAGGACCCTATAGCTGAACTGGCCCTTGTTTAATTTTATAATCTTAACTTTGTCTCTTTTAAAGAGCACGCGCATCTTCTCTTGCTATCTATCAGATGACCATAATCCTAAGGGCTTTAAACAACATCCGTGCATTAGCTCAGAGTTCTCTAAGACCGAAGCCTGGCAGAGCGTGGCTGGGGTCTCTGCTGAGGGTCTCACAAGGCTGAAATCAAGGCATCAACTTGGCTGAGTTCTCATCTGGAGGTGCTGGAGAAAACTCTGCTTCTGAATTCATTCTTCTCGTTGACAGAACGCAGTTCCTGGAGGTTGCAGGACTGAGGTTCTGTCTCCTCGCCGGCTGTCGGCTAGGCGTAGCACTTAGTCCTACAGACCTCTCTTTTTCTGCCATCTGCTCCCTCCATCGTCAAGCCAACAACTGTGCCTCAAAGCGTTCTTGCTGTTCTGGCTGAACCAAGGTTCCTCTTCTTCAACCAACTGGAGAAGACCCGTGATTATGTCAGACTTGCCAACATTATGGCTCTATCTCAGTCATTTGTGCCAAATGGCAATCTAATCACAGAAGTGAAATCCACCCTATTCACAGTCCCTAGGAAGATGCAGAGCCACGTGTGTGATAGACGTGGGCAATCTCGGTGGACCACTTTGGAATTCTGCTCATCACAAAGACAGGTATCAAATCATATGAGATTCAGGCTCCACAAAATTGGGATCCACTTCTTCCTGATCCCTTTGATCTTGAAAGTTCCCATTTGGACCGCTTGAATGGCCTCAGACTGATCTTGGGTCTTTCATCTCTTTTTTCAGACTCAATGGCTCAAAAATGCACCCTGCCCTCCCTCCCAGTGGCCTACATAGAAAGTCAAAATGCAGTTGGACATGCAAGGCTATGGGAGTCACCTGTTTTTCTCTGTTAATAAAACCACTCTCCTTCTCTGTTAATGGCCCCTTGGCTTCCTTCCTTCTCCAACTCTTCTCCCACTTTAACCCTCTGTGGCTCAGACAACAGCCCTAGTTCAACTCTAAAGATGAGCAAGTGATGCTTATTTGGTCATTCAGGACCCCCTCTCCTCTTGAGCTCAGCACGTGGGATCTGATGGGACATGGTAAGTGACTAGTTTTGTGTGTGTTTGAGGTGGAGGAGGTGGGAAGCTATCATCACTAATGGCACTAACAGCCTGAACTTAGCCAGATCGCAGACTGGAACTTGAACCCACGTGCTGGGATTCAAACCCAGCCAAAGCCCAGATTGGGACTTGAACCCACATGCCAGGACTCGAACCCAGGCTAAACCCAGACTGGGACTTCTATAACTACCTGTGCCTATTCCATCTTAAGACAAAAGAAACAGAGGTTCAGGGAGTTAGGTCAGACCCATCTGAAACCAAAATCTACAATCTTAACCATTATGAACTCTTACTTAATATCATATTAGCACTAATACTGTTACTAATATTCATAGTTAGAATAACTAAACATTTTCACCCACTGAGTCTTTGCCTCGCAGCATGATAAGATCTCATTTAAATAGATTACCTCTTAAAGAATGTATATATGTGTATAACTGGGTCACTTTGCTGTATAGCAGAAATTGGCAGAACATTGTAAATCAACTATAATAAAAAAGCAATAATAGTAAATAGATTATCTCTTTGAATTTCAAAGCAATCTTCTAAGAAAAATGCTAATGTGATGCTATTTTCCAGAGGAGGAAACTGAGTCCCCGAGAGGTTAAATGATTGCCCAGCCAGAATTTAAACCCAGCTGTTCTTTCAGAAGCATGGGTCTTGGTCACCACACTTGCAGTGCTTGAAAGGAGAGAAAGAAGATTGATGGAACTTGAATGTGAGCAGAAACTTGAACATGAGGAGGCGGTCTGTGCCTCCAACCTCAGAGATCCCTTAGAATAACGGCAAGAGGGGCTCAGAAGATGGATTAAAATTGCCCATCTGGAAGCAGCACCCCTACTCCACCCCGTCAAGAGAAGAAGGCCACTGTCTCTGGGTCCAAAGCAAGGCCTGGGTCCAAATTTCCATTTTCAACCACCCAAGCCAGTCAGTCTGGATTGGTGTTTAAACAGGATTTCCTTTCTTTCCTTTTTTTTTTTTTTTTTTTAATTGGAAGGAAGCTTTAAACACTTTGAAAGTGGCCTCAGGGACCAGCTCACAGCATGCTCTGCATCTCCTCCTTTTGAGGCCAGCATCCCTGCAGCCACTTTGCAAGCTCTGTTTTCAATTACAAAAGCTTGTTTGAACACGGGCTGTCACGGAGGCTGTTCAAACAGGCTTTTGTAATTGAAAAGGAGGAAAAACAAAAGATTTCTAACCTCCCAGAGCCAGGATCGGAAAGGAAGGAGCTGGTCAGACAATTGTGGAACCAAAATGGCGGTCCCTAGGATGTGGATGGGGCCAGCCAAGAAGGCTGGGCTCCTTCCCTGGGGCTGAACCCCGCGGAATAAGAGCCCAGGATTGCTGCAAGGGAGGTGTGTGCAGATGGAAAAGTTAGAGGGCTGGGGTCTGAGGGCTGGAATGGACACGGACAGAGGTGGAAAAATAGAGTGATTCCCACCAATGGTACCTAAAGAAACAGTATTAGACCATTCGTAGATGGCATCAAAAGACATTGGTGCCTAAAATAAGAAAATCAGCATTTAAAATACTTTGCCAATATTTTGGAATTTATCAAGCAAAAAAAAAAAAAAAATCACACTCGGTTCGCATCTGTCTTTAACTCTCCATGCTTTCTTATCTCACACTTGGGGCACTTTAAGAATCTACACAGAATGTAGTGGCATTGCTTTGTTTTCATTATGTTTTAAGGGAAATGATAATGGCTTCCAATTTAAGGAAATCTCAGTTAAAATGAAATCAATTTGAAAGTATTAAGTGAATAATAGAGCTAGGAGCTAAAAATAGAGCAAAAGTCATGCGGGTACATGGATACTCTAAAAAGAAAGAGGTTGAAGAAAACCAAGTTTGGGGACATTGGTTTGGTGGGTAAGAGTTTGGATTTGGGGTCTGAATGTACTCACTCCCGGTTTATCACCTGGTAGCTCACCTAAACTGCATAAATCTACATTCCCTCTCTGCAAAATGGGGCTAGTAAAAACATCTGAATTAAGAGGTTTCTCTGAGGAGTTATAAAATAAGCAATCATTCAGTAACTGTTTTCTTTGATTGCTGTTAAAAATAAACTATAGACTATTTGGCTTAATGGGTCTCAAACTTAAATAATAAGTGGACTCCCTTTAGAGGGAAAACAATTCTCATGAATCGGCAATGTGGATGAAAGTTTCTGCCGACCCCAAGGATATGGCTAAGGAAGGATATAATTTGTACACTATGGATCCAGGCATTGCAATCAATCAGTCAGTCAATCAATCAAGAGACCGAGGTCTAAAGATTTGTCCAAGCTACCTAAAGAGACTCTCATACTAAGTGAAGTAAGTCAGAAAAAGAAAGCCAAATACCATATGATATCACTGCTATCTAGAACCTAATACACAGCACAAATGAACCTTTCCACCGAAAAGAAAATCATGGACTTAGAGAACAGACTTGTCGTTGCCAAGGTGGGGAGGGGGAGGGGGCGGGAGTGGGATGGACTGGGCATCTGGGGTTAATAGATGCAAACTATTGCCTTTGGAATTGATAAGCAATGAGATCCTGCTATATAGCACAGGGAACTATATCCAGTCACCTGTAACGGAACATGATAGAGCATAATGATAGAGAAAAAGAATATATATCTATAGATGTATGACTGGGTCACTTCGTTGTACAGTAGAAATTAATAGAACCCCGTAAATCAACTATAATGGAAAAAATAAAAATCATAAAAAGATTTATTTTTGAACAGCTCAATACCAAAAAAACAAACAACCCCATCAAAAAAGGGCAGAAGATCTAAACAGACATTTCGCCAAAGAAGATATATAGATGGGCAAAAAACACACGAAAAGATGTTCAACATCATTCATTATTAGAGAAATGCAAATCAAAACCACTATGAGGTACCATCTTACACCAGCCAGAATGGCCATCGTCAAAAAGTCTACAAACAGTAAATGCTGGAGAGGGTGTGGAGAAAAGGGAACCCCATTACATTGTTGGTAGGAGTGTAAATTGGTGCAACTGTGGAAAACAGTATGGAGATTCCTCAGAAAACTAAAAATAGAATTACCATTTGATCCAGTAAGCCCATACCTGGGCATCTATCCAGAGAAAACCATGACTCGAAAAGATACATGTACTCCAGTGTTCATTGCAGCACTTTATACAATAGCCAAGACATGGAAACAACCTAAATGTCCATGGACAGAGGAGTGGATAAAGAAGATGTACATACATGCAATGGAATATTATTCAGCCATCAAAAGGAAAGAAATAACAGCATTTGTAGCAACATGGATGGACCTAGAAATGATCATGCTAAGTGAAGTTAGTCAGACAGTGAGAACCAAAATCATATGCTCTCACTTACACGTGGAATCTCAAAAAAGGACACAATGAACTTCTTTGCAGAACAGATACTGACTCACAGACCTTGTTTCCAAATGAGACAGGTTGGGGGGTGGATGGAAATGCTATAAAACCGGGTTGTGGTGATCATTGTACAACTCTAAATGTAATAAAATTCAATGAGTAGTTTATTTATTTGGTCCTTTCATCCTTTAGGGCTGCACCAGAGGCATATGGAGGTTCCCAGGCTAGGGGCTGAGTCGGAGCCACGGCTGCCGACCTACACCACAGCCACAGCGACGTGGGATCTAAGCGGCGTCTGTGACCTAGACCACAGCTCACAGCAATGCCAGATCCCCGACCCACTAAGCTAGGCCAGGGATTGAACCCACGGCCTCATGGATACTAGTGGGGTTCCCTATCTCTGAGCCACAACAGGAACTCCATCGTTTAACCATTTTTAAAGTGGGCACCCCACTGGCGTCTAGTACATTCACAAGGTTGAACCTTCTCATCATCCCCCAAAGGAAACCCCACACCTGTCAGCAGTTACCCCCCATTCCACCTGCCTCCCACCCCAGCCTCAGGCAACCACTAGTCCAGTCTTTCTGTCTCGAAGGATTTACCTATTCCAGACATTTCCTATAAATGAATTCATACCAAATATGTGACCCTTTGTGTCTGACCTTCTCTACTGAGCAGAACGTTTTCAAGGCCCACCCCGCGGCGGCATGTATCAGTGCTCCCTTCTTTCCTAGGGCTGAGCAACATTCCAGCACAGAGAGACCGCAGCTGTTTCTCCGTCTGGCAGCTGAGGGACACTGGGAGGCTTTGGTAAACCTGAACAAGGATGCTACGAACGCTCGTGTGCAGGGGGGTCGGGACCGTGGGCAACTGCAGTGGACTTTGCCCGCCAGGGTGGGGGGACTGGCACTTGGGAGGGGCAGGTTCTGACGTGGAGACAGGGGCAGAGGAGGGCATGGACCACCCGCTCCAGCAGGAGGAGTCTGTGCCGAAGGGCATCGGATGGCGGGAAGGCCAAGAGTGCGCGAGGAGGAAGAGAAGGTCCCCGGCACCAACTCAGGGCCCCTCCTGGTTCTGCTTAGAAGAAGTGCCTCCAAGCGTCCGCAGAGGAGGCTCTTCAGGCCGACATCGCCCCCTGTCCCGGGACCCACAGAGTTTCCGCGGTTCTGGGGAAGGAGGACAACATCGAAAGTCACAAAGCCGGGGGTAGAGGCCAGGAAGACAGACTTTCAGGGTCAGGACGGTCCTGGGATGGCAGGAAAGCCCGGGAGTTCCCTGGGGGTCTAGGAGCCAGCTCTGGAGGCCGAGTATCTGGGTCTAAATTCACAGTCGGCCACATCAGGTGCGACTTAAGGCAGCCACTCCATCCCGCCTCCCTCTGCCCCGTGCCTCTGCTTGAGCTGGGGCTGAGACAGCGGGGCTGCTAACCCATGTCAGCCTCCCAGGGTCCCCTGTCACTCAGTACCGCCCCTCCCCTCCTTGTCCTGAGGGCACCCAAAGACCCCTTGGGCCACACTTGAGGCTCTTGCTGGGTTCAGTGACTTACAGAAGGGAAGAGGGTCAGGAGGGCCCTTCCCCCACCACAGCCAGAGCAGGCTGCTTCTCTCTCTTTCTGTTAACTTAGAGTTTACTAGTTTTCTTATTTAAATTGTAAATCCCCTTCTCCGGAAGGAAGTCTTGAGGACACTGCTCTATTACCGTAACATTCGCAGCCCTTGCCCCCGCTGGTTCAGGTTCTCTGATGGCTCGCAGGCAACACCGGGTGCTGAGCGAAATTAGCAGCTGCTCCAGCACGTGGCTGGAGAGGTTAACGTGGACACCTTCCAGCTTCCTTGGAGTCCTCCGGAAAGAGGCACGGTGCCAGGGTCTTCCAGGCCCAGTGGCTGCAATCTTTCAAAGGCCTGAATATTTTACACTTCCTCCTGTGGCTGGGATAGCATGCAGAATGGAGCATGATCGCCCCTGAATTCCAAATTTACTTTAAGTAATTAAACTCATTTATTTCCCTCTGAATACACTGTGGGGTTGGAGGAGTTTATGGAAATCTGGGTAAGAAGAATGAATAGATAAATAAATTACGTGGGGAGAGGCGGTTACCGGCAGCGACAGGGAGCCTGTGGTGGCTCTCTGCCAGAGGGGGCTGGGACACGGTGCCAGGACCACCTGTCTCTCACCTGGGTCCTGCCTCCAGCGAGGAGAGGGGCTGGGATGTCACAAGCACCTGTAGGGCCTGGTGGGGGGGACCCCTGTGCCCTGAACCAAGCAGAAACTTCCAGTGGGTTCATCTTGCTCCAGCAAGACTTTGGAGCGGACAAGGTCTGTCCTTAGCCAGGTCCCCTCCACCTGTGGCTTCTCCTTATTTCCTTCCTGCCTCCCTGCTCCTAGCCTTCGTTTTCCCATTTTCTCGTCCCTTTCGTTACCCTTCAAAAAATAGTTGCTATGATCAATAGTCTCATCAATATCAAAGACCGGCTCCATTTTAAAATCAATATTATCTCAATGCCCTCATCGCTTCCTCTAAATCAGATAAGACTCTTTTTCCATCTGAATGCTTCCCAAACCTCCTTCTCTCCCCCGACAAGGGCATTGGGGGGGGGGGCGGGGCGGTCAGGCCACTGCAAGTGGAAGTTCCTGGGCCAAGGATCCAATCCGCACTACAGCAGCAACCAGAGCCACAGCAGTGAAAGCGCCAGATCCTTAACCCTCTGAGCCACCAGGGAACTCCCCAACAAGGGCATTTTGCTTCTACCTCTCATCACATTCTACCTTGCATTGTAAGTGATTTATATAAAAATTACAAGCACTCTAAAGGCATAGGATCTGAACAGCTGAGTCAATAAAGAAAGATACTCTCTTAGAGAGGGTGGATGAAACAAGAAAAGATCCTTGTCCCAGTAGAAGCCAGAAACTCAATTCCGAACTGGATTGGGACCGGAGCCCCTGCCTCGCTGTCTTTCCCCAAACCCCACTACTTAGGGTGACTTTCTCTTCTCTGAGATGCTGGGCGTGATACCTGCATCCTGACAGGTGCCCGGGAATACGTAGTGAATGGCGCAGACTTTGGAGTGGCTAAGCTAAAGTCCCTCTTCCATATCAGGGATGGAATGGGGCTGGGAGAGGGGGGTGCGACAGTATCCACGGGGGTCCTGCTCAACATGACGCAGGAAAGGAGACCAGGGTCCTCAAGCACCCTTGTGTCGCGCATATTCACACCCCACCATCACAAAGATGAATGTACGGCTCCACTGGGCAGGAAAAAATTGTGCTTTCCCAGTAACTCCATTGTTTTGATATGCCTTTTTTTTTGGCGGGGGTGTGTGCCCCATGGCAAATGGAATTCCTGGGCCAGGGATCAGATCCAAGCTGCAGTTGTGACCTATGCTGCAACTGATCCTTTAACCAACAGTGCCAGGCCAGGGATCATACCTGCATTCTGAGAGTTCCCATTGTGGTGCAGCAGAAACAAATCCAGCTAGTATTCATGAGGATGCAGGTTCGACCCTGGCCTCGCTCAGTGGGTTATGGATCTGGCATTGTCACAAGCTGCAGCATAAACTGCAGACTGGGCTTGGATCCTGTATTGCAGTGGCGGTGGTATAGGCTGGTAGCTGCAGCTCTGACTAGACCCCTAGCCTGGGAACCTCCATATGCAGCGGGTACGGCCCTAAAAAAAAGAAAAAAAATGAAAAGAAAAAAAAAGAAAAAGAAGCCTTGATGTGTGCTACAGTACAGATGAACCTTGAAGGCATGGCACCAAGTGAAAGAAGCCTGACACAGAAGGACAAATATTCCAGGATTCCATTTAGATGAGATGTCCAGAACAGGCACATGTACAGAGACAGGATGTAGATTAGTGGATGCCCAGGAGACGGGGGAAAAGGACCAAGGGCCAGGTGAAACTGGAAAAGGACCAAGGGCCAGGCCCTGCAGCGCCAAGTCATTCTGAAGAGGGCAGCTCACATCTTATAAACATCATCCTGGCTTCACTAGAAACTAGACTAGAAAATGCCTTCGGGGCAGAAGGACCAGGTAGGAAGGCACACAGGCGAGGCTGTCAGGGATCCAGGGGAGAGGTGATGGCCCCAGAATCATTTCTGTGTCCACACTGTTCCCCAGCTCCCAGCAGAAATGAGCCGGCATCACCTCTATGTGCCTGATGCTGCCCGGAGACTACCTGGTCCTCCTCGTACCCTAGTTTCTTCCTCCTTTTCTTAAAAGCAGGAGACCCTCTGTCGGAGATCCTGAAAGTGACTTCCCCCCCACCCAACCTGCCCCCCAACCTGAACCACCTGGGTCATCATCAGGTCCTGCGAGGCCGCATAATCTTGAGAAAACTACTCAAGCAGCTCAAACACTCCATTTCTTTATAAAATTAAAGTGAGTCATAAAAGCCCCAAATCTCTGGGGTGGCTGGGGGGAGTCCCTATAAGTGCTTAGCAGAGAGCCTGGAGGATAAGCTCTTAATGCACATATTAACTCTTAGCTATTCCATTGCTACCGATAGGATGACGTTCTAAAACAGGGTGGCCCTTTGGTAAACCCCTTCTCTGGATGGACTCTTTCAAGGGCGGATGCTTGGTCTGTTTCCCTTTGTTGGAAGGAGAGCCTGACACTCTGTGGGCACTCGGTATGCAGCTGTGTCTGAGGTGGGAAAATGGCAATGAACGCTGACCCATGAGTTCCAAGTCATAAAGCAGGTTAAAGTGAGGTTGTTCTGGCAGGTGGGGCGAGGGGAGAAAGGAGGTGAATCACTTCTGACACAGTTCACCCCCCTCCCCCCGGGCATCCTATGGGCACCGGATGCAGGTCATACCACTTGCATCCAAGACAGGTGAGAACGCTCGTGGGCTCATCTCCTGGCATAGCCAACCTCCACTGCCAGGACGGAGGTACCCAGGGGACGTTAAACTGTCTCCCCCCACCTGCCAGCGAGAGGGTTTTCTCTCTGGACTAAGAGGATGTCATTTTCCACCCTCCCAGCTCAATCCAGGAGCTGGGCTTCAAGAAGTTAAGCTAATAAAGCAGTGGCCACCGCGGCTGTGATAAGCAGCTTAGCATGGGGGGAGCTGGTGCTGAGCTGGCAGCTTGCTCACCTGATGGCCACCTGTGAAGCTTATGAGAAAGGAAATGAGAATCAGCTTTCCCTCCTGGGAGACCTCCTCTTGCTTCCTCAGAAATGAGCTCCTGCGCCCGAAAGCAGAGGGAGATCCAGCACTTGTGAATTACAAAGGGAAAATGTCGAGGGAGAGGGGGCAACCCAGACGTCTGTGGAAGCTTAAGCCTGATGGTAAATGGCCCGATTTTAACAGAAGCAATGGTCACTAGAAGTCTCTTCCCTAAGACTTATCTCTGAGCTTATTCTTATGAATGGAGAGCTGGGGAAAGGAGGAAAGGAAAGAAAAGAGAGAGAACGAGCCGGAAAAATAGAAACTAAGAGTATAGCAGCCCCCAACAAGGGAAGAGGGAATTAGGAAGAGTCAGCGCTGTTACGGATAAAGTCACCTAACCTGCTTTGGCGATGAAGGAAAAGTGGTCCTTTTATCTGTGCTGATTGCCCGGGTATCAGAGAGCCAGTTCGGGCATCGTAAGGATTATCAGACACAGGTTTCTGCTTCAAGCTATCCAGAGCCTACCATTTGTATTTGAGATAGAGCTTAACATCCTTAGCATGGTCTGCAGGGACTCACACAATCTAATCTCACATTTGCCAGGGACAGGCATTCTCAGCTGCTTTGGAGGCTAGTGAGATGAGTAAGATATCTCCTGCCGGGCATGCTGCATGCAGTTCACAGGGCAGTGCACTGAACAACTCTAAGAAGCATCATTCCCAATGGGCTCGTCTTGGATTTGAATATGAAGACAAATTTTTTTGGCCTTTGACAGTAACATGTCATATTAGCTGTCTTCCACAATCTTCTCTGACCACCTACTAAAAGTAGGTCTCTCCTGTTATTCTCTATTTCATCTTCCTATTGATTCCCTTTAAGAACTTAGTGCAACCCAAAATGATACTGCTTATTTATTATCAGACTTCCCCACTAGAATGTGAGCTCCAGGTTGATTGTCTTCACTCTGTCTTCTCCCCCCTGAAGAGAAAGTAGGTACTCAACTGATTGCTGACTGGATGAATGGACATCACTAACATACCAGGACTGAGTGGTACTTCATTCTCTGGAGTGCCTCGGCCAGCTCCAGCATCCCAAAATGTGGAAAACATTCAACATCCAATTGAGTCCCCTTGACTCTATCCAAACTGTGTATGTGGAAATGGAAAGAACAAGCCCAGCCAGTGACAATCTTGCCTTCTCAAGATCTGTGAGCTCATGGAGGATGCACTAAAAGGTAGGTACTAACACAATGTTGTTATTTTCATCCTCCTGGCCCATTAACAAAGGTACAGAATCCACGATATTTTGTCTGAGCTGTCAGAACATTCAAAACACTGTTTCTTGAGCAATGATCTGATCATACCCCTTTGCAAGTTCAAACAACCTCATGAGTGCTGTAAAGGGGGCAGTAAATAAATAACAAGGCCATACACGAGGTGCATGTGTGTGGCCCTCTATTTACTAAGCCGAGTCACTCACATTTTGTCCTTATAAATGTCTCCATGAAGCTCATTTCTAGACAAAGAAAGAGAAGACAACACGTAGCTACTAAATGCAGCTCAGAAATGTCGAGGCACTTGATTGGCATCCCACTCTTGGCAGTGCTAGAGTCTGAACTTAGTCTGGATACCCAGGAGAATGCTTTTCCCAAGTGGCCGCCAAGCCAGCCAGAACATAGGCTTCCCCTATGAGCTTCCCCTATGAGCCCGAGTTCTGAGCCCAGAACTGGACAAGCTCCTGGTACTTTTCCCAGGGACTCATCCCTTTATTACACTCTTTCCTCATTAGAACTTCACTTGCGGTGCCAAGCCAACTCTCCTAATCTCATGTCAACTCTGCCGCCTCTAATTATTTCACTGTAATTATTTTTACTTAACAAAGGAGATAAAACTAATCATAACATCTTTTTTGTAAGCCTCCAAAAGTCATGCTTAAATTACTGCACTGATTTGAAAACCCCAGCAAGCAAACAGGAAATAATTGTACTTTTATCTGGGTTGTGGCTGATGCTTTGCCAGATACTAAGTTCTTATACAAAAACAAGAGGTCACGAGCAGGAAAAAACGACTTTGTCACGAACATCCTTCAACTTGTGATGACCCTTCTGCTTGCGAACGCGGGACATGGAGGAGCTAGAGAACAAGCGACGTCTCTAAGGTGTCCCCAGACCACACTGTTCTCAGGGTAGACTCTCCATCTCTGACTAGTGCAAAGCCAACATCGGGTCACCTCCTCCCCAGAAGTGGCTAAACGTGTGTGCTTCACAGGGGCACAAA
The DNA here is from genome assembly GCA_004024745.2 of Catagonus wagneri. Lineage (NCBI taxonomy): Eukaryota > Metazoa > Chordata > Mammalia > Artiodactyla > Tayassuidae > Catagonus > Catagonus wagneri. Next base: position 4,515,619 of record PVHT021183594.1, read on the forward strand.
GTGAAAGCCATGGCTAATGGCATTATGCTCCTCCTACTGGCTAAGTGCTCTTCTGGGACATGGACGTGTCTGCCTCATTTAACCGCAGTAACAGCCTAAGAGGTAGTTGTGAGCATGCCTGTTACACAGATGAGAAAAATGAGGCTAAAGAACTCGACCAATGCCACAGAGTTATTAGCAAATCGCCAAGACAGGTCTGTCTCACCCCTACAATGCTTGTTCTTTCCACTAATCTCTACACTAGGCGGCACCCGGGTGGGGAAGTGAGGATGGAAGAGGGTAGCAGGACCCTTGTTTTGAGGTTCTCCTTGCATTGAAGCCTCTCCCCTCGAGGATGCCTCCTTCAGAAGATCTAAGTGGGATTGGACTCTCGGGCAGTGATTGACGCTTTGAAGGCTCTCGGTGCACACCAGCCCCTCTGCTAACCTTCTTCTCGGGAGAGAAAATAAACCTTTACTCAGTGCCGTGGGGCGAGCGTGAGAGACTGGGGTGCTGCCCCTGGGAGGCTGTGCTCATCTCCACAGCCAGAGGTCCCTGAAGATACGGCTGTGGCACCGGATAAGGGGAACAGGAACTTCGGCGCTTCGGATGATCCACAGGTGTCCAGCGAAAATTCTCATCGGTGATAATTCCGGAGTCAAAACAGAGGATGAATGCACTTCTGGGCTGGAAGCAGAGCTCAGGTGTGAAGCTTAGAGGACAGGGTGGCTCCACCCACAGCCCAGGCGGAGAGACGCTTCCTGCCAACAAACTTCACATCAACAGAAGCCGTCAAACACGACAATAAACCTTGGTGTTTATTCCCCTGGAAACAGATGCCGAGTCAAAGATCCAAATACAAAGTAATTTACTAGGGAAGTGACGGCAGGTAGGGAGGTGGAAGCAGGGTTGGGAGGGGGGTGGAAGGGGCGTGACTTGCATCATTAGGCAGATTATCGTGGTGGGAAACTTGAACCCCACCCCCACCCCTGGGAGCCAAGGTCAGGTCAAGGTCCTACTCAGAGGGTGGGGGTTCTGGAGTATCAGCTTCCATCTGTCATGGAACAGGGAGCCCTTCCAGGAAAAGTTAATTGGCCAGCACTTCCAGCCTGCACTGCACACAGAGGAACTCAAATGGCTCCGAAAAAAGAAATTCTCAGGCAGAGATGGAGCCGCTGCCAGCTGGAAGCTGGGTTGCTGTGCACCCCACTGGCAAGGACAAGAGCAGCACACGGATGGAGGGACAGACTCTGAGGCTGGCAACCCGTCTCCTCCTCTGACCAGGAAGCCACCCCGGACAGCTCCTTTCCTTCCTCTGCAAGCCCGGTCTGTACCCAAAGATACTGTCTTCCTCCAGTCCGTTGACCAGCCTCCAGGCCTCCGGAACCTGTCTACCCACCCTGTCAGGTACCCACCCCATGCTCGTGCTCAGAGAAGGCTCTCAGAGTTGCCAGTGACAGGACTTTCCTCTTCTCGAAGGCAGAGGAGGGACAACCTGACCGTCAGTTAAGCATTCTGAACAGACGAGGGACTGTCCTCCAGCCAAGCAGACTTTGGCACCTCCTAGACTGCGCGTGGAGTTTGGGGAACTCCCCCCTTCTCTGTGGGACTGGAGACTAGCCCGTGGAGCAGGGATGTCCGGGCTGCAGAGAGGTCTCCATCAACTCGACTTCCCTTCAGTCCTGAGAATCTGCTAACCGTCACAGACCGCTGGGCAGAAAGGGCTTCAGGAACCCTCCTGGGGTCGGGTTGCCTCCCGGAGGGCTCGCAGGGAGCACAAAAGGTCCCAGACGACTGCAAGGCTCTGACTTCTTACCAAGGCTGGATTAGCTCTCTACCTTTATCCCATCCTTGGCGAGTGGGCCACCTCCCAGCAACTGAACTGTCAAATAGCTCAGATGGCAGAGGGTGTCTGCAGAGCTGGGCTCCCAGGTAATTTCACCTATGCAAATACCAAAGTTAAGGGAACCCCTTCTCCTGGCAGGGGGCACGGCTGCCCTGGAATCGCCTTCCACAAACAGACCAGCTCTCCTTGCGCTGGTGTAATATTGTGCATCTCCATGAGATTTTTCTTTTTTTTAAAGAAAAGGGCCCAACAGTCTTTCATGCACACATGCATCAAGTAGAAACTAAATTTCTCAAAATTCCTCCATCGTTTTGGGTTCCGGGAGGGAGTATCCTATAGTAATTGTGAATAAGCCTGCCCGAGACTCACCTCCAGGGAGAACAGACTTGGGGTTCCCGGCGGGGAGGGGGTTGGGGGAGGGACAGAGGCGAGACTGGGGTTAGTAGACGTAACCTGTGTTACATGGAGGGACGAACAACAACTTCCCACTGCAGAGCACAGAGAACTATATCCAGCGTCCTGTGATAAACCATAATGGAAAAGAAAACATATATATTTTTTGTCTTTAGTGATTTTAGGGCCACACCCGTGGCATACGGAGGTTCCCAGGCTAGGGGTCTAATTGGAACTGTAGCCGCCAGCCTTCGCCACAGCCACAGCAACATCAGATCCCAGCCGCTTCTGCAACCTACACCACAGCTCACAGCAATGCTGGATCCTTAACCCACTGAGCAAGGCCAGGGATCGAACCCGCAACCTCATGGTTCCTAGTCTGATCCGTTTCCACTGAGTCACGATGGGAACTCCAAAGATTATATTTTTGAAAAGAGTATTAAAAAAAAAAAAAGAGGTTGGGCTCCAAAGTCCAACTGCTTTGGCTTAAATTCTGACTTTCACTAGCTGTGGGATTTATGCCTTTATACCTCAGTTTCCTCCTGAAAAAGAAAAAAAAACTCCTTTGGGTTACTGTGAGGATTAAGTGACTTAATACGTGTAATATGCTCAGAACAGTGTATCGAGCTTTCAATAAATATTAGCTAATTATTATCATCATTATACATCCCAATAAAAGGCTCAAAACCTAACTTTCTACATTTTCTCCCCTTACTAAAGAATATACTAGACCGTGCAATTACAACAGTGTCACACATTGCTGTGTTAAATCCCTGGCGTATAATTTCCAGATCAACCGCTTTGTTCCAACTTTCTCTAAAAAATAAACTGAAGTTTAATCTGCATATTTTATTCTGAAAAGGCATAAGGCTAAGTTCACATCTCAACTCTACCAATTGCTGGGCATGGGGCATGGCCTCATAATACAGTCCCCCCACCCCATGCTCCTGGGTGTACTGAGTCCCACCTCATGGGGTTATTGTGAGAATTGAATGAATCCTCATGTGCTGGACATGTGCTTGTGTTCGGTTAACGTTAGCATGGAAATTCATGCGCTGTGAACAAGGCAAGCCCCTGCTCTCCTAGCCGACGGAAGGTGACGACATGGATGGCAATGTCACACAAATTACTACATAATCACAAAGTGCGACGTGCTCCGAAGGGAAGCAGCACAGCTCCATTAGAATGGTTGCAGAGAGAAACGCACCTATCTGGTTTATAATCTCTTCCCTTGACATTTAGGGAGACTAAGGCATTTAATGTGTAAGATCCTGGCCCCAGGTCACACTCAGAGCACCAGGCAGGATGGGAGCTCTGATGTCTCAATTCCAAATCTTATCCTCTTTCAACTGCATGATGTTTTCTCACAGAAATCACTGGGTCTGTTCACGTTGCCTCGAAACCACTGCAGGTGGATAATCTGCCAGATTTCCAAGCTTGGAGGGGAGGGTGAAAGTGCCCGCCAAAGGCTCCCTGCCCTCGCCCTCCTCCCTCGTGCCCCTGGGAAGGCACCGGGTTTCTGTTTGGACAAATCCCCCACAGCCCCGCGAATGGTTAAGTGCGCACCCGTCCGGAGAGATTCGTTTCTCCAAATCAGGAAACCATCCTTTGGAGCACAGACCATGCAACAACACACCTTCCCGCACACCCAGCAAGGCTTACTCATCCAGATATCTGAGCAATGTCAGCCTTGGGCTGGCTGCTGCCATCAGCCACCCAGACCCCCTCGGGAATCAAGGATTCACTCCCATAGCTTCCAAAGTGTGGGCAGCAGATGGACCCCAGCTGTCAGCCCTTGGGAACGCCCCCACTGAAAGGACCACCCCGCCCCATGCATTTCTATTGGAGACAGGGTCTTTAAAGAGGTGATCACATTAACATGAGGTCACCAAAATGCATGCTGGGATTCTTAGAGTTGGAGTGGGGGGTACGGCTGACTTCAACCTATAAATCTGGGGAGACACCACTCAGCCCCAGCAGGGGAGGAGAGCTCATCACGGTTCCTTTGCACTGGCCTGACTTTTTCACACCTACCCCCACACCCCACCCCGCGTGCCACTTCCAATTACTCCCTCTCATTCTAGGCTTTTCCTAAAGGGGGTTCCCCATTCTTTTTGCCTGGGGGACCCAGTGAAAAACACACAGGCCCTGAAACAAAACCAGCTCCTAGACACCTCTCCTCAAGTGACGGAGGACGTCTCTGCTAAGAACACACATCAAAGTCGAGAGGAATCTTTGTATTCTGCCAGCCTGACTTACAAGGTAAAGTGGCATGCAGATTTCTTATTTAATAAATTCCCACAGAAAATTAGTTTTTCACAGTGGGGAGAATTTCAAGGCTTGCCGAAAGGAGCGGGCAGGATCTAATCACTGTCGAGGCTTTGTACATACACTCGGCATTGCCGATCTCCGAATGATCCAATTACTCTCCGGAGGCCCATCTGCCCTACCTGCATACTAATCGCCAGACAGGGGAGAAGGAAACGCACTGGCCTTTTCAGGAAGCTCCAGACGCACATGGCTCCCTCGCCGACCTTCTGCCAATTACATTCATCTCAATTCTATTAGCTCATCTTTTGCCCGAAGGCGACATGTGCCTGGCTTAGGAGGAGACGTGCTCCTCCGGCTTCCCTCGGCAAGGGGAGAGGGCGCCGGCTCAGCGATGCGCGCCTGGCTCGCACACCCAAGGTCCCCAGATGTGCTCCCCTGTGGTCCTTGAAACGAGGACCAGTGGAGGATGGTGATGCATTTCTCCCGGGGGGACAATGTCTGACAGGTGGTTTGGGGGGAGAGGGAGAGGGGAGACAAAATGATGAAAAAGGATCAGACGCCAGGGGGCCAGAGTCTGAGAACAAGTTTCCCTCTTTGAGGGTAGCTTGGAACAGCTTCACTTCTTTAAGCCTCTGGAGTCTCGGAGGAAAAATGAGGGTGGATAGACTTGGCTGAAATAGCGTCTCTGTCCGCCTGGCCCCACCCGCCCTTCCTTCTATCCACTTATCATCCACCTCCCTGCGAATGAGCTGGGATGTTTTCTGGACTAGAACAGAGAGAGAACACACAGGGAGCGGGTCCAATGAAAGCCCCCCTTATGCAAATCAGCGTCTAAGCAGCCGCCGTGTGTGTCTGTGTATGGCAGGTCCTGAGTGCTACTGAAACACCAGGGAGGGCAGAATAATTGGGAATGACTTCCAGAGGAGGAAACAGCAACGCTGGACCAGGAGCAAGGGTGGGAGGAGGGAGAAAGGGCGTTGGAAGAATTGAGGAACCAAGAGGTGGCGTGGCAGTTATTACGGCATGTGTTGATGGGCGGGGGCGGGGGAGCTTCTTCCAAAACACTGGCTGGGGTTTATCTATAATTTCCAGTGGAGAACATACCTCCTTCAAAATGCACGACACACACACACACACACGCAATGACAAGTCATCCCGCTCAGGGGAGTCCCAGAGTCCAACCACGGCGCTGAGTGGGGTACACCGTGTGCCGAGGGTTGGCAGGGTTTCGGCTGACTTACCTGAGATGAAAACTGCAATAGCCAAGGGCAAGGTTAATAATACAGTCAACTCTACGGGCTCGGGAGTCCATGTGGGCAGAGGTTGAAGGAGAGCACCAGCGGGCCTTGGAGGTCTCTGTCACTTTGAAGTTTATCAGTCAGTGTTTCAAGAGTGACAGCTACATGCCAGTCTCTGGGCGGGAGCAGGAGAAAGATGCTCTGAGGACTTTCCCCTGTGATGAAACGAGGGAACCTCGCTTCCAAGAAAAGCAGCACAGTATTACTCTGGGGGAAACAGTCTCAGAGTGGTTCACACTGGGGTTCAAATCCTGGCTCTGTTCTTTGCCAACCGTGGACTGTGGGATTGGGTGCTGAATATCTTAGGATACTCATCATCAAACGGGAATATTAAGTCTTACCTAATGGTTCTCGTGTAACGGTTAAGGGCACCATGACTGCATTTCCTAGAATGCCTGACCCATGGCAGGTGAACAATAACGGGTAATTGTCAGTGTTTCGAGCTTATTGTCCAAAGGAGGAACTGTCGTTCCTTCATTCAACAAACATCCTCTGCACCCCACACATGTTACAGGCACTGCGACAGGTGCAACTACGCACGATGATGGGTCACAAGGACCGTCAGGAGTGCTGGGGGCTAAGAGAGTCTAAAGGCAGGACAAGGCACTTCAGGGAGAAAAGCAAGGAAGACTTCCTGAAGGAACTTTGAGGAAGCAGGAACGTCTGGGCTCAGTCAGACTGAAGGAGGATGTTTCCGGTAGAGCTGAGACCATGAGCCAAAGCATGAAGGGGATGAGCTGAGGATTTGAAAAAAGAAGAGCAAAAAGTATAATTTGGTTGGGTTTACGACGTGTAAGACAGTGAGGCTCAACAGCGTTCTTTGCAGTGATGGATATTTCCTGTATCCTTACTGTCCAATGAAGTTGCCCACATGGCCGCTGAGCTCTTGAAACGGGGCTGTTGTAGAACTGAATTTCTAATTTTACTTCATTTTAATTCCTTTAAAGGTCAATGTAAGGGTCATGTGCGGTTAGTGGCTCCCACCCCGGGGAGCGCAGGTGTGAAGGGGGGTTGGGTGCAAACGATCTGAACAAACTGAGATCAGACCGGGAGGGTCTTGGGCGCCACACGAAGGGCTCCACTTCCTCCTCGGCGTCTAAGCCATCACAGTTCGGCCCCGGAAAGCCATTCCAGCTGCGAGGCACAAGAGGAATCTAAACGGGGACCCCAGGGGTGAGAGGGGCAGGGTGTCAGAGCCTTAAATTACTCAGAAGAACAATACTTAGGCACCGGCCTTAAGCGGCGCCGGTGAGAATGCAGAGGAGAGGATGGACGTGGGAAACAGCCCCGCGTCCAGCCTTCGGGAGGTGGTGGGTTGAGACCGTCAAGGGAGACAAACGGGACTGAGGGGGTGTGGAGACGTGAAATTTAATCAGAGCATCTCAGTGTCTGGTGACACCAGGCACGGGCGCAAGTGAGGATGGGACTGTGAGCTGGATAAAGGAGTGGAGGCAGGCATCTCGGTTACTGATGGAAGAAGAGCTTCTCCGGAGCTCCCCTGGCTCCCAACAGAACCGCCGTTCTGCTCTCTCTACCAGGGAAAAGGCTTGTCTTTCATTAATTTCCCTACGTCCCAGGGGCTGCATAGACCTGACTTGGACGGGGGTGGAGCCCCAGGGCCGGCTCCTGAGCCTTCCAGGATGTCTTGAGGGCGGCTGTGATTTATTCCAGGGAGAGAAGGCTGATTTGGCATTCCTGGCACTGCCCACTCCCCTCACGTCCCTCTCGGAGCTGGCCGCCAGGTCCCCAAGAATCCTGCGTGACGGGCTGGAGAGCGGTGATTTGTTTTTGTCCTATTAACTTCTTGAAAGGACAGAAACAGATCACTGGGCTGGAGGGATGGCCTGGGAAGAATACGGATGAGGATGTGGCTCCATGAGACCCGTGCAGGGGGGTCGGGATGAGCGGGGCCAAAGGGCGAAGGAGGAAACAGAAGCTCCAGCTCTGTTCTCACATCTACGGGAACTAAATCTCTCCGCAGACATGCACTTGTTTGGGGAGTTTTCTCCTCCCTCTGCCACCACCCCTCGCACTCACACACACACACACGCACACACACACCGTTTGGTCACATACTATTCCCTCTGCCTGGAAAACATACTCGACCCTCCTCTCCGCTCTCCTCATCCACATCTGCGTGTGTTCATTCATGAATCCAGAACAGCGCAGCCCGCACCTCCTACGTGCCTATCACTGTGTTAGAAACTGTGTACCGCAGTGATCGATGAACCGCGGAGGGCAGGGAGGTCCTCAGAAACCGATCGATGAACTGCCCCAGGAAAGGAGCAGGTGTCAACTTGGATGCCCTGGTGAAGGGCCTCTTGCCGAGCTCTGGCGTGTTCTGTGGAATGTCCCCTCGGCGCCTGGACTTGTTCACCGGCAAAATGGTCTTGAGAACGGAACCGCGTATGCTGTGGAGAGGACTAAAAGCTATTTCCCAAGTAAGTGTCCCCAGAAGTGACTGCCTCCACTGCTCTGTGATGGTCAAATGGGACGATGGACTCTGGCCTCAGGGACGTTCCCCAGGCCTGAATGCAGCTGAGGTTCGATGAGTTCTGTGTCTGTGCCAGGGCTCTACCAGATCTTTCAGAAACACCCCACGAGTCAGCCTTGCCCTGCTTCTCGGCGCAGTTGGAACCTTGCTCTGTGCTGCACAGAGGCTGTTTCCTAAACCCCTGGGCGGCCAGGGAACTATGGAAACGCGTTAGGAGCTCCAAGCGCAAAGCTGTAACATTGCAGAATGAAACCAGTCTGCTTGAAGAAGAGGAGAGTTAAGGGAGCAGCAATAAAAGGCATGATTTATTGGCTGTCTAGTGAAACGCTCTCGCATACGGCTATCTTCAGACTGAAAAATAAAAAGGAAAAAAAAAGCCGAGGGACAGCACAAGAGTCTCCTGAGACATGGGCAGAAGGGCTGTTGGTTCACCTTCTGCCAGCCTCAAGAGGGCCACCCTGAGGCTTTGGGCTCTCCGGGTGCCAAAGCATGTCCTTCAACACAGTTTCTCTTTCACGTTACGTGGAGCAAAGCTCCGGGGTGGCTACTGTATCTTTCCCCACGTGTTCTGCAGACTCAAAGCTGGTTTTCGAGAATAACGTTGATCCTTCTCACACGTTTCCCAGGAGACAGTACTGATAGGAATATGAAATATGAAAGTGTAAGTATCTACAAGCCTTTAAGGAGGCTAAGATAAAGATGTAAAGGAAAGAAAGCGGAATGGAAGCATTTCGGTGTCGCAAGGGGGCTGGGTAGGTGTAAGCGGAGGGGAGGAAAGAAGAGGCTTTGACTTAAAGGAAAGGAGTTGGGGGTTGCCAAAGAGGGCTGTGGAGAGAAAGGAGAGAGGGTTGGGCAGAGATGAAAGGGGAGGATGCTGGGAACTGGCAGGTGACGTTTACGAAGTGCAGTGCGCATTGTCGGTGCCTCCTTTCCCAGCATCAGCCCCCAGAGGCTGGAGCGCTGGCTGAAAAGAACTCACACTGCCCCTCTTCCAGATGGAAAGGCCCACACCTGGGAGGCTGTGGCTGCCCTCCCAAGATGGAAGATGGGACCAGTTTTTGGTGCAGTTCACGCTCCAGGGCTTCCAATGGGATCAGTCTGAATCCACATCCTTGCTCAGTGTTTGGTTTTCCCCATCCTTTCTTCACTGCCCTGCCACGGGAAGTACTCTCTCTCAGACTTCTGCTTCCAGGGCATCTAAGACAGGAAGTTGTACACCGTGTGTGCTATCACCTCCCCCGGGCCCCCCTTTCGAGGACGTCTCAGGAATACAGACCAAGTCTTTGCCTCCTTTGGGATTTAGAAAGGTGCCTCTGGGGCTGTGATGATATTCTGAGACTGGTTGTAAGATTCAGCAACACAGTGAACTCATGTTCAGTTTACAATGAAAAGAATAATACCTATGACGTGTTGAACGCCTCTGTTCTGAGCGATAGTTAGGTACTCGACCCTTGTTCTGTCATTCAATCCTCCCAACAGCCCTATACGAGGCCCTTTTTACCCTTTTTTATAATCGAGGAAATTGAGTTTATAAGAGGTAAACTAACTTGCCCCCCGAGTCACACAATGTGCTAGTGACAGAAATGGATTCGGACCAGGTTTTTGTTCAATTCCAAGACCTTTTTCTATGCTATCGGCCACAAAGGACCCTTCCCCAGCTCGGTAAGAATCAAGATCAAGCCGCCAAATCCTCATTTCAGAACGGAAGGGCAGACTCCATTGGCCCCCGTATATCCAGCACGTACATTTTCCTCTTCAGTCAATGACACAGAGGTTGGCATTCACTAGAGAGTCCAGCCACGAGTTGACTGAAATCCAGCTCTTACTTCTAGAAGCTCATCTGAGAAATCTAATATCTGAGACAGATAATCTAATGGGCGCGTGAGTCATCCATTTCTTAGGGTCTCTAAGCTCTAGTTCTGTATTAGGTTAGAAAGACAGGCACCTGGACCATATTATGTTATCTCCCCCGGCGCCGCCCCATGAAACCGCCCCAACTAAGTTAAGATTTAACACTATGACCTCAGCATTTATAACAGACGAGGGCAAGAAATGTCAGTGTGGACGGACTTTTTGTGGAAGACATTGTTTTCTATCATAAAAATACCCCCTAAGGACGGATGCAAGAGACTGAACCCCTCAGAGTTCAGTGCTTATGCAACGTTCCCTTCCGCAAATGAACTTTGTGTTCCTTCTCACTCGGTAACATAGGTCATATAACCCAATGTGCTTCTCATTTTTCCTTTGCTGCCAGGAAGCTCAGAGATAAATTCAATGCCCTCATAAATACAAGCTCTATCTTTGATGTCCACTCTTACAATGTTGTTTAGTTTTTTATTTTTTAATTTTGTTAAAGTATAAGTTGATTTACAATGTGGTAATTTCTGCTGTACAGCAAAGTGACTCTGTTATATATAAATATATTCTTTTTCATCTTCTTTTCCATTATGGTTTATCACAGGATATTGCATATAGTCCCCGTGCTATACAGCAGGACCTCATTTATCCATCCTGCATGTACTAGTTTGCACTTGCTGTTTCCCAGACTTCAAGTCCTCCGGCACTCCAACCTGCTGCTTGGCAAGCTCAAGTCTGTTCCCTATTACAATGTTATTGTTTTTACATGTTATGTTTGTATCCATCTACCTCAGATCCTTTTTTTTTTTTTTTTTTGCTTTTTAGGGCCACACCCATGGCATATGGAGGTTCCCAGGCTAGGGGTCCAGTCGGAGCTACAGCTGCTGGCCTACACCACAGCTACGGCAATGCCAGATCCGAGCTGCGTCTACGACCTACACTGCAGCTCAGGGTAATGCTGTATCCTTAACCCACTGAGAGAGGCCAGGGATTGAACCTGAAATCTCATGGTTCCTAGTTGGATTCATTTCCCCCGCACCACGACGGGAAATCCCTACCTCAGATCTTTAAATAGGTGTAGTACAAGACTAAATCTGCGTGTTGTTAGAGGGAACACCTGGAAAACTGGACCACTGAGGTTGTATTCGGATCTGGTGGCATATTTTCTTTAAATATTCCCAAGGGCCATCTCTCCACACCATCAGCACCGCCGTGACCACAGCCCAGGCCACCACCAACTCCCATCTGGGTGACCGCAAACGCCCCCTACTAGTGGGCCCGCCTTCAGCCTTGGCTCACTCCTGGGCTCTCCTGTCATTCTTTATTTTGCAGCTGACTAATCACTGTACACACAGACCCGGCTCTGTCGCCACGGGGTCTAAACTTCCCAAGGCACCTACATATTCAATATACTTCCACACAGGAGGGCGAAGTCAGGGGAGGGGGTGTTACTCAAAACCGTAAGGGAGCGGGGACCTCTTTCTGGAGCATCCACGTAACCCCACGCATGGTAAGGAACTGAGAACACCCGTGTGATATCAAAGGAAAGGTGCTACAACACGGAGCCACACGCCAAATGTACATGTATGTTTGATATTGACACCGGAGGCTCTCTAGATGTTTCCCAACTGCCTTGGACCGCTGAGAACTCCAGGCACATCAACATCCCATTCTTTCCCCAGAGCAGCCTCATCCACTCCTCTCTGTCCTTTGGAGGAATTTATCAGAAGACTATGGGCAGCCCAGCTACAGGGTAAAATCCAACATTCTTATCAAGGCCTGCAGGCCCCTGTGGACATCTGCAACCTCATCTCAAGACGCGCTCAGCTCTGGAGCCAAAAGCCTCTTCCCAGTGCTCGACTTGGCCGTGCTCTCTTCTCACCCGGCCTTTTCACATGCGGTTCCTCAAACTGGAACAGCACTTCCTCACCGCGCCTCCTGGACAGCCCCTCCCCTCCTGCAGATTTTGGCTTAAGAATCACTTCTGGAAAGTAGTCTTTTTTTTTTTTTTTTCTTTGTAGGGCTGCACCTGCAGCATACAGAAATTCCCAGACTAGGGGTTGAATAGGAGCTGCAGCTTCTGGTCTACACCACAGCCACAGCAATGCCAGATCGGAGCCGCATCTGCAACCTACACCACAGCTCACAGCAATGCCAGACCCTTAACCCACTGAGCAAGGCCAGGGATTAACCCACATCTTCATGGATACCAGCTGGGTTTGTAACCCACTGAGCCACAATGGGAATGCCGAGGAAAGCTGTCTTTAACAGGGTGGAGTTGGAACTCTTTTGGGCTTTCACAGGATCTTGGCATTTAGTGTAGCTTATAACAAATGGTCAGCGATTCTCTACTCACCTCTTACGTCTTGTTCTTTATTGGTTGATGGACTCTTATCATCCTCACCACCACCACCATCAGAGCCCTCACTCAGTGCCAGCCACCTTACGAGCATTAACTCGGCCATTTAAATCACCATCACCCTCCGCCACGAAGACAAGGAAACTGAGGCATAAAGAGGTACAGTCATGGGAAGAAGTCATTTGGGAAGTCAGTGATGAAAACTGGAATTCCAACACGTGTGCCCCTGGAGAGGAGTTAGAACTTTTTTCTTTAACAATTTTTATTTTTTCCATCGTAGCTGGTTCAGTGTTCTGGCAATTTTCTGCTGCACAGCAAGGCGACCCAGTCCCACATACATGCATACTTTCTTTTCTCTCGCATTATCCTGCCCCATCTTAAGTGACTAGATACAGTTCCCAGTGCTACACAGCAGGATCCCGTTGCTTATCAGTTCCAAAGGCAACAGTTTGCATCTATTAACGCCAGAGTCCCAGTGTGTGTCCCCCCACCCCCCACCCCCGGCATGGAGTCAGAACTCCTCATCACCGCTCACCACACTCAGCCACCAAAGTCTTGCTTGGCTAATGAGCTCACCTCCACCGAGTCTGGGCTCAGCCCTCGCTTTCTCGGGAAGCCAACCACCCAGCGTAATTCTGCCCTCCCAAACTCCCGCTCTCCATCCCCCTCTTTCCTTTGACCTTCTGTGGGTCAGCTTTCAGCATCCCCTAGAACCCATTATCCTTCTTGTCGGCTGTCCGTTTACCCTGCTGGAGTGTAATCTCCACGAGGACAGAGAACCAGCGTGCTCCCTGGTAGGCCTCACGAGGACGCAAGACACATTCGCCCAGTGGCTGAACACGGGAGCCACGCCATCCGCCGTCTGGGTCAGCGGGACTCCCGGGAGGAGGTCGGCGAGCACCGGCTGCGAGATGGAAGTCATTCCTCTCCATCGGTTCCCCTGAGGGGGCGGCCCCGGCCCAGGCCCGCGTGGGCTGTTGTTGCTGTTCCTGTCGGTGTTTCTGGAATCCCTCCGAAGAGGGCAGAGGGCCCTGCATCTCCGCCCAAGGTCAGAGGAGCCAGGCGTGCCTGTCGGCTGCTCTGCTCTGGCTCTGCCTCGGGAGGCACAGCCCCCGCCCTTCCCCGCCTCGCTCCCCCCACTTTCCCTGCCCACCCGCAGGCCAGTCCAGGCCTCCCCTTTCTTAGGCACATGGCGAGGACTGCGTTTCCTCGTCGGGCTGCCTCCTGGTACCTCCTCCTCCTGGCCTTGGGCTGGCAAATTCCCCGCTGCCATTTTGCCACCTCGCCTACCCAGTTAGGTGGGTTCCTGGGGGTGTGTGTGGGGGTGTGTGTGTGTGGGGGGGAGTTGGCTGTTTCCTTGACAGCAAATACCCACACTGACTGAAACAATTAGTTTGTCTATTTTAAAACTGAATTCCAACGCTTCCATGGCAACCGAAGTTATTAAAAGATGTAAATTGAAGTGTTGTGCAGGAAAGATGGCTGGGCACGGAAGGCTTGTTTTGGGGAAAGAACACGAAGAACCTCAAACCAAGGGTACCCTCCGATCTGGCCGAGCCTCGCAGTCAGCGGCGGGCACCCACCACGCTCCACCTCCCGCTCAGCGACTTCTCTCGCCGCCCCTTGCGGGGGACCCCCGGCCTCTGACACACTCCAGAGAGAAGAGGAGCTCTGTCCTTTCCAAAGCCCCCTGTGCCAAAACGGAGATCTGAGAGAGAGAGAAGGTGGGAGGGCTGACACCGCTGTAGCGCCTACTGTATACCTAACGCTACTGAGAGTTGATGCCTGCTGAGCACCGACGTGCCGCTGCCATCGTGCCAGGGACCTGGAGCCATTCTCTCCTCCAAAGCTCCTATCAGATGAGGTGGGACCTCTGTTCGTTCCCATTTCAAAGAAGGGGAGACAGAGGCCCAGAGGGATGAAGGGACTGGAGGAGCCGTACAGCCCGGGAGACAAAGCTGGGATTAGAGCCCACATCTGCCTGATCGCATTATACTTCTGAATTTGTGCCAGACCAAATCTGGGAAGTGGATGATTCCACTTAATCCTTTTAATAATCCTAAATGGCTGTGTGGCGGAGGATTAACAGCTCAGCCCCGACTCAGAGGCATGTGGGCGCACACCAGCATCTCTGCATGTGGGTGCCGGGAGCGTAGGGCGAGCCGCCTGCGGGCCGCCTCTCACCGCCGTGGCCCTGGGCCTCGCGACGGGCGCTGTGTGGAGGTGAGAAAGTGAGCTGAGGCAGGAGGGGCCCCTGGGCCGGCGTCTGATAAACCACAAGCATTGCCAGTGCATGGGGTCTTTTTATTATTCTCCTCCGAGATGAGGGAAAGAGGCTGAAAGTGTGACGGAACTTGCTAGGGGACTCAGGAGCCACTGTCGTCCCCAGTCCCCAAGCCTGTGCTCCCCTCTCTCCCCCGCAAATGAGCGCAGGACAGTTTGCTCAAATCTGCAGTTGTGCTGTCTTTTCATGGAGAACCAGGAAAAGAACCAGGACTCCCAGGACCTCCAATCAACCCGGCCCTTGTCTCCTGACCTGGGCTGCCCTGCAGCTTCGGGAAAAGGGGGCAGGGAGTGGGGCGGCTGTTTCTAGCATCATGATCATTACATGGGCTACAGAATACGGGGGCTGTATTTTCCACCAGGTATGCAGTCTGGGCCGTGTCCTGACTCTCGGCTCCCCACCCACACAGAAGAGAGGGTTTTGGTTGGCACTGCTTCCGGGTCTGGCCAACACTTGCTGACCTGTCGGGGTTCAGCTGAATCAGAAAGTCCTCTGAGAGGCTTCCCCAACCTGAGGGAAGAGACCCCGCCCCGCCCGGGACCTGCTCCCCAACACCTGGCTGCCCTGGGCTGACTCAGCCAGCATGGATATGCACCTGCCCCTCTCTGGGGACCTGCAGGGAGCCTGTCTGCACCTCTCCTCTCCGTCCAGAACGGTGTCTGCACAAAGCAAGTTCTTAACAGCCATCTTTGGAATTAATAAATTTATGCACTGTGCCATTTTTTATTGAAGAGGAAGAATCTACGTATTATTTGGCCACATCTTGACCAACCCAGGGCCTTGGTTGCAAAGTGTCATTGTAAACACTCCTGCAAAGTGACGTTCAGGGCCCAAAGAGGGGCCAGGAACAGTCAAGAAGTTAGAATACTCGCCATGCCCCGTTCCTAGGCAAGGCCGTGTGTGCAATCATTCGTTTTCTATTAATTCATTTTTAATTCAACAGATGTTTATTCAGTGTTTGCCAGCAATGGTCTAGAGGCTGGAGGCAGAGGCATATGACACTCACCAAAGGGCTTACACTTTCAGGGCCAGCCAGGGAGTAAAACAAGCTTTGAGTCAACAAATGGATGAAATGGATATGGCACTGTATGTAAAAGATGGCACTTACTTTGGAATGGAAATAGAAAAGGCACCTAGGAAAGGATGGGGAGAAGCCGACCAGGCAGAAGGCCAGTTAGGAGTCATTTTAGGCAGATGCAATAAACTGTGCAAAGGCCCTGAGGTAGGAAGAACTTGGTAGCACAGAGGGTCTGAGAGGGTCAGTGAAGTAGAAAGTGATCTGAGATGAGGTTGCTGAGGGCAGCGGGGACCGGCCTCGTTAGACTTTGCAAGGCAGAGAGAGTGTGTGTGTGTGTGTACGTGCATGTGTGCTCTGTTCAGAAAATCAGAAATCTTAACCATCATTTTATTCGCACTCATGTCACTGGCCACGTGTCCCTCCAACTTTGCTCTAACACAGCAGGTGTGCAAAAATCGTCTATAGTGAAGAAAACACAGGGGCCAGGACCCGACGATTCTGGCACAACTACCTGTTGCCTGTCTGAGTCCCTGGAGAGACTGTCTTCTCTGAACCTATGTTTCTACTTCTGAAAAAACAGAGCAGAGGAAGGCAAGGTGGAAGTTCACCCAAGGCAGGATAGTGGCCTCCAGGGCTTCTGGAAAAGGGCGTTGCTTTTGGAGGTTGTCATAACCAGGGCGGAGGTGGTGTGTGGGGGAAGCTGTCAGGACGGGATCATCTCTAAAGCCCTCCTAAGGCTCTGGTTGTCCTTGAATCTAAGAGAAGTTTCTAGCAAAATCTTTTTTTTGGGGGGGCGGGGTTTAGGGCCGCGTGCAGTTTGTGGAAGTTCCCAGGCTTGGGGACCAGTCCGAGTTGCAGTTATAGGCCTAAGCCTCAGTCACAGCAATGCGGGATCTGAGCCACATCTGCGACCCACACCATAGCAACGCCAGATCCTTAACCCACTGAGAAAACCTGGAAGAAGGGGTTTAGTTATGTGGATGGATGGATGGATAGATGCCTAGATGGATGGATGGTTGGATGGATGGATGGATAGATGCTTGGCTGGAGGGATGGTTCTCCACTTAACACCATTCTCCACTTAACATCCCAATGCTTCTTACTTACACAAGGTCATCAAATGTCAGTTGCTATTTTATTAAAACACTTCTGGGAAACTGAATGATCCATAGAAAAAACAGAGCTCCCCGCAATTCCAGGAGCTTACCCGTGAACCAAACGTAACTCCTGGGTCTCTTTTAGTACTCCTCTCCTGACTGGTAATAACCAATATTTTGTAAGCCTTATTCTGCCAGGCTAAGCATGTTAAGAGTATCATTTACTTTTAATTCTCAAAAACTTTCATCCTCCCAATTTTACACGAGGAAAGAGCAATGCAGAGACTTAAATGACCTCATGAAGCTAGCACAGCTAGTAAGTGGAAGAGAAGGGACCTGAACCCAGGCCTCTGGTCTGGAACTCTGGGTGCTGAACACCCCACCCCAACTGTATCCAGTGCTCAGCGGGACTGGGAGGTTTTGATTCCCAATAAATATGTATTTCATCTTCATTTGCATTCCTGGTGCTCAGCTCCTAAAACTCTTGGAATTTCCCAAGGGTGGTGAGCAATCAAGGTGCCTTTTGTTATGTCAACGAAGTGGCTTTTGGAAAGCCCCTGGGTCCGCTAAGGTTGGGGCTGGTTTCCAGTGGAAGCAACCACTCCACCAGAGGGGTTGGAGGCTGGGAACTTTAGGTCCTAAGCCCTGGGGGGAGAGAGGGGCCAGGGACTGAGTTCAGTTACCAGGAGCCCAGGATTTAGTCAACCTGGCCTCCTTAAAGGAGTCTCCACAAAAATGCCAAGGACAGGGTTGGGAGAGCTTTCAGGCTGGCAAACGGGAAAAGGTTTGGGGACAGTGGCACCTGAAGAGGACTCAGAAGTTCTGCATTCCCTTCCCACGTGACTTGCCCTCTCAGTCTCTTCCATCCGGCTGTTCCAGAATTATGTCCTCTTATAATCAATCGGTAACCTAGTCAGTGAAATGTTTCCGAGTTCTGTGAACCACAAAATAATTGAGCCCAAGGGAGGCGGGTGCAGTCACTGGAACCTCTGACCTATAGCCATTCAGTCAGAAGCACGGGTGACAACTGTACCTGGGACTGCCATCTGAACTGGGGAAGTAGGGCACTGATTTTTTGGTTTGTTTTTTTTTTCAATTAAAAATAATTACAGTTGATGCACAGTGTTGTGCCAATTTCTGCCGTACAGCAAAATGTCCCAGTCATACATATATGTACAGTACCTTTCTTACACTATCTCCCATCACGGGCTGTCCCAAGAGACTGCATAGAGTTCCCCGTGCCGTACAGCAGGACCTCACTGCTTATTCGTTCATTGAAAACAATTTTTTTTCTATTAAAGTATAGTTGATTTGCAATGCTCTGGTAATTTCTGCTGTACAGCAAAGTGACCAGTCATCTATCTCTATGTATACATACATGTTCTTCTCATTTTATCTTTCACCACCTTCTATGACAAGCTTCCCTGTGCTGCACAGCATAACCTCGCTGCTTATGCCCCCTGAATGTAATAGTTTGCACCTACCGACCCCGGACCCCCGGTGCACCCCCTTCACAGCGGGGCAGTCTTGAACAACTAAACTTTGAATTATGGGCGCTGCTGCCATCCCGCTTTCAGGCAGACAGCGTCTGAATTCGGCTGAACTGTGGGACACCCCTCGGGTGTCATAGAACTGCTTGCTGTGGGGAAAAACCCACACCTCCGGATTGTCAGAGCAGCGTCGTAGGGTCGCCCCCTCTGCGGGGGGGGCTCCCCACACATGCAGCAGGGCACTTTCCGCCCCCAGCAAGCGACCTGAGAGCCAGAACCAGGGCTCAGGGCAGAAGCCGCAGGACCCACTGGAGCACGGGTACCGCGGGATGTCTGTCAAGGAGGGCATAAGCGAGAAGAACACTGCCTGCCTCCAAACTCCGTGAGGAAGTATAATTTTGCTTTATTTTGGCTTCAAAGCAAATGTCTTCAGAAAACATTAGCACTGGGAAAATTCCAAAAGGGGCCGTAGGGGACTCCAGTTAAGCCAGGGTCTTCGGGGGACATTAGCCACATCCCTGTCGCTCTGCTCTTCCCTTTGAGGAGGGAAAGGAGCATCTGAAAAATCAAGACATCGCCGCTGCCTGCGGACCCCTGCCTCCCTTCCCTAAGCACAGGTTGCAAAAGTTCACATTTTTAGCTAACATTTTGTGTGATGCTTTTCTTAACTTTGTAAGTTGCTATTTTACTAGCAGCTTCCTTTTGGGGCATCAGATGGCAGATTGGATGATTTCAGGGGGAAAAAATGTGGCTGTATTTGAAGGTTTTTTTTTTTTTTTAAGCCTCTAGGAGTCTAATGTGACATTCTGGGGAAGAACACAGCACCGTGTGTGGGCACACGACATCTCTCTCGATGAGGTACGGAAGCTCTCCGTGGCGGCAGGCCAGCAGCGGGGCAGTGAGGAGCACCAGCCTGGAGACTGACTGCCCGCCCCACCCTCCTCGGAAGAAACGGGAAAGGTTAAGGATGTGGGGGCTTCTCCACTGGAACATGCTCACCCACAAGGGGTCCAAGGAACACCTGCCCTCAGGGCCGAGACCTGACCCAACAGGGCGTCATCCGCACGCCCAAGTAGGAAATCAGATCCCCCGACAGAACCCCCAGCTGTTTACAGGAGACTCTAACGGGACTCCGGGAGCACCGGAGCACGGTGAAACGGGAGAAGGAATTCCTCCCCAAGCTGATGCCACCCTTTGCCCTCCAGGCACCACTGCCCCTCACAGCGACTTCCGGACCTCACCCATCACCTGTCAAGGTCTTTCATGAAAGCTGCATGTTCTTCTAATCACACGGAGACACAGCGGGTAAGAAACTTGCTTCATCCAGCTCAAAGAGGGGACCCGAGAGACTGCAGGTGACCAATCCATGGGAACGTTTATGGGTGAGCCTTGGAATAGTTCTGTATCACTTCCGCCCGCCTTCCAGAGTTGGCTGGAACTCAGTCATGGGGTCCCGTCACACCCTAAGGGGTGCTGGGCAAGGTAGCCGTGGCCCCAAGGGGGAAAAGGAATGGCTTTGGTTGGAGCCACATTTACCACAGGTGCGAAGCAAAGCCCCGGGCAGATCGAATCAGTCTGGGGAGCCAGATTCAAAAACACACTCTAGCATCTTTCGGTCACCCATCCTGCCTACCCCCAGAGTCACGGTGAAAGCTTTCAAATCCATAGCTGGACAGCACTCATCGGTGGAGACGATGGGGCTTAAACTTATCTACAGAAAACTTTTGGAGTTGTCTGGGATGCAGCTCAAATGTAAAACTGAGCTACTATTTACTGACAACTGGCTCTGTACCAGGCGCTGACCCCTGTGCTCTCATTGCCTGGTCGCCTTTAATCCTCACCCCGACGGTATCAGGTGACAACAATGACCTTCCCCATCTCGCAAAATGAGAAGCTGAACTTCCGAAGGGTGGCCCAGCAAGTCACAAGAGAGCTGGGAATCACACGCCGGGCAAACCTGATCCTAGGGCTCGAGTGCTTTGGCTCCAATGGCTTTGGCAGGTCTGGGCTTCTCTCTCCCCATCAGTAGGATTAGGTGCTGAGAAACAGGCTTTCTACATCTTAGTCGTATTATTTAAACCACAGCATTAGCTCACTTGCAAAGGGAAACATTTTCATAAAATATTCAGCATGTGAAATATGGAAGAAAAGAAATACATCCACAGGAAAGTCACTAATCAAAGCGATTTTCTCATCCAGTTGCCTTACGTGACTGGTGTTCTAGTCAGAACAGGAAAGAAACAAAGAGCCGATGGCCCCACACCCGTGCTTATCAGACAGAGCCGCCTGCCAGGCTCTGGGCTTCAAACACACAGGCTTCAAATTCCTGGGGAAGAGGCACATGTGGTCAGAGAGTCCTGGCTCAGAACCACTGCTCGCGTCCCACCTCGGGAGCCAGGAGGGTCTGTCACCCTCATCTGGATCACCTTTCTCTGAGGCTGTCAGTCTGCGCACCCACAGATGAGAGGGAATGCTAAGAGATGGGCCTTATCAAGTAGCCTAGTTTCCTATTTGGAAAATTTGCAGAAAAACATCATCAGGGATAAGGAGAAGATTAAAAAAAAAAAAGGTGGCCATGGGGGAATAGAGCGGTATTTCTATTACTGTTTACTGCTTTGCTTTCTTTTTGGGGGTGTGGGGAGGTTTTGCCGATTGTCACAGGCCCTTAAGTTTGCAAAGCTCTGAAATCAGAACGGGTTTTAAAATCAGTGTTGCGCTGTTTCTGCTCCCCGTCCTCTCCTCTCTCTCCAGAGCAACACAGTTACAGGGAGGCTGAGATTTATAAGCCATGATATCAGAGAATAGGAGCGAGAGAGAGCAGGGGACTAAATGGCACCGGACTGGAGCACCCCCTCTCTCCTCCTAATCCGGTGACAATAAACCGGCCACATGGGGAGGCTTTGAGCAGAAAAGCCTCAGGCGGAGGCTGACTCACTCAAATTAAAAATACGAAGTAAATTAAAAGGGGGAAAAGCCAACAACCATTTTCATTACAAAAAATAATAATAAAGACTACATTTTCAATGTTCATTTGAATGTATGGTAATAAACCATTCTACACTTTAATCTGTTTTCCGTGTGACAATCCTTCATGGGCAGACTCTTCCTGGCTTTTAAAAATAGACCACAGTCCAAATCCCCACAGCATGAGATTTTCCACGTTTGCTAATTTGCAGTCACGTATTTGTGTCAAATTCGGTCTAGAGGCTACCCTAGGGGACAGCACGGGTGCTTGACCAAGGAGGCAGTTGACGGTTGGAGCCCAGATACCACAGGGGCTGTGGACCACGCATGAGACTAGGATTCGCCCATCCAGTCCCGTCTCTACCGTGGCTGGACTTTCCCCCGAGGCGTGGGCTCTCCAGGCTTTGCTTGGTGCCTGTGTTCGAGACAGTTCACCGAAACCCATTTCTTTCCCCCTTTGGGCTCACAGTCAGACTGCATTTCCCAGCCTCCCTTGCAGCTCAGTGGGACCATGTGACTGAGCTCTAGCCAGTGGGAGATGGCAGAAGCGACATGTGACTTAAGTTCCCTGGACCGTCGCCTGCACCCTTTCTCGTTCCGTCTTTGAGCTGAACAAAGCTGACTCTGCGGCAACTTCACTTCTCTGTTCCTCTGACCTATTAAACGGGGGCAAACACAGCATCCACCCCCGGACTTGTTCTTATCAACAACTAATGAAGCAGAAACAAGACAGCAGAACTTAGTGGACTTCATGGACTCTGAAATCCAAGTCGAAGGCTTTGCTTCCTAGTTACGTGACTTTGGGCAAGTTTTCTAACTTCGCTTCACCTATCTCCCATTCTCTAAAATGGGAATAACTGATAATCACTGGATAGTAATGTGGTAGAAATAATTAAAAATAAAGATATAAAATGCTTAGACACAATAGGTCTAGCATTTAGTAAGCACTGCCTAAGTCTTAGCTGCCACTATTACTATTGCTGCTACTGCTGCTATAATAATCACTGCCGTTGGGGCATTGGCATATGCGCACTGAGGAATACGGAGTGACTGGCCTACAGGGACCTGATGCAGAGCATAGAGGACTCTACCCAGGGTTCTGTGATCATCTACGTAGGGAAAGAATCTGAAAGAGAACGGGTATGTGTATGGGTGTGACTGGGTCACTCTGTTGCACAGCAGAAATGAGCACAACCCTGTAAATCAACTACACAACAAGAAAACTTAAAACAAAAAATGGAGTTCCCATTGTGGTGCAGCGGAAGTGAATCCAACTAGTATCCATGAGGATGCAGGTTCGATCCCTGGCCTCAGTCAGTGGGTCAAGGATCTGGCATTGCCGTGAGCTGTGGTGTAGGTCACCGACACCGCTCAGACCCCATGTTTCTGTGGCTGTGATGTAGGCCAGCAGCTATAGCTTCAGTTTAAACCCTAGCCCTGGAACTTCCATATGTCACACCTGCAGCCCTAAAAGGCAAAAAAGAGTACTTAGAAGGGTGTCTCGTGCATAGCATTAATAAATGTTAACTGTCATTATTTTCTGCAAAATAATGTAATACTTATTGTACATTATTCTATGGTATAACAACAGAATCTACCAGAATAAAGCAAAAGTAATGGGTATAAAGCCATCCCATGGTACCTGGTACCGAAAAAAAACGTCAGGCTTTAATAAGGTCTGGTTATATTAGGCGCTTATGATGGAAAAGAAGGTTCTGGGGGTCAGGAGCAGGCACTGGGCATGGGTGATGTGACAGGTGATGGAGATGAGTGGGTGACTGGACCAACACCAAACTTCACCTTTTCCACAATATGGCCCTGACACCGTCCAGTTCTAGATTTTGACCAACCAGAGTCGGGAGGCCATACAGAGCCAAGGATGGACAAGGCTCATGAAATGGGACCTTAGACTCATCGAAAGTCATGAGCTAGGACCCAGTGGGTCCATGCACTTGGACAGGAAGAACGAAACTTAATTTCCACTAGTCTGTAGCTGTTCACTAGCATTGCCTTTAATTGTGAACATAAGCAACACGTCACAGTGGGACGACCAATGCCTGTGACTCTGCCACCAGCAGAGACCAGAGCACTTTTCACTCACATTACATTGCAGTTGTCACAGCTCTCTCAATAATATCATAATGCTTATCGCCACTTTCAAATTACAGTCATTACTAGACTTGCCAGTTGTTTAACGTATTAGCAAAGAAAGCAACACTTTTGCTAGGTCACATTTATTATTTTAGTAAATGCATTTGAAGATACGTGGTTTCCTTAATGATCCTAAGAATCTTACACTGTGTCTTTTAAGACTCTGATCTTCAAAAGGGCGCACGGTTCCCCTCTCATGCCCAAAATGCTCAAGGAGCAGCAAAGGTAACAGCTCCTCAGTCTAGGCTCTTGAGAACCCTCAGTCCTAAACGCTCAAAGAGGCTGGGGCGGGACTCCAGCTGTTGGGATTACCCGGGTGTCTTCAGACAGGGGTCCTCCCGGACCCTGGCTGTGCCTCTATATGGAGGAGCCAAGCACCTTCTTCCCAAATCCCACGTTATGCAGAACATGAATCAAACGTGATGCAGAACATGAATCTACCGGCTGAAAAGAACAGGTTCTGCACACACTTGGGGCGTCGACCACAGCTGCTTTGGGAACTCGGCAGACCCTGCTCCTGACCCCTTCTGGGCCGCTCCCTGGTCCTCCCAGAAGGCTGCACCAAGGAAGGTGCCAAGAACTGTGGGAGGCCGAGGCCCTTGGGGGCACTGCTGTCACATTGTGACTGGAGTCCTGGCTGGACCCCTTGCTAAGGAGGTGCCTTTGGACAAACAGTTTCACCCCTCTGAGCCTCTGCTTCCTCTTCTTTATGATGGAAAGAATCACAGTGAGAATGAGAAAAAGTGCAAAACAGAGGGCCTGGCAGTAACCCCAGTGTAGGGCCTGGTGAAGCCCAGTGGTTAGAATGACAATAGAGACGGTCGATGTCACCATCACCGCATGGTGGCAGGTATTTAATTCTCTTGGGATAGCCTCATGATTCCCAGACCCCTTGCAGTTGGCCCCATGGGACAAATTGTAGCTGGGGGACTGTGGATGGAAGCTATGGGTGGCATCTCCATGCTGAGACAATGAGAAACACAAAAGAGCTCCCCCTTTCTCTTTCCTGCCCAGCCGCGTGGACGGCAGAGGTGTGTGTTGACCCAATGGAGCCACGACACAGAAGCAGCCTGTGTCACTTGACTGCTAGGAGAGAGCTGCTCTGCAGTCACCCTGTGCTCCCTGGGCAGGTCCCCTGAGCCTGAAATAAGCCTCTGTTGGGTCAGCCATGGAGATGTCCTTGTTACCTGTTCCTTCAGCACAGCCTAACCCCTCCTGACTAACGTGGAAACTAAGCGAACCACAAAAAAGCAGAGGGCATTTCCTAAAGATGCCCGGATCTGCAGGAGGTATACCTAGTGAATGATTCATTTGCAGCATCTGGGTAGAGTCTAGTGGACATGAGTGGACAGTTCTTTGCAACATCTGGGCAGAACCTAGTCCAAAGACTGCAGTCCAAGGACTACAGGGTCGCTCAGTCCCACATCTGTGAACCGTCTGAAAACCCTGCTGGCCCAGCACAGCGCTTTCTCCCTGTCGCTCAGGGAGCCCCCCCCCGAGATACCGTGTTTGTGAGCAGTGCTCCCAGGAGCCCAAGCCACGGAGGTGCTGTTTCTCTCCAGCATTCTCTCTCCTTCACTCCAAAGGTGCAAGGCGCTCAGAGCACTGCCAGGGGCTCTCGGCATCTGCGTGGCTGCCAGTGTGTGACAGGGAGGGGTGTGTAGGACCAGAAGCACGGTCTATGGCGCTCCTGAGGACAGTGCGGGGGCAAAGTACGAAGCGTCATTAACACATTTCAAATCAACATGTGGAACGTGTCAGCTGTTTGAGTATTAATTAATATTTTTGCAGACTAATTACATCAGAAGGACAAGGCCAGGAAGACACTCGGAGAGTTTACTAATTTTGTTCCACTCCTCTTATTTAAACGGCTACACGGATTACCACTTTATTCAATTTCTATTTTTTTTTAATTTACCAGAAATGATCTAAACACCACACTATTTCACAGCTATCATCATTTATTCATAGCTCAATAGAGGAAGCCAGAATAGCAATAACTCTTTCTTCCCCCCACCCCCTAATTGTCATTCTGGTGAGATAAGTGGAATATCAGCCTCTAGTCAAGCTACATTAGTGCCCAGAGTCAGGCACAGTCACGAAGTTTCTCTCCAAAGTGTGCTAGCATCATTTGTCATAAGAGGTTTGTGCTGAGCAATCAGACACTAACCCAAGGGGCTTTTCAAGCCTGCTTCCCCCATCTTAGCTGGGCTGCCGGGCCAGAAGGCAGATGGCCTAGAATCAAACACTAACGCTGCCTACCAGCCGTATGGCCGTGAACGGATCCCAGCAACTCTTGTGAGCCTTGGTTTTCTCCATTAAATGAAGGGTGTGTGTGAACATGTTTCCCCTAAGCCTGCTGGAAAGAGGGAGAAAAGAGGTCACGCGGGTCAAATGCTGAGCGCCGAACCTGGCACACAGCAGGCGTTCAATAAACGCTGGCTACCCCCAAAGGCCACCACTATCACCACCATCGTGAAATGTCCCTTTTGTCAGGTGCTGCCAACCCACAGGCCCGATTTCCCAGTTCTCCTCTCCTCTTCGTCCCCCGTCGACATGTCCAGTCAAGCCAAAGCAGTGTCTTCACCGTTCACCCAGCTCTGTCCATCTTATTAAAATACGCCACACCACACGGTACCCGTATATGACCCCCAATGTCTTGTACTGACCTTGGAGCCAGGGCCCGGGGGTGGGAGAGGGAAGTGTACCATCTCTGAGATGCCCCCTGGAGACTTGACCACAACCGCTAGGGGTTCAAGCTCTCCTTTGAACCCACCTCTACTTTATTTTACTGCTTTGTCTTTTTATGGCTGCACTTGCAGCATATGGAGGTTCCCAGGCTAGAAGTAGAATCGGAGCTGTAGCTGCCGGCCTACACCACGGCCACAGCAACGCCAGATCTGAGCCGCGTCTGTGACCCACACCACAGCTCACGGCAACGCCGGATCCTTAACCCACTGAGTGAGGCCAGGGATCAAACCCGCATCCTCACGGATCCTGCTTGGGTTCGTTACCGCAGAGCCATGACAGGAACTCCCCCACCTGTATTTTATTTTACTATCATTTTTTAATTTTATAATGATTTTTATTTTTTCCATTGTAGATGGTTTACAGTGTTCTGTCAGTTTTGTACTGTACAGCAAGGTGACCCAGTTACACATACATGTATGCATTCTTTTCCCTCACATCATTATGCGCCATCCTAAGTGACTAGATACAGTTCCCAGTGCTATATATATCTCATTGCTTATTCATTCCAAAGGCAATAGTTTGCATCTATGAACCCCGGATTCCCAGTGCCTCCCACTCCCTCCCCCTTCCCCTCGGCCACAAGTCTCCATGTCCACGATCCCCACTTCTATTTTAGAACTTGGCTGGAAGCACCTGCTCATATCTGCGTGTATTTTACTAGAGCACAGGCTCCATGAGAACAGGAAGCGTGCTGTATTCATCTTATGTGACCAGGGTCTAAAAAGGCAGCTATCGCACAGTAGATGCCCTTGCAGCGTGTTGGGTCAGGGCGTGGTCCCCCACAGAGGTCCACGTGCCTGCAGAACCTCTGAGCCCAGCCAGCATTCCAGCCACAACCCCTAGTCCTTCCTCATCACCAGACCCAGAATTTCCATGATTCTCTCAGGGGGGCCCACAGTTCTCTCCCTGGACCGTCTTCTCTGACCGCTTATGAACCTTTGCCTTTGACCTCGGTTTCTACAACCAGTCAAACTCTCCACCCCCTCAGCTGATTCTGAACAACCCGGCAGCCCCCTTCCTCTGTCACTTCTCTAAACCTTCTCTTTTCTCCTCCCTAGATGCCCTCCCGCCATGGAGCAGTCCAGTTCTCCTTTGCCATTGATAAAAACGTGCAGGACCCTTGGAATGACGTCACATTATAGACTCTGCCAGGCTGGAGCCTTGGTCTCATTTGGTGCGTGGAGTCTGAGAGTTAGAGTGAAATGTGAGCCCTGAGCGCATCTTTTGATCTGCGACAGTCAGAAGGTTGGAATGTATAATGCTATGGAAATAAATGGTGTCAAAACGGTAGGAAATAATTTATGGCGTGGGACTGGGTTCTGTGATCACAGAGCACTCGCAAAATCTTAAAACAGTCGACGAGGCCGGTTGGGCCGCAGCCGGGGAAGGCTGGCAGAGAGGGGGTGGAGACGAGGAGAGGGGGATTTTTCGCACGAGGGCAGGAAGGTCCAGCCTCTGCCTTTGAGAGACAAGCGGTAACTTCGGGTCCCAGCCCATCACCTCGGCTGGCTTTGGGATCTCAGAGTCACGGGAGGGATCCCTGATGCCTTTCCTGTAACCGCTGTGACTCGGTGCATTAACCAGCCCGAGCCTCAGTCTGCCCGTCTGTAAAACGTACCCACCTCATAGGGCACTCGTAAGGGTAAAATTAAATAAGGTATAAAATGATCTGGGGAATGCCTGGCATTTAATCAGATGCTAATTAAAAGCCAGTGGGCTCCCCCACCCCTTGGTTAGTCTTTTTCACCAACCCCATTGCTACGTCCAAGTGGTGAGATTCTTCTAATTCATCCTCAATACCTGGCAGTAACAGAAATTATTTTTTTTCCCGATATAAGCAGTAGAGAGAGAACGTTTTGGACGGATCACCGTCTTCAGGGAACCGTAATTAATTTCCGTGGAGTAAGGCCCTTCTGAAAGACTGAAAACCTGATGTATCGACTTGGTTTGGAGGCTTTGAATTGGTTCTAGATGGCACCTAACACCCCTCTTTCCTGCTGTGACTTAGGATGGGTTCCCGACAAAACCAATAAAAATACAACGACTGGCATATATTAAGGCTGCTTATGAGCCAGGTAATACGCTAACCAGCTTGTGTATAATCCATTGTGCCTTTTCACGTTCATCAAAAAGCTCTAAGGTCCATTCCTTGATTACATCCAGCCACTCTGCGGAGAGGACACACACCAGTTATTTGCCCGAGTTTCGCCTCTAGCTGGGATTGGAGATAGGAAGCGCTGGAGCTGGGGTCTGAATCAGGCATCAGACCCCACAACCTAGACCCACGAGAGTCATGCTCACGGTGGAATGCACTCAGCGTTACAGACTGATTCCAATACTGGTCCTGTTGTTTATTTTTTTTTTGTCTTTTTGTCTTTTCAGGGCCACACTCGCGGCATATGGAGGTTACCAGGCTAGGGGTCTAATCGGAGCTGTTGCTGCCGGCCTATGCCACAGCCACAGCAATGCCAGATCTGAGCTGCATCTGCGACCTACACCACAGCTCACGGTAACGCCGGATCCTTAACCCACTGAATGAGGCCAGGAATGGAACCTGTAACTTCATGGTTCCTGGTCGGATTTGTTTACCCTGCAGCACGACAGGAACGCCTGGTCCTGCCATTTAATTCTTAAGGAAGTTTGGTCAAACCACATCACCTCTTAGACTCTTGGTCTCCTATTCTGTGAAATACGGATGGTGACACCAGGCAAAGCCCTGGAAGAGAAGAGCTGTCACTTAAATGTCTTTAAATGTTTTAAAAAGGCCAACCTTATCTCCAAGTGAGAATTCTGGGCCCTTGAATTAAGACCTGATGACTTTTTAAAGGTGCTTTAAACATTCTCTGGACCCGGCTTCAGGGAGAGTGAATCCTATCAAAGTGTGACTGGTCAATTAGACAAGGCCAAGCGAGCTCACTGGAAAGGTCTGCTGCTCTGCAAGTGGACTGAGTCCTTCGCGGAGGGCAGAGAGGGCCACGACCTCTGACGTGAACGAAGCCATGCAGGTAAACTTCTGTCTGCTTAGAGTCTGGGTCAACCATGGTGCAGACGGCAAGTTTCCCAAGCCACGGGTCTCAAATGTCTAGTTATTTATTGTCTGTCTTTACTGAAGGGACAAAGGACAGGGGATTGTGTGAGGAAGCAAAAATAACAATTATGGATCATCTGCTCTGTGCCAGGCACTGTCTTGAGTGTTGCATACAGCTTACCGAGTTTAAAATTCAAATCAATCTTTTGGCGGTGGTTTTCATTTATTACCATTCTACAGCTAAGTGACCTACCCAAAGCTCATGCTTTTTGCACTATAACCCTTTTTTTTTTGCCATACCCATGGCACGTGGAAGTTCCTGGGAAGGGGGCTGAAACTGCACCACAGCAGCGACCTAAGCCACAGCAGTGACAATGGCTGACCCTTACCCCACTGAGCCACCAGGGAACTCCTGCTGTAACCCTCCTGGTGCAATAGCTCAACTTCCCTTGTCAAAATGTTCTGGCTTCTCCAGTGACTTGGAATGGCCAGGACTGGTCTTTGGTTCACAGCAAAAGAAACTCAGTCCCTTCTCAAAAGTACTGGTTTCTCTCCAAATGCACCCGAGTATTATTCTAAGAGGCTCTGAAGCCCCTGAATCTGCTTTTCTGAGACTCGGGATTAAGACAGGAAAAATACATGACTCCTTGGCCTGGGATAAAGTTTCCTTCCAGACAGAAAAAAGCGATCAGTGGAAACAAGATTCCGCCTGTGCTTCCCGAAGGCACCAGGGTTTTGCCACCTGCACTGTTTCCCGCTGCAATTATTTGGGATAGCAAAACCGTAATATCAATCAATCTCAGTTCGACTGCTTTGCCATGAAATAGGAACAGGGCAATTTATCAAAATTGAGGCCCTCCACTGGGTTCCTACTGCCATTAAACTATCAACAGGAAATCATTCAGGTGAGGCAAGAAACCAACTGGTAACTGAAAAGAAATGATTTTTAAAAAAATATCCTCACCCGCCACCTCCTTTGTTTGGTTGTCAGCAGAGCCACCGTGGGGCTGGGTCTCAGATCTCTGTGTCTCTGTGCAGTTGGTGGTGGAGAGAACTCAGACACAGGTATTTGCAGGCTGCGCCTAGGTTACTCAGTGGTTCTCTCTCAGCGGGGCAAGCTGCGTGACCATAAATAGGGGGAAATGTGTATGCATTTGCGCGATAAAACAGGCTTAATGATTCTGAAGGGGAAAGAGTCCAGGAGACGTACAGTGGCAACTCAGGAACAAAATGGAACCATGCAGGGCCAATTAATGTGCAAATATGTGTGTGCTGAACTTGCATTCCATTCATCATGTGGACATGGAAATTGGGCCATTTATCTGTTATATTATGTATGTGACATCTTAGTTTGGTTCTCACAGGCTGCTCGGGGACAAAGGGCTATGTGCTTTGCGGCTAGCAGAGGAAATTTAAGATAAATTCTTCAGCTGTCATAAACATTGCCGGGCAGAATTTGGTCAGAAGATAAAGCTCATTCCTCTGCAGGGTTTTAACATTTCTCAATAGTCCATGTGCCATCTTATTAAAACTGTGTGTGGTGCAGGGAGGGGTGGCATATGCCATGAAAAATTATTGGCACAAACAGCTTGCTGTCATGTTTTCAAAGTCCAGATTTAGCAAACGTTATTCACATATTCACTGTCAATCTGTGGGGAGAAAGGGGACTGGCAAAGCCATTCATTCTCACTCATTCCGAGGGTTTATAATTCTTCTTGTCTCCCTTTAAACCAGTGTCTCCTCCACAGGTGGGGTTTGTTTCGCCTAAATTACAGCTGTTTGTCTGTACTTAGGGGAAAAAAGAAAGTCATTTGAGAAGGAAAAGGACCTCACCGAAGCAAGTTCCCAGAGCCACCATTATTTACCTAACAGAACATGCCATGAATATGGATCACACATTAAATAACGGTGATGGCTTGCTTTGATGAATTGCCATTAGAAATTCAATTAATAAAAGGTTACCTCCCCACAGTAGTGCAAAAAATATGATCTGGCTGCAGCAATTACAACTGAACCTTAGAAACAATGGTTAGGAGAAAGGCAAAGTTTTGCTTTTTTTTTTTTAAACCTGTTCCATCTGGGAAATAGGAGCCTGGAGTAAAAATGAATGAGTGACTACATGTGTGAGTGAACGGGTGAGTTTAGGCTATTTCTGATCTGAGCGTTCCTGCGCATCTTCATTCTTTTTTTTTTCATTATTGTGTTTTATCCTTTTTGTTTTCTGTTTCATTTTTGCTGCTCTCATTTTTAACCAAATAGCTTCATTTTTTTTTTCTTGGTATACAAATGGCATACTCTAAAGTACACACATTTTAAGCGTAGAGCTCTGTAACTTTCACGACAGTCTCTGTCCACATCTAGACGGAGGTGTTTGAACAGTCCCATCTCCCAATCAGCTCTTTAATGCCCCTGCTCAGAGGCAACCACTGCTGGTACTTCTTCCCCCAGAGATAAGTGCTGTTTTCTATGTATATAAATGAAACCATACAGGGTGTATTGTCTTTATCCTGAATTTTTAAAAACTCAACATTATATCTGGAACTCATACAGGCCATTTCATATATCTACTGATAATTTTTTTGGGGGGTGGGCATGCCTGCAGCATGCAGAAGCTCCTGGGCCATGGCCTGAACCTGTGCCACAGCTGAGACCCGAGCCACAGCAGTGATGACGCCAGATCCTTAACCCACTGAGCCATCAGGGAACTCCCCATTGGTAATTATTATTATTTTAGGGCCACACTCGCAGCGTATGAAAGTCGCAGGCCAGGGGCCGAATCAGAGATTCAGCTAAGACCTACACCATAGCTCGCACCAAGGCCGGACCCTTAACCCACTGAGCGGGGCTAGGGATCAAACCTGAAACCTCTTGGATACCTTTCAGGTTCATTATCACTGAGCCACAATGGGGACTCCCTATCATTGCCATTTTAACGCTCGCCACAACCTCATGCAATGTGTAGTCATTCTCATTCCGAAAACGAGGACACCAGCTCTGGGTAGACTCAAGACTGGCTCAAGCAATTGGTCCCAGGACCATCCAGAAGCAGGTGATACTAGGGGCTCCTTACCCCACCCCATCCTTCTGCCTCCTGGCCCCCTTCCCCTCCCAGTCATCCACCCACCCCACTAGGCATCTAAAATAACATTTACACCATGAACGCACCACAGTTCTGGAAAACTTCTGCACACCAAGCCACCCGAGCCAAGAATGGAGACATCTGAATGGGAGGTTCACTCTGCAGCCATCCCGCGTCTCCCTGTGGGAGGTCACTGCCAGAACCTGCTTCCACGCTCTTTATTCCACATCCCCCTCCAACAACCACGCGAGGGGTCCAAAGGAGGCGAGTTGCCCTCACGGAGTCCACGAGGAAAGCGAGCCTCCGCAGCTAAGGTGACACACAACGGCACACAGAGCCCCAGGCTCCTGAGACCCAGGTTGGCGCTCTCTAACCCGCACACCTAGTGACTTGCAAAGAGGGGAAACCACGGCTCCTCCACCCCCAATATATAGGCGGTACCCATCAAGTGGCGCCAGGTACCGTTCCCCAGGATGGTCACCTCGCTGGTGACTCTGAGCAGCATCTTTTCATTCCTTATTCTTTACCTGTGGTCTGCATCAGCCACAGCTCCCTTAACGCCGCAGAGGCTGAAGCAGGAGAGGAAACGGAGGGAGAGGCTGGAAAGCCCCAGAGAGACCGACGAGGTCTCACCGCCGAAGCAAGGGCTTGTCCGCCGAGCTAGAACCGCCACGCGTGTAAACAGACTCTGAAGTCACAAAGGCAGGAGCGGGAGGAGAGGGGATGGGAAGCTGTGACCCTTCTTTAGCAGGGGCCTCAGTACACACTCTGCACAGAGTAGCGGGCGGAGCCGGGCAGCCTCACACTCAGCGCCACGGAAACCGCACGACGCACCACGCACCATGCAAACCACCGGATACCGTGCAGAGCAGTCACGACCAGAACGCCCACTTCACCACATCGCCAAAATAATAACCATAACAACAACCAACAACATTTCAAAATGTCCTCCAAAGGAACAAAGGTAGCAAAACCACATTTCCTACCTCGGCTGTGCTGGCGGCCAGGCTTGCCGAAACCTGCAAGTTAAAGGAAAAAAAAAAAGACATTAGTATTGACTCAACAAGAAGGTAATTGGATGAATTGTCTTTTTAAAGGAACTGGCATCAATAATTTGTTATGACCCCAGGGGACAATGGGTGCAAGACACACACACACACACACACACACACACACACACACACGGAGGCACTTTTTCTTCTTCTAGCAAGCACAGGAACAAGATTTGTTTTTCCAGTCCTGTGGATAAGGTGAAGAGGATAATTAATATTTTCAACACATTATAACAATCTTGCTAGGAAAAAAAAAGGGGGTGGAGGGCTGTGCAATGCCTGTGAACTGATAATGATTAAATGAACACTGAAAAAGCAAAGGCATGAAGACATTGAAGTTTTTTTTTTCCCCTTAAAGTTTTGAGTCAGTATTACGAGAAGGTAAAACTACAAACTATAGGAGTTCTCATCATGGTGCAGCGGAAACGAATCTGACTAGGAACCACGAGGTTGCGGGTTTGATCCCTGGGTTAAGGATCCGGCGTTGCCGTGAGCTGTGGTGTAGGTAGCAGACATGGCTCGGATCCTGTGTTGCTGTGGCTCTGGCCTTGATCGGCAGCAACAGCTCCAATTAGACCCCTAGCCTGGGAACTCCATATGCCTGGGGTGCGGCCCTTAAAAAAAAAAGGGAAAAGAAAAAAAACTACAAACTACAGTGACAGTGGCCTTCTGTTTCCAAGAGGCCTCAAAATATTGTGAAATAAAAGTGGGACCAGGCATCGTGCCAAGCTCTTCACGTTGATCGTCTTGTTTCATCCCCAGAACAACTTTTATTATTCCATTTCCTAGATGAGAACACGGGGCTTAGAAAAGTCATTTTTTCCAAGCTCAGGAAGTTATTAAGCAGAGGCAGTTGGATTTAAATACAGGATAAAGCCACAGAAGTTTCCGGCTCCTACCCCACCCCCCATCCTGTACAAAGCGTTCGATTTAGACTCCACATAACGCACTCACCTCTGCCTAGAAGGGAGCTCCGATCTAGGGCCAGAGAGGGTGTTTGTTTCCCTGCTAAGTCCCGGAGCTCCAGGCCCTGCAACTTTCCACTTCCACGTGAGGCTGTGAGGCTGCCCCAGCCCTCCTCCGCTGTTTCCCAGCCCGACAGCTACGAACTGAAGGGTGTCCGCCGCCACCCCAAATCTGTGACGTTCTAATGCCCCACGGGACGGCATTTGCAGGTGGGCCTCTGGGAGCTAGTTTGGTTTAGACGAGGTGCCGAGTGAGGCCCCACGAGGTGGGACCGGTGCCCTTAAGAGACCCCAAAGAGTTTGTTTCCTGTCTCTCTCTCTCTCCACCTGCTTGCTCTGAAGACAGCCCCTAGGTGGGCACTGCAAGAAGGCGCCACCCAAAACCCAGGGGGAGGAAGGACTCCTGCCAGATGCCAACTCTGCTGCCTCCTTGGCGGAGGAATTCCAGCCTCCAGAGCTGCGAGAAATAAACCCCTGCTGTTTAACCCATCCAGTCTAGAGTATTCTGTTCCAGTGAGCCGAGCTAAGACAAGCCAGTACCAGCACACAGCTGACAATCCACCTAATGGCTTAAGAATGCATGGGATGGGAGTTCCCATTGTGGCACAGTGGAGACAAATCCGATTAGCATCCATGAGGATGCGGGTTCAGTCCCTGGCCTCCCTCAATGGGTTAAGGATCTGGCACTGCCGTGAGCTGTGGTATAGTCCTCAGCTGCAGCTCCAGTTCGACCCTCTAGCCTGGGAACTTCCATATGTTATGGGTGCGGCCCTGAAAAGAAAAAAAAAGGGATGGTATCACTTATATGTAAAATTTATATGTAGAATCTACAATAAGACACAAATGAACCTACCTACAAAACAGAAACAGACTCACAGACACAGAAAAAAGAAAGCTGGCCAGGGGGAGGGAGTGGGAGCTGGGATGGCTGGGAAGTCGGGATCCTCAGACGCAAACCCTCATGTGCAGGGTGGATAAAAAACCAGGTCCCGCCGCAGAGCACAGGGAACTCTATTCAATATCCTGTGAGAAACCGGAATGGAAAGGACTACGAAGAAAATGTATGTAGAGCAGAAATTAACACAACACTGTCATTCAACTATACTTCAGCAAAATTTTGAGAAAATGTGTGGGTTCCGGCGTTGGACGAGCAGCCCCTCAGCCCCAGGCCCAGCACCATCTCTCCACACTCACCCCCAAGCCACCAGACCAGCCGGCACCTAAGCCAGCAGCCCCAGAAGCAGCTCAGGCTGTGCCTGCCGCCCACGCCCACGCCCACGGGGCAGCTTTCACGCATCATTAGGCTCCTAAAGGGGAGGCCAGCCTTCAGACTGACCTTGGCCAAGAGGATGCAGGAGCTGTTGCCGGAGGCTTACCAAGGCATGAATCCCGGGGGCCAGCCCTGGAGAAACCTCCACGGTGTGATGAATGTCAGAGCCCAGGGCCTGTCTTTCCCAGCTGGGGCTGGGAGAGGAGGCAAGCAAGGAGCCACATCCCTAAAGCACAAGTGTGGAAGAGCCTGTGCCACATAAGCTTGTGTGCACGTGTGTGTGTGGCTTGTGTTCCAGCATTTCCCTGCTGTAAGTTAACAGGTGTTTTTTTGTTTTGTTTTGTTTTTGCTTTTTAGGGCCACACCTGCAGGATCATATGGAAGTTCCTAGGCTAGAGGTCAAATTGGAGCCACAGCTGCTGGCCTACACCACAGCCACATCAGAACCAAGCCACCTCTGTGACCTACACTATAGCTCGTGGCAACACAGGATCCCAGGCCCACTGCGCTGAGCGAGGCCAGGGATTGAACCCACATGCTCACGGATACTAGTTGGATTCATTTCCGCTATGCCATGACGGGAACTCCCCCAACAGGCATTTGTGAGGGATAAACTTGCTATTCAACAGCCACAGGTCTCAGGGGGCCCGTGGGCAACGCAGTTCTCAGCTGACGCCTCTAATTCCCTCCACTTCGTAATCCTGGCGTGTGTCTGCTAACTTTGTAGGTTTTGAGTCTCAAGATCCTCCCCATTTCTCCCCCCATAAGGCAAGCCCGCTTCTTGCATCCACCCCAGATCAATACCAACATAAAGAGGCGAAGACTTGGCTGTTTACTGCTGCGTGATAACAAGACGTTTCTAAAACATTTTAAATGTCCACAGGAAAAGAATGGTTAAATACAGGGTTTGAACGCTCCGATCCCTCCAGGGGCCAGACAAGTAACACAAGTGTATAAACTGAACTGTCTGCCAGACATTAGGGAAGAGTGAGGTCTGTGGGGAAACACGAGACATCCACTTTAAAGCCATTTGCATTCCATCTATAAAAGGCAAAGTGTGGTTCTAGCCAAACACAACACATACGTAATCTAGATGTACTTCCTGGACAGCCAGTTTGTGATCCTTAGCCAGAGGCGTTCTGACCCAGCCATACTATAAAATACGATGCTGCAGCTAGAATAAACGGGTGAGTCCCAGTGTTCTGCAACACATACCGTTAATGGACAGGAAAAGATAGAGAACAGTATACATGCGATGGCACCAAAATTCTAAAAAAAAAAAAAAACCTGAAGGAAACTATAATGGAAAAAATAATCATTATTAAAGAACAAAAATAACTGAAGTATACATTATTTACTCTTGTAACTGAGCAGGACCCAAGAGGGCTTTCCTGGGACACCCCTCCCCCATGTCCTCTGCTTTAGTTCCTCCCAGAAGTACTGAGATAGCAGAGATAACATTGTGCGATGTCAGATGTCCGATGTCCCTTTCCTGACTTGTTTACAGAGGCTAAGACCCCCACAGAACGGGAGGTGTTAACTACTTGATGACCTTGAGCCTGTAGCCCCCAGGCCTGCTGGAGCCTAAGGATTGGTGATGTTAACGCCTGTGACCCCGCCCTGTTACCTCACCACCAACCAATCAGAGAACTGCACGAGTGGCTCACACACCCTAGGATGTCACCTGGCCTTTAAAAATGCCTCCCTGAGGAGTTCCCATTGTGGCTCAGTGGCTTAAGAATGCCACTGGTATCCATAAGGATGCGGGTTCGATTCCTGGCCTGGCTCAGTGGGTTAAGGATCCAGCGTTGCCGTGACCTGTGGTGTAGGTAGCAGACGCGGCTTGGATCCCGTGTTGCTGTGACTGTGATATAGGCCGGCAGCTGCAGATCCCATTCAACCCCTAGCCTGGGAACCTCCATATGCCGCTGGTGCGGTAAAAGGGAAGGGTGGAGGGGAGGGAAGGGGAGGGAGAAGAAAAAAATAAAAAATAAAAATATTTTCCTGAAACCCACCTAGCAGGTCAGGTGTTTTGAGCACTGGCTGTCCTGGACTCTGGGCTTGGCGCCTGCAATAAACGCTGCACCTTCCTTCAGCAGAACAAGGGCACCCCAACTGGGTTTGGTAACAGCCCTCCTCCCACCCTCACCGCCCCCCACCACACCCACACCCAGGAGTATGTCTAAAAAATATCTGGGAGGATACACATCAAGCCAACAAAAGCATTACCTCTGAGGAAGCTTGTGAAACTCGATTGGAACTTGATGGGTTAAGGAAAGCCACTGGGAACTTCCTCTTTTTCTCTATCATTTGACATTTTTCATTGAGAATGTATCCATCTATTATTTGCCAAGTTAAATACAAGTATTAAATATGACAAAAACAAAGCTTTACAATTTCTCGAGGTTGACAAGAAACCTTCTAGAAATGTTGGCTTGTTCCACTGAAGAGAGGACCACCACCAATTCTCTCCCGCATTCATATATAAGGTGATGGGGAGCAATGGTGAGTTATGTGGGAATGCAGTAGGGAGTGGTGGGGCTTGTGGCCAACTGGAAGTAAACCACATTTCATTCACGATTATTCTACATATTAGAAAAACAGATGAAAAGTAAATGGTGAAAGTTACTGGAATCCTCTCTAGGCCGCATTCAGTGTTGAGTTTACGGTTGTGATCGTGTTAGAGTCACCTCCGACACACGTAGCTCAGGGTCATTCAGGAACATGGTACCCACAGATCTCAGGGCCTGTCTGTAATCTGCCATGGCATTTGGGCAGACAGGGGACTGTGGAGGCCAGCTGGGGAGCGAGGGTTCTTTAAGGGCTGCGGGTGCCAGGCTAAGGCTGTGGGCTTTTATCTTGTCAGCAGCAGCCATCAGAGGGCTCCCAGCAGGGGGCCGATATGATTAGAGCCACGTCTGAGGTAGGCCATTCAGGGGAGCAGCACAGGGCACAGAGGGATGCAGGAAACTGCCGGCAGGACACTTCTTAAAGCTTTGTTCCAGCGATTTCCCATCCCTTTAATCATTTCCCTTCCTTTTCTTCCCGTTCTGTACCCGTGTTTGAAATTGCAAAGGCCGACATTAAGGGTTTTCTCTTGGCTTGTGTGGGGCAACTGATGTTCTGATGTAAGTACGTGATTCTCACCATCCTCACTTCAACCCTAGGAGCTGGTTCTCCCGTCATTTTTTCAGGCGGGGAAACTGAGGTGGGGATGCAAAATTCCTTTCCTAGAGTCACAGCGGGAGTGTCAGAGGCAGGGTTTGAACCCATGTCAGACTCCAAAAGGTCCCTCGAAACCCATGCAGGCATTCTGCCCATGGAGATATGGACTGTTCCTGGGGCTTTCCACACATGAACAGAAGTGAGGACGGAGTTGATGGATAAGTAGGTGGCTCCCTCCACACCTGTGTCCGAGATGCCCGAACACCGTCCAAGGTTCTGACGCTCTAGACAGGTTGGGTACCGCTCCACCCCTTTGCAGGGGGAGCGGGGGACAGGAGAGAAACCATTCAAAATAGCTTAAGGGCACAGAAGAATTTATTAACTCATTCACCCGACAGAGTTCACTTTCAATGGACCCAGATGAGGATCAAAGAGATTAACTGACTTCTCTGGCAAGAGGGAGAGAAGGGAAGAAAAAGCAGGTCTCCATGACTGGAGACCAGGCACAAATCCAGGGACACAGGGTGAGGTGTGTCCCTGTGACATCCTGGTCTCAGCGAAGGACCTATTCTCTGTCTCCTGCTCCCTCTCATCCGCTCCCCCCACCACCAGGGCTTGCTGTGGGGACCCCAGGGCTGTGGCCATGATGCCACCAGTGGCCTGCCACACAGGAAGACAGAATCACCATGTCTCTCCTCAAACACGACCCCAGCAGCAAACGACCCCACTGTGCCAGGCAGCACGGCCTTCACCTGTGAAGTCGGTGTGTCACCCGAGCAGGCGTTCCAGGCTGGTGAGGACGTCCTTCCTGAACCAGCATTGGGGCCATCTCTTCCCTCTACCATCATTCAAACGAAAGTGTCACCTCCCTGTGCCGTGTCATCTACCAGGCAATGTTTGCCAGGCTGCCAGGTTGGCCTTGACTTGGATGGAACGAGTTTATGAAAAGTTCTGCCTGGGAGCAGCACCGACATGAGGGTTCTCGAGTTCCACCCGTTATCCTCCTATCTAGTCTTTTTCCAGTCTGTAAGGACATCGCAGGAAAACCTGGAGCTCCCCAGTCACCCGCAGGCATGGGAAGCCCGGTCTAGCTCAGTGTAAAATGCCCAGCTCATAGCCAACTTCACGTTCATCTCCTCCAATGCCCTGACTGTGCTGGCCAAGCTTTGAGCGCAGGGATTAACTGGGGAGAATGAATGAATTTCTCTTTCTTGCCCTCTTCTCCCATTGGTCTTCTGGCTTTGCCAGCTCTGTCATTGGGTCTGAGCAGACAGATTAGAGAAAATGCATGTTCCTTTCTACTTGAGCATGCGACAAAGGACATCATCTGCTGTCAGTGCTGATTTTCAGGCAATTCGAATTTTCAGGATGCCTTCGGAATGGAAGGTGTCCACGTGCTGGGTCACAGGCAAATTTGGGGAAGCCCTGTGGGTGCAGGCCTCCTATAATTATCAGGGACATCACAGTTGCAGAAGCAAATAGAACCAAATGTATAATGGCTTCATGCATGGATACTCATGTCTCGTTCTCATAACAGCCCTAGGTGGGAAAATGCATTAGAGGCCAGCTGCC
The DNA here is from genome assembly GCA_004024745.2 of Catagonus wagneri. Classification (NCBI taxonomy): domain Eukaryota; kingdom Metazoa; phylum Chordata; class Mammalia; order Artiodactyla; family Tayassuidae; genus Catagonus; species Catagonus wagneri. The sequence continues at coordinate 4,556,002 of PVHT021183594.1, forward strand.
CTCCACAGGATCATTCAGGGACCTAGGCTTAATAGGTGTCTTCCTAGGGTACAGTGACCGGAAAGCCAGATGGGGGAGAATACACAGAGGAACACAAGTGGGTGGTCTTTACGGACCAGACCTAGAAGATGAGACATCTTTTCAGCTCACATCCTATTTGGCCAGAGCTCAGTCACAGGGCCACGCACGACGGCATGGGGTCTGGACATGAGGTCAGGCCATATGTCAGAGAGAAGATGGCTTTCGAGAGCAGTGCTAGCAGGCCTGGCCACACCTCCTCATGGCAGCAGAGCCCTGCCTGAGATCCCTCCATCCACACGGTTCCCCGAGAGAAAACCCATGTCCACTTGACCTCCCCCAGCTTCTCCTAGGGATGGAATTCTGGCAGGTAACACCATCTGCTGCAGCTAAGGTTCCCTCGCCTTGAAGCTGGTCCTCTTGAGGGGGGCGCTGAGGGGCACCGCCCAAGTGGTTGAAACCAGCTCTTCTGTGGTATCCTCTGGACCTTCAGGAAGCCAACCAGTCCCTTGGCAAGAGCAGAGATTGAAGCTTCCCTTCCTGCATGCTCTCTTCCCCCCATTTTCCTCTCCTCCTGCTTGAATAAGCAGAAAGGGGTGATTAGAAGCTGCACCAGCCGACTGAGTCCTCTTCCTCCTTCTTCCCAGTGTCTACGAGAGATCCCTTCAGCTTTCCTCCAGGATGACACCGATAACTCCTCTCTCCCCCGAATGCCTTCTGATCTTCTGATTACGTGTCTTGTCAGTACTGGTAACAGGAGAGCTGGCCCGCCCCTCTCAAAGAATCCCCAGGAGGTACCTGGACCCATTCTGTCTGGCCCTCTTTCAAGTGCAAGAGATGCTCAGCATTTGTTTGCCTTCACTTAAGGTCCTAACGATCTATTCTGGGATAACAGGAAATGTCTTATAGTCACCTTGACCAAAGCATCCTGCAAAGATCTGTGGATGTGTCACCAATCTGGGTCAACTCTTTCCTTGAACAGATTGAATCTCTGGGCTGGTTCTCACTGGTGTAAACAGAACACCTTCAAGTGCTATCACCAAAGGCACTGAAGCAGAACCAACTATGTAGAATAAGACAAATGGGGTTCCCGCCACAGCGCAGCGGGGGTGAGAGAGTCGATGTCTCCATCACCTAAGGATGGGAGGCACTTCCCCAGGGTGGTGTGGACTCTGTGTTATCTTGTGAATAGTTAACACCGGCACCTCCAGCAACCACCCGACATGTCTCACTCCCTGGACAACACTAGGGACTCAAAGCAAGTTGTGGGGCTGAGTCCTGGGTTGCAAGTCTGTCTCTCTGCTCTCGAGGTAACGTCATTCTTTGGTGCTTCTCCAATCAAGAGGGTCTATGCTCTCAACCCTTGAATCTGGGCAGGTTCTAAAATGACCCTGGCCAACGGATCATGGCAGAAGGGATGTGCCAGTTCTGGACCAGCCTTACAAAACTGGTCGCTTCCTCTGCTGTCCAGTGGGGCCCTCTCTGGGCACCCTCAGTTGCCTATCAGAGGTCAGACTCCCTGAGACCACTGTGTGGGAGAAGCCCCATCAAGGCACTCTGATGATAGTCCCAACCGAGTCCAAACTTCCAGCCCGCCCGGCTGATGTGCCATCTCGGACCCTGCCAGTTGAATGCCACCAAGAAACCTCAGTCAACCCATGCCCCGCACACCCTGCCTGGGACCCTGACATGCAAAATCTTGAGCTCTGAGGAGTGGTTCCTGTTTTGAGCCATTACATTTCAGGGTACTTTGATACACGGCAATAGACGAGCACCACCAAAGGTACTTACCCTCGCTAAGCCTGTAATTTTATACTTATAAAAGAGAAAATACGTTTTTTACAAGATCGTTCTGAGAATTAAACAGAACATATGTGTTTAAAGGGCAAGCTGAGGGCTTTATCTCAGGAGCATGTGTGCTGTGCTTTGTGCACTTCAGGTAAGGATGCTCAGAGCTCGACTGGATCTCCAGCTGGTAGAGCATATAAGGGCTGCTCTGGAGTCAGAAACCTGGCTTTATAAATCCTTGTCCTACCACTAACGAGCTGGGTGCACCACCAAGAGAGAGCTACCTGACTCCCTCACGTGGAAAACAGATAAAAAATCTCCCTCGCTGCCTTTCTGGCCTGGATTCAGGCGGAATGTCTGGCCCAGAGCCGGAGAGTGAGAACAGATAACTGCTGTGTTGGTTTGGTTCTGTAACTGTTACAGTAGCAGCCATCAGAACGCTCCTCTATTCTGAGCTCCGCTGCTCTTAGTGGAGCGGCTTGTGAACAGACCACCCGAAGGGGAATTCCTGAAAGCGGATGGCTTCCTCTGACCCCAACCTTCTCTCTCTTCTTTTCTAGCCCAGGACTTGGTTCCAGCTGCTGAGCTGCCGGACCTCAGCCCAGATTCTTAAACGTAAGTGTAAGAAAGCAAGGAGCCCATTCACAGATGATATTCAACAACACCTCCCCCCAAAAAGAAACCACATCTCATAGGTTCCAGAGGGTCCAATGAATAAACGCCTCTTAAAATCCCTCTAGAAAATGCACAAGGTTTCTCTTACTCTCACTGTCAGAAATGAAATATTTACATGCATTTGCTTCAAAATTCTGGCAGCTTGTAACCTAAGAATAGTTTTACTTATGGTGACGAACAACTACCTTAGGTCCATCTTGAAGATGATTTTGAGAGGAGCAAGAGGCAGGAAAAACTGCAGCGGGGAGGGGTGGCTGAGCCAGAGGGGCTGACAAATCCCTGCCCTAGGTTTGCCCTTGAAGTTGGTGTATTAGGAAGGTTAAAGTAGTTCCAGCGCTGGGTTGATGGGTGTCTGAGCTGTGACGAGCCCATCAGTCAGCCTGACACGTGCTGGAAAACACCGAGAGATTGCCAACATCATCTGAAGCTTAATTATGAGGCAGACAGGCGGCTGGGTTGGGATGAGGAGGAAGCTCCTGGGGCTGCCTGCGTCCTGCCCCCCACCCGAACCAGCATCTATCCAGTAACCTTTGGGGAAAGTTGCCGCCATTCACGTCTCCTTCCAAAGTCGTTTGTTGCTTTTTGGAGGCCGATCTGCACATTTTTTAAAATAAAGGCTCCTAAGATGGTTCTGTTTTCAAATTTAGCTCAGCAATCTGGAAATGTAAAGATCTTAAAAAACGCTCCTTCTTTTTGACCCAGTAACTCTGCTCTTGGGAATCTCTCCTAAGAACGAAACTGGAAATATTGCAAAAGCCTGTGGCACAAAATAATGTTGTGAAACATTTTTGCAATGGAAAAAAAAAATTGGAAAAAATCTAGTTGTCCAACAATTGGGGATTGCCTCAGTGAGACGAGTCCCCTTTCCAGGGACCACTATGTGACTATGAAAGTGATGGTCCAGCAGGATTTGGAATCACATGGGGAAATGCTTACATATGAAGGAAAAGAAAAAACAGAACATGAATGACATATACTACATGATCTCAATTATGTGAAAGCATGAATAGAAGAAACATTGGAAGGAACTGCCAAAAAAACACGTATTAGCTGTGTTTTCTTTGGAGGGTAAAACTGGGTATTTCATTTTCTTCCTTCTCTTTTCTGTCTTTTCTAAGTTCTCACTAGTAAACACAGGTACGGAAAGCTACTGTTTAGACGCCATTCAGGTCCTGCCAGTCCTTGCAAATATTCTACCAGTTTTCCTAACCATTTCTTCCTCAGGGACTGTTGATTCCAGAGCAAAGCTGGGCTGTGCGACTCCAAACGGCCCAGAACAGAGACAGGAAAGCTCACCTGAGCTTTGTGTCTCCGTGAGTCAGGCACTGGGCTGGGACTTTTGATTACATCCAATTCTCACCACCTGCTAGGAAGGTGCTATCACCACCATCCTGTCAGTTCTGTGGGAATTAAAAGCCCACTTTTCCAGACAACGTAGTGGTTAAGGGTGAGCTCTGATTCCAAAGCCGCTTCCCAATCCTCTTTCACAATCAGTCACAGATGGAGGGCAGCTGTCACCCCCTTACTAGCTACAAAGCCCTTGTGGTAAAATTCCAACTTCTATGGAACATTCCTGGACCTCCCAGCATCCCCCACTATCTCATTTCTTCCAGTGCCTGGAGTTCCATAAGTGGAGATGCTTTCCCTTAGGCTAGAAAGCCACCATGACACTTGTCTCTTCGCGTCCTCTTTGAAAACACATATCGCGCTGGGAGAGGTAACGGGCGTGTCGGCTGGACAAGAATGGGGTGGGATGGGAAAAGCACAACCTGACCTGGGGTGTTCCCATGCTGGGGGCAGGGCACAATTTATAAGGAGGGGGTGTGTGCGGCCATTTGTCATTTGGGGTTGTCCAGCAGCTCACCCTTTCCTTAAAAACAACTCAATCTCCATTCCAAGAAACCGCCTCTCCCCGATCCTGCATGGTCTCAGTGAGGAAGGGAATTGAGATGGCCCTTTGCCCACAGCAATGACAAAAGGAAAGAACCAGTGTTTCTTAGCACTGGCTGTGCTTTTGATGACAGGAGCTTGAGGAAAAGCAGCTTTCCAGAGTGTAGCCCCAGGGGTTCTGAGCCCATTGATCTGGGAGGGGACTGGACAACGGCAGTCTCTGAAGTTTTCCAGGTGACTCTGATGAGCACACAGGGTTGAGGACCACTAAACCAGATGCCTCTCAGCCTTCCCAGAACAGCAGGGGACACACGTGACCAAGATCTGCCCCCTCTTGCCTCTTTCCAAGCTGGTTCTTCCACCTTCCCGCAGACTCTTAGAGCCCCACCCCAACAGATTATTCTCTTTTGTTGGATGCAGGGACAGGACAGCAGAATGTGGTCCAGAAGGACCAGAAGACATCACAAAAGGACCACACAGAGGCAGGCAGGAGAGTGTCAGGACCACTAGACCCTTCCTACCCATAAACAGTAGGAACCAGTAACCATCCTCAAAGATTCATGACCCTCCTTCCATCATGTGGAGCGGCCACTGGAAAATGGCTGCCCAGCCAGGGACTACATTTCCCAGGCTCCCTCGTGTCTAGATGGTGCCATGTGACTAGTTCTCACCAATGGGATGCAACCTACGATAAGGCCAAGGAGCTTATGAGGCAGGTGTGCCTCCCTTTCTCCAGGCCTTTCAGAATACATTTCTGAATATTTCCCTGGGCATTTCTATGTGGTTCGGGGGCCTTCTGAGGATGGAGAGGAGGGGAGCGCTACAGGATGAAGAAGGCTGGATCCTGGAATCACCTTATGGAGGGCTGACAGACCAACAGGGACACCTGAGCTGGGCTGCCACCGAAGCCAAACAGTAACTTTATTGTGGTAGAGGACTACAACTGGAACATTGCTTAATAACAGGGGTTGGTGTTATCCTCGGGTCATACAATGCTGATATTAGCAGTACTGACACCTATAGCTAACGTATGGACGTCTAGAACGTGCCAGGCTCTTTGCTCAGGGTCTTTTCTATAGTAACTGAGCAGCTCTCCACCAGGGCTAATTTCTCCCCTGTGGACAGGAGGCAATGTCTGGAAACTGTTTTCGGCCATCACACTGGGGATGAGGAAGGGTTCCTGTCATCGAGTAAGGAAAGGCCAGGAATAGTGCTAAGTGCCCTACAATGCAAAGGACAGATCTGCACAGCAAAGAATTGCCTGGCCCCAGATGGTACTAGCGTTAGAGCCAGAAAACCCTGTATAAGCTCACCAAAGGACAATAACCCTCGAACTGCATACATGATCCCCATTTTACAGACACAAAAACAAAGGCAGAGAGCTGTGTTACGGTAGGTAACACAGCTGGTCAGCCTCCAAGCCAGAATTTGAAACCCAGCACCCTCATCCGGATGCCGTCCTGCTTCTCCACTGCGTCCCCCAGGGGACTCGGCACCTCTGCTCTCACTCTGCTGAGCTGGACCGGTCCCAGACTGCTGGCTCCCTGTTCCGAGGGCTCAAACTGTCACCACCAACCCCCAAAGGGGAAACCTTGTTGTTACAGTCAGGGACGTCGTCGCCGAGGGAGATCTGCCAGGTGGGCTCTGTACAGTCAGGCTCAGCTGGACTGCAAACGTTTCGATTAGCTGGGCAGGCCTGGGTCTGGCTCAGGCTGACATGGGATGCTGCCTGCCAAACCCAGGCAAGCAAGGGGCAAGGCCAGCCGCACCCCAGGCCAGAGATCCAGTGTGTTCTCCAGGTTTTACTCCTATTCCCCACCTTTGGGGAAACTTAACTGCAATCTCTTAGGTTTCTCTTATTCCCCCAACATGCCCAGGCAATTCCTATTTCTGGCTAGGAAATCAGAGCTGCCCAGCTCTAGGACACCAAACGCAACCTGGGGCTGAAATGATGAGTCTATGGTTCCCTGGGGTGCCCACTCCCTCCCTGCATTGCCCCGGCTCAGCTCACACCACCTCACTGCTGCCTTCCCTCTGCACAGAAGAGGCTACTCTGACATCATCAGTCTTCTTTGCTAGGGCTGGTCTGATCTGTGAACACGTAATTCCATTAGCCCGTGATGAGTGCCATCACCCAGGTGGGTGGAGGATGGGTCAAAGTGCTCTGAGAAGGGAAAAGTGGTGCCCGACCCAGATCCCTTATCAGCCCAGCGCATCAAACCCCCAGATGCTGTAAGCAGTGGCTGCCACCTTCTCTGGAGAACCACACCCCATGCAAAGATGTCAGAGAAGGGAAGTGCAGACTGATGCCTGCCCGGGGACAGCGGACTGATGGAGTAGCAGGAACATGCATTTCACTCGCCCCAAGGCGTGAAAACGCTGCGGTGCTACTCACAGCCCAGGGCTTCCTGTGGGATCAGGCGGAGGCTCAGCTTCAGCCAAAGCACAGCTCTGCTTAGCCCCTCACCCGGCTGACTTCACTGAATGACAGGTTCCTCCTAAGAGCCCTCCTCCAACACTCACAAGAATCACGTCCCGGCTCTGCCTCTAAAAAACCTGACCTACGGCTGGGGGGAGGGAGCGCTAGGGAGCAGGGACAGCACGGGAAAGGTGTGAAGGCAGGCAGGGACGTGATTCTGGAGGGTTGGGAAGCTTTTTATGCAAGAGTACGAACGATAATAAAAAGTTAACATTTACTAAGGATTATCCTATGGGTTATGAAAAAATAAAACACCCCAAATCTCTATTTTTTTTTCCGTTTTTTTAAAAAAGGACCACACCTGCAGCATATGGAAGTTCTTAGGATAGAGGTCAAGTTGGAGCTGCAGCTACCCACCTACGCCACAGCCATGCCAGGTCAGAGACCCATCTTCGACCTATGCTGCAGCTTGCAGCAATGCTGGATCCTTAATCCACTGAGCTTGATCAAGGCCAGGGATTGGATCCGCATCCTCATGGATACTAGTAGGGTTCCTTAACCCGCTGAGCCACGACAGGAACTCCCGTGTTCTCGGTATTTTTAAACATCACCCCATCTTCATCACAATTCTCAGATGAAGATTCTTATTTCTCCCAAGTTTAAAGAGAATTGGTCTGAGGTGAAGGAACTGGCCCCAAGAGGAACGGCTAACATGCGGTGGAAAGGAGATATAACTTTAGGTCAGTCTGAGTACAGAGTCCTAGTTCTCCAAACATAGCGGTCCAGTTGGGGCTTCAGAAATTCTCAAGAGCTGGGCAAGACATCCTGCCCCCTTCCCTTCCCTCACCGATCTGCAGCCGAGAGGTCCTTTAAAGCCCCGCACACAGGGCACCAAGCTGGCAGTTTATCTGACACATTTGAATGTACCTGCTCAGTGACTCCTTTAAAAAGGACACAGTATTTACGGAGCCAAAATGAAAAGGACAGCATGAAGGAATGGCTCAGGACTGCTGATTGCACAGAGATGACATAACTCATGTTCCCCGCCGTCTCTGCTCTCCCCACTGCAGTCTCGGAATGGAGAAACAACTTGGAAATTGCTTCAGCCGGGCTGGGCCTGCGCTTGCTGGTTTGTGTTCTTTATTACCTCGCCCTGCCTGGCGACCCCTGACTATTTCATCGCCTTTGGCAGGGCTGGCAGGTTTTAGGATATCCCTGGCAGAGTGGAGAATGCCTCGGAAAAGACACAGAGGAAGCGGGGAGGGCCAGGCCTGGGGAAAGGTCCAGAGGCAAAATGCAAGATGAGGGTGACAAGGAACCTGCCTGCCCAGGGGTACCTCCGCTGTCTGTTGGCATCTGAATGTGAAAGGCGAAGCACTCGCAGAAAAGCAGCTCCTTTCAGGTAAGGCAATAAACTGCAGCACTGATCTGAGTGGACGCTGGTCTCCCTCTTTCCTGGCGCGGAATACCATTTAGAATCATAATGATAACTATCGGGAGAGTTATCATGAATGATCTAAGCCCGCAGGTCAAGGGTGCAGAAAGGAGGGATGCGGGGAGGGATGCAGGCTCACTCTGCACGGGGAAGCTGGGGCTGACAGGCGGGAGACGGGTCCAGAGGCCGGTGTGGCATGACACATCCAGTTATTCTGCAGCCGGGCTGCACACCTGCTGCCCCCGCCTCTGAAACATCATCTTTCGTCACCTGGCCCCCCCAGGCTGAGCTGTCTCCCTGCCTGGTGACTCAATCTGAACTTAAGCCTGGGTCTAAGGCCCTCGGGAGGTGGCAGGCGAAGATGAGGTCAGGCACCAGAGTCTCCTGCCTGGATTCAGCCTCAGCCCTGCCCCCGACTACCTGTGTGAGCTGAGGCAGGTCCCTTCACCTCTCTGCCTCAGCGTCCTCCTGTTGTTACCACGGTTGGGGACCATGTAGGTTTTTTTTTTTTTTTTTTGGTGTGTGTGTCTATTTAGGGCCACACCTGCAGCAGCATATGGAAGTTCCCAGGCTAGGGGTCCAGTCGGAGCTGCAGCTGCCGGCCTACGCCACTGTCACAGCAATGACAGATCCAAGCCGCGTCTGCGACCTACACGCCAGCTCATGGCAACACCGGATCCTTAACCCACTGAGCGAGGCCAGGGATCCAACCCACGTCCTCATGGATGCTAGTCGGGTTCTTAACCTGCTGAGCCACAACAGGAACTTCCCATGTGGGGTTTTTAAGGAGTAAATCAGTACAGCACATAAAGCACTGAGAACAGTTCTTGGCGCAGAGTAAAGCCGCAGTGAGTATCGTCTGCTATCTTTATGCACCATCACTGTCCCTGTTATTACTTCTGCTGCCGCCACTGCTGCTACTTTGTTAAAGAACCCAGCACCGTGCTTAGTACTACGGTTGCTAGTTGCTACAGGCTACTAGCAACTGGCATTTTTGTTCATGTCTTCTTCCTCCTCTCTCTAAATAATTCCAAAGAACAGAGTTATTGGTTCAAAGGACATGAGTGTGCGTGTGCGCCCACGTGTTCTTAATACACGCCATAATGTCGGCACCATTTCTCTCTGGCAGGTACTTTCCAGCACTGACGCTGCCCTCGCCCCCACACCGCCCGTTCCCTCTTGAGCCGTCTCAGATCCCTTGGCTTTTCTCCGTCCCACGTGCTTATTCCCAGCACCATCCTCTCTTGTCTGGATAAGAGGGATAAGACCACTTAACCAGTTAATTGAAAGTCCCCATCCTCTCTCAGCCACCGGGACTGCAAAGCCACGGAGAGCCCGGCTCCTCAGCCTGGCTTCAGAGTAAATAGGATTACCTGGGGTGGCGGGAACCGGTGGAGACAGAAGGTGTTTCAAAACTTAATCAAAAATTAATTAGAAAAAGAAACAAGCCAAAGGACAAACATCTGTGAGCCGCTGATGTGGGAAGGCAAACAAATCCGATATGTAACATTCCCTGTAGTTCAGGGCGGGATCCTGCTGGGCACGCTGGGAAGGCTTTGAGGGGAACAGAGAGGCTCCATGTTTACTTCTCGGGACCAAATGACAGTGCAGCTCCAAGCACCAAAGCCACAGGAGGAGAGGGCCCCAGCCCGGGATCACACATGGGCTGCCAGGAAGCTGGACAGCGGGAGGATGCTAATAAACAAACATCAGAGCACACGCTGGCCCGTGTCTCAGAGTGAGGAGGGGGCCGTGAGCAGAGAGAAGCTTCTGGAGGCGGCCAGAACTGGGGCCTCGCCTGGCCGCCCAGACAGGACTGGTGGTGGCTGCTCTTCCAGTGCCCTGGGTACCTCATTAACATCCCTCGTCACTCCTGCACTGAGGTCTCGGGGCTGCGTCCGTAGCCCTTCTGCTGCAGACGGCCTCCTCGCCCAGGGGGACGGTCAGGCGCGGCCGCGGCACTGCCCAGCAGTCCCAGGGGGACTGAGCTCCAGCTGCAGACGAAGTGACCTGCTCCTGCCAGGACCTGCCTTGACCTCCTCTGACCTCCTCACCCCACTCTCCCTTCCCAGCTGCTTTCTGGGGCCGCTCCCCCAACCCCCGCGCCAAATAAATAATCCATTTACATTCACAGACTTACCCTCGGGGTCTGCTTCTCAGGATTCAACCAAAGACAAGGATGCTGGTGCGGGGGGACTGGGGTTAATGACTTGGCTGGGCGAGGGGTGCTGGGCGCAGACTGGACCCTAAGTCAGCAAGATCCCCACGGGGATGGGGCTGGGGACTCTGGCAGCCTCAAGACTCCTGTTTGGGTTAACCGCCCAGCAACCCTTGTCACTGCCATTGCCAGATCCACGTCATCCCCCAAGTCAGGCACCTCGTTGTTCTTAAAGTTGGGGACCTCCTCCGTGCACAAAGCTAAACTTGGAAATGCCAGTTAAATGTTACCTTAACTCTGACCCCGCAGGAGACTGCAGTGAACACTGCCCTCTTCTCCTCGACGGGAGACCAAAGACACAAGGGTTCTGGCGAGAGTTTCCTGCTGTCCTTGCCTTGCACACTGCGGTCTCTTGGACCTGGAGCTCCCGCCCAGCCCCCACCCCAATTTATTCTAATAAACTCCTGCTTCTTCCCACTCTACCAGTGTCACCTGCTCCAGGAAGCATACCCTGTCCCCCCACCAACCCCAGCAGCAACCAAGGCCTGCCTGTCGCCATAGAGATCCTCACGCAAGCTGGAAATATTGGTTTCTCCGCAGTCCCAAACAAGTCTCTTAACCTAAAAAGCTGAAGTTTACGGGCTTTTGGTGGTTTCTGACCCAGAATCACATTTGTATTTGTGTATTGTGTGTGTGTGTGTGTGTAAAAGATTCACTGCTTTTATCCAACACACCAAAGGCTTTCTGACCCCAGGAAATGTCACAGCCACTGCACTAGACTATGAGCGCCTCAGGACCAGATGACGCCCCGCTCGGTCTTGTGTTCCAGCATGGACTCCGGGCTGGCCACCACAGGCACTTGGCTGGAAAACTAAGAACGGCTAACGTAGTTTGAGTGCTTACTCCAGCCCAAACGTGTATGGCTCTCCGTTTGATTGAAAGGCCCCCAATAACAACCCTTAAGAGGTGGCCGCCGTCTCTGTTGAAGGGACAAGGAGGGGCTGTGACGGAAGAGCTGGCCGGCCCGGGCCCTGCAGCTAGAAGGCCTGGCGTGGGATTTGGAGGCAGGCAAGGCAGGGCCTGAGCACCAGCTAGCTTAACGAAAATATTATCCAGGACGAGTGAGCTGAGGAACGAACAAACATCCCTCAACCCCTAAGCACGTTGTCCCACCCGCCTTCAGGCAGCACCGTCCGTACCTCGAATGCAACGCCAGCTCCGAAATGTCCACCGCCGGCCCGTCCTTTCCCTTTACAAACAGCGGCGGTGCTCCCGTGACCCGGAAACCAAGGCCTCTCCCGTAACTTCTGCAAGGGGGCATTTTCAACCTTTAGGGCAAGCGGCAGTTATTTTTAGATTTGTTCACTTCTTTCCGTTGTCGCTTCACGAATAAAACTGTGGCGCAGAAGGTTATGCGGCTCGCCGGAGGCCACGAGGAGAGGAGAGCGGTTGCAAAGCCAGGGCGGAGTCCAGGTTTTACTTGTTCCCCGTTAAGTGGGTGCCCTTCCTCCAGCTTCTCCCAGTGGCTGCACACGGTACGCTAACATGTTTACCTCCCAAAGGTCATGTGCTTCTCAGTCCACGAGGTTCCGTCAGCCCATCATGAGATTCAATTTCGCTCCTCAAATGACTCTCAGGGAACCACCTGGCCCTTGCACAGCCGTTCGCGATTCTCAATCCGCGCTCTAAGGGGCTGGGTCTGAGTCCACGCTGCCAGGAGGCCCTGGCTAACGGGGTAGAGGCACTGAGGGCCATCTGTCCAGGCTGCTCCGTGTGGCCTGGGCCCCCTTATGCACTAATCGATTTACTGGCTAATAAGGCAGTTTGTGTGCACCGCCGGGATCCCGGCAAAAGTGTCTCCTTTCCACAGCTGTTCTGAAGGAAGTGCTCTGTCCCCAGGGAGGCAGGCGCCGAGGGGCTTGCTGGACTGTGTCCAGGGACCCTGTGGCTCATTACATAAGGACTGCGACATGGGACATCCCTGGCCCCCTGGAGCACTGGTGTCCAGTCCTTATAGTGATAAGAACCAGCTTGCACTCTGCCAATGGAGGTGGGAGGGAAAACGGGTCCTCTGGGCCTCAGGACAGGGGGTGCCGGCTCCGAGGTTCTCAGGCCCTGCAGCTGGGGTGCACCATGCACCCAGCATAGCCACCACTGCTCCACCCACCTGTCCAGCGGGGGACAGAAAACCCCCCTCACTAGGTTACTGTGAGGAGTACGTGAGACGGCGAGCACCCAAAGAATACTGGTTGAATTACAGCACAGATAAGAGAGCACATCAAATAAGCTTAATAGAAGTTTCTCTTCCTTCCATGATGCTTCCTCCATCATTCCCTCCACCGTGTTAAGAATGGGAAGGGAGCGGGGGCGGCTGAGTACGGGGGTGCCCCCTTTCTCCCCTTCTTCCCCCTCCTCCTCCATCACAGATGCTGTCACGCACACCTGTCATCCTTCTGTGCTTTTTCTTACTAAGTCCGCCCCGCATTGCTCTCAAAGGGTGAAAGACGCCTCCCACATCGTGCGGTGCTACCCCCAGGATGCCCAGCAAACTTGGAGATGCACCACAACTGTGCTGCCCATTACAGCCGCCAGCGGCCACGAGCAACCCTCGGACCGTGTCTCGTGCCGGTGGGGAACTCGGTTTTGCATTTAATTTTAATTCGTTGACATTTAACTAGCCACAGGTGAAAGTGGCCGCCCACTTGGACAGCGCAGTTGTAGACGGGGTGAAAAACAAATGTCAACTCAAGTTTGAAGAAGCTCTGCAACCCGCCCAAGGCCCAAAGCTGGAGGAAAGTGGAGGTCAGGACTGCGGGCACACTTCCTACAGCGAGTGGTCAGGCTGGCTGAGGTCTCAGGCGGACACTCAGGCTGAGATGGGACACTCACCATGGTCTAGGATGGAAAGATTCCCAGCTCTGGGGAACTGGCCCAGGAAAAGGAGGACATGAATATTCAAAGCAGAGAATGGTTGTGGAGACGCTTTGTAAACTGTGAAGTGCTGTCTCGGGGTGGGGTGATTAATAATCCCCCTTGGCACTGACTCCATGGCAAAGCTTCCCGGTCCCTCTCCATATCCTGCTGCTCTGTTAATCATTAATTAAAGCTTAAGGGATTTGGGAATACAGGCCTCTGAAATTTGGACTAAACCCTCCGTGTTTTTGAAAAGAAAAAAAAAAAGTAGAGGAATCTTGGATAATTAGCTCTTCTTTCTCTAAATGCTTTTTGGGTCTCATTACAAACCAAGTGCCAGGCTAATATACCTTGTGTTGTGAATGCCTCACAATTCCAGCTAATTGAATTAAACCCAATTCTCTGCAAATAAACTCTCGGTTGTTCTTAATGGCAAATAAGGAACAGAGCTGTTTCTTTTTTGGAACAGGTCATTACAAGGCCCTAATTACCAGGATCGCAACATCTAACGCAAGCCGACTCCCGACCATGACGCCTCTGTTAAGATCAAAGTTGCAGCGTGCCCTTGCGAACTTCTCCCTCTTTTTTCCTCCACTTTAAAACGTTGAATCATGACTAATCCAATTTCTAAGATGGCAGAGAAAGGACAAGAGCACAGAAGTCTGCTTTAAAAAAAAAAAATCAGGACAGATATTCTGAAACTGACATGCAGCAACATCCACCCCCACCTCCCCTGGCCTTTCTCATTCCCTTGGACACAGCACATGTTTTGAAGTTGCCAGTGAGTGAAGGAATCTGTGCCTGCGGAGTAGCACGCGTGCCCAAGGTGAACTGAGGAGCCGCGTGGAGTCATCGCGTGTCAGGGAGGAAGACGGAGACACGAGGCTCGCGGGGCCTAACACCTTTATCAATAATGCAATGCCAATTACTTTGGGGACCAGTCTTGACTCTTGTGGGATAAGGGACTTGATTCTAGGGCTCTGAGAACAGCATACATAATCAGCCATGCGGGAGAGCTTCTAAAACGTAGTGCTTATCATTGCTTGTTGGCGGTCCAGCCCTGCTGCTTTGGTGGAGGTTCCAAGTCTGAGCTTTCAGATTAAGGTGGACGAAACTTTCACACGGATAGTAACCATCCTGTGTCCACTGCAGGCTTCAGGGCGGGTGATGACTGGCTCCCTAAAATGGTAAGCCCTCATCCCAGGAAGAGCTGCAGGTTCTCAGCACTTTGCTACAGCAGAACAAATGAACTTGAGATCAGCTGGGCAGCCCAGAAATGGGGTTCCCCCACTGCACCCTCGAAAGTCTCTCATTTCCCCTCTCAGCGCCCAAACACCTCATTCTTTCAAGACGTTATGTTCGCCTCCCTAGGAAAGCTCTCCTGATCTCTGAGAGCTAAAGTCTTAAATTTAGCCTCCGGAGCCCGACACAGACGCTCCTATCAGAGCTTGCTACTTGATTCTCTTTGCTCCTGTGGCATTTTTCTCTCCCATCTGTGCCTGAGGCAGCACAGCAGAGTTGGGGCTTGGGCTCTGACTGGAGTTTGAGTCTTGGCTCTGTTACTTAGAGCTGCCTAGCTTGGGGGAGGCTATTTTACCTCTCAGAACCTCTCTTTTCTCATCCACTGAATAGCGATGCTAATGGCTACCTTGCTTCAAGGATTGGCTTGGGTATGATGTGTTATAAATGATAATGCGGCTAAAGTGACTGGCACACAGTACATGCTCAATAAACAGAATCCCACTGTGTTCTTATTCTCAGACTGACCCTGTGTAATTTCCTTACTTGCTTAGCTGTCCACTTCCCCCTCGGGCAATCGATTCTTTGAAGGAAAAGCAAGAGCCCCATTAAAACCTAGATTCAAGTCTCCCCGGCACCTAGCACAGAGCCTGGCACACGCTTGGTTTGGAAGGTGTTTGCTTAACAAATTAATGAATAAATACCTGCATATTTATTCATGATGAATGATAAATGAATGACTACCTGCAACAAACATTTAGGGAGAGGAGTTCTTGTCATGGCTCAGCGGTTAACAAATCTGACTAGCACCCATGAGGATGCCGGTTCAATCCCTGGCCTCGCTCAGTGGGTTAAGGATCCAGTGTTGCCGTGAGCTGTGGTATAGCTCGGATCTGGCATTGCTGGGGCTGTGGCGTAGGCCAGCAGCTGCACCTCCAATTCAACCCCTAGCCTGAGAAACTCCATATGCCGAGGGTGCGGCCCTAAAAACCAAAAAAAAAAAAAAAAAATTTAGGGAGAGAAATTAATCAGGACCCGTGCATAGGAGGTGCCTAATAAATGTTCGGGAATGAGTGAACACCTACAACCAAACGTTCAGGGATTTAAAGGAAAATCAAATTGAAGAGCTGTGCGATTCCCCACAGAGAGAACAAACTCCCCCCACCGCACCCCCCCACCAGCAGCCGCTCACATCAGCGCCCAGCCGAATGACAATGTTCAATTATTGCCTAAGTACTCCTTGTGTGACAATCTCCTGCATTTCGCCAGGAAAATCATCTCCATTCTCTGTGTGCTAGAAACAGCTGCAGTTCACACGTCCGGGGCGCCTTTTCAACACCACTCCTTCCAACAGGCCGGGCCTTGGCCTTGATCTCAATGGCTCCACCTCCTTTACCCTCTGGAGGGCTCTCTCCAGGAACCTGCGGTGTCAAGTCCAAGGTTGGGGAGGAGATTCAGCCTCTCCCCCGCCTGGCAGGAATACAGGGAGAGGCGGGTGGGGACCGGCTGTGACTCTTCCCACAGAAAAGACGCGGTAGTGTTTTACTTCACATCACACCCGGGACTCCGGGCTTTGGGCAGAGGCGGCCGAGCGATGCAGAGCGGTATTTTAAAGCAGACACATCTATTTCTGCTGCTCTTTGTCTGTCATAGAAAGGAGCTCTTGATCCTGGCTGAAATGACAACAGGGCTGCATCAGACCTGTTTGATGGTGGGCAGGGAAGAGAAAGGCTGCCTCCTAAAATACAGGACACCGACTTGTATTTAAACTCCAGATAAACCCTGAATATTGGTTTTTAAATAACATGTGTCCCAAGGACTCTACGGGACAAGCTTACGTTCAAATATTTGTTGTTTCTCTGCGATTCCAGGGTAACCGGACATGGTGCGTTTTTACTTCCTACATCTGGCGACCTTTCGTGGGAGGGACAAAGTGAGGAAATCCACCTCTGAGCTCCTTACTCTCTGGACAAGGAAGAAGGGAAGGGGCGGAATATTCAGAGTCTGGAGCCACTTGAACAGAAGCACAATGCTGTGGTTAAGAGGACAGCCTCTAGGTCCAGCTCTGTGGGTTTACATCCTGGCTCTGCTGCTTCTCAGCTGTGGAATCCGAGCAAGTGACTTCATCTCGTGTCTCCATCTCTTCATCTGTTAAGCAGGACTCACGGTGTGATGGTACCTGCTTTACACAGCGTGTGCGATGGCGACGTGCAACCAGCTCTGAAAGGTGCTGGATGCAATGCTTGGAAAACACTCAACCCAGGTCATTAGGAGCCACAGTTATTCCGCGGCCCCTGGCAGATCAACTGTGGGACGGTGACCTGCAGGCCAGGTGATTTCCTCCATTCCCGAACCCAAACTCCTGCCATTGCCTGTTTGTGTAAATAAAATTTTACTGGAACACGGCCACACTCATTCCTTTACACATTCTCTCTGGCAACTTTCATGTTTTAAGGACAGAGCTGAAGAGTTGCCATAGAGATCGTGCAGCTCTAAAAGCCTAAAATATTTATTGGCCGGCCCAAGGCGAAGTTTGCTGAGCCCTGGTCTAACCACTCGTTTTGGTTTCCTATGGTTGCTGTAACACGTGGCTGAAAACTCAGTGGTGTAAAACAAGGTAAATGCATTTCCTTACAGTTCTGGAGATCTACAGCCAGGAGCTGGCAGGACTGTCCCCCCTCTCTCTTCTGGAGGCTCTAGAAGAGAATCCTCAGCCTGGCCTTTTCCGGCTCCCAGTGGCCATCGTCCAGCTCCCCGGCTTTGGGCCCTTCCTCCATCTCCAGAGTACATCATTCCAATCCGCCACCGCGTCACCTGCTGCCCGGCCCCTCCCGCCTCCCCCGATAGGGACCTTGGCGATTACACCGGGCTCACCTAGATAACCCAAGATAACCCCCCAACTCAAGACCCTCGAGTTAATCACATCTGCAAAGTCGCTTTGCCAAGAGAGGTTCTGGGGACACGGCTATATTGGGAGGCACAGTCACTCAGACTGTCACAGCGCCGACCAGGGATGGCGGAGAAGACGGGTGCCGAGCCACCACCCTGACGCGCTCTCATCCCAGCTCTGCACCAGGGGTGAAGAACCAACCCCATAAGCCTGCAGTGTGACTGGGCTTGGGGTCCCCCTCGGGCTTTCACGCCTGGCAGGTGAGAGGGTCTGGCTGGGGAGCAGGAGGTGGGGGGAAGCGCCTGGACGGAGGGGGAGGGAAAGTGTTGAGACCGGGCCTCCACGCCTGGAGCCTTCTGCTGGCTGCCCCACCCCCATGCTAAGGTGCCTCTGACCCAAAAGAAGACAATGCTTTATAAAAGACACACACTCTCTACAGGCCTCCCCTGCCCAGGACGAGCTCCCTGCAGCCTCCTCCAGAAGCAGCGGCACCCCCGGGAGCAGGGAGCTCGCTCCCCCACAACAGCCAAGAGAGGCAAGGTGACCCGTTTGCAGGAAGGCCTTTGACAGCCCAAGGTCCCCCCAGAGCAACCCTGAGAAGTGCTTCTCCAGGATTTGCCAGCACGTTTCCCAGGACTAGGAACTCACTACCTCCTCAGGTAGGTGGCCCCGTCCTCATGGGAGCCCACCTGCTATTACAGGGTTTTTTCCCTCCGCTGCTCACACGGACCTCCAGGTAACTTTGACTGTGGGCCCCACTTCTAAATGACCTACGTGCCCATCCCTCACATCGCCTCCTGTACGACAAGCCCAGATTCTCATCCCCAGAGTTCCATCCTCCATCCAAGAGCTCTGTGTTTATGTGAAAACCGGGGCAACACAGGGAGAGCTGGGTTCCCTGTGTACTGGAGGCACAGGAGGGAGGAGGTGCAAAGCCAGGTCACCCTCGGGCCAGCCAGCATGCAGTGGCTTTCTCCCAGCAGAGCAGAGCGCTCCCTGCGGCCCTAGCCTCAGCCCTGCACCGTCAGCCACCAGGGAGAGGGGGCGGCCTCTCTGGGAGTGGCTTTGTTCTTCCAGACTCTTTAGAAGAGTGTCTGATTCACTGCGGTGCAGATGTGCTGCCTGGTTCAAGTGAGGACAGAACTGAGGGAGGAGGGGGAGGCACGAGGAGGCTGGGATCGAGACGTCGGAAAACCATCCTATATTTGTCACTTAGTTTGTGACACAAGGCCCAGGTCAGTTTCTGAAACACAGCAGGGACCTAATGACTCTTTGCTGACTTTGGATGTGGAGAAACTGAGGAGAGGGAGTGTTGCCGAGTTAGATATTAGAGGGACTGTGAGCAGGGCCGTGAGTTCCTGGGCATATTCCCAGTGTCTCGCATGGTCTCTGACACATGGCAGGTGCTTGTGGCAGACACTGTGGACAGTTTACCCAACAGCCATCGCCAACCGCTTTCTCAATCATCTGTCTTAGTTGCCCCATCTTGACAACCCCTAGGTGTTACCACCAGACTGAGTCTAGCCAAGGAGCTGCAAGAGGAGGACTTCCAGTGAGGGCATCTGCTCAGAAAGCAATTCTTCGGATGAAAAGAGAGGCAAGAAGAAAAAGCTTTCATTCATCTACTTCCTGCCTTGAAACACAGTGGGAGGTTGTGATGCCTGGAGCTGTGGCAGCCAAGTTGTGATCATGAAACCTGAAATCGTGAAGACAGGAGGATGAAAGTCTGTGCTGAGGGTGGCAAAGAAAAACTGGACAGCAAGGCTGGGATTCTTGATGCTGTTGGACTAGTCCTGGAACCACCTGACTCTAGTCTTCTTATTGAGCGAGACACTTAGTGCCCATATCGACAAGTTCCTGTCGGCCAGGTGTGTTGTTTGCAGCTCAGGGCCCTTCAGTGGATGGAACTCTTCATAAATATTTCCTTAGTGGTACTGGGGCAGTGCAGGTGGGGGCTTATCTAGTAAGTCAGGACCAGAAAAGGCCAATAGATACTTAATGGCTGGGGAGAGGAAGGGGCTGAAAGAATTATGCCCCAAAAGCAAGAAAATAGCTTTTTTTGGGGGGGATGTCTGCGGCATATGGAAATTCCAGGGCTAGGGACTGAACCCGTGCCACAACAGTGACAAGGCCAACCCCTTAACTGCTAGACCACCAGGGAACTTCCCTCTAAGCTGTGACATCGAAAGTGTTTCCAGATATTGCCAGATGAGAGCAAGTTTTCCTGGATGAGAAACATGCTTCCCTAACGGATTGTAGGGAAGGAGACTGACTCCCCTGGGCCTCCTCTTCCTCATCTGTAAAGTGGGAATAATAGGAGCTCCTTGCTGGGGCCGGTGTGAGAGCTCACTGAGGCAGCCTGCAGAAGGTGCCCGAGCCCAGGTTAACCGTTACGGTGGCAACGTCCTGTGAAGCACGGTGTGCCCAGCCCACTGTGTGACTTGGCACCAGAACTGAAAGCGATGTAGGTATCCATCCATCCAAGTCCCCGTTTTCCAGATGGCCACAGACCCAGAGAGAGAAGGTGACCTGGCCAGTGTCACATACCAAATGGGCACCAGTCCCGGAAGCAGAATCCAGGGATCCTGAACGCTGACCTGTGTGTCTCTTTCCAAAGTGAAAGTCTGAGCCCACCTCCCCCGAGAGCCTTACACTGCCTCTCACAGCATCCTCAGTTCCGGTCAGTTCCAGGGTGTTTACTGGGAAGTGACTTCATAACAGACATCGTGGTGAATAGCAGGGATGCGGTGATCAGTAAGCTGAGCAGGTCTATCCTGCCCTCACGAAGCCTGGTTGGGAAATCCAACATCACACAAACAATGACAGATGACTTGCCCTTGGAATGACACAGAACCCTGGAATAAACCACAGTTGGAAGGAGACCCAGAAAACTCCGATTCTGTCACCTTTTCCCCAAAGGAGGTGCAGGAATCTCCCAGGACAGAGGAGGATGCTGACATCAGCCAGTCGGCTTTCCAGAAAAGGCGTTTCCACATCTCCTCCTGCCCCAACGAGAGGGCGTGGGTGGAAACCAGCGGGGCTGAGAGCGAGGAGATGCGGGGGCAGGGCTGGGAGTCCCTGCGATTCTGAGGCTTATGTAATTTCTGAGAAAGCTGTCTCTGATCAGATTTGGGTGGGGACAAAAGAACAAACCAGGTGGCCAATACGATCACTTGGGATGCTGCCAGCTGGACAAACCCTTGTCCTAATTTGTGTTACCCCAAGGCCCTCGAGGCTGCATTCATTCCTGAGGGAGGTCAGGGCAGTGTGCCTATTCAAGGAACCGAGGGACGTGGAGTGGGCCTGGAATACACAGAGCATGCGCAAAGGCTCCCTGCGAGGAGCGCGGGAGGGGCGGTCGGGAAGATAGCGATTCCGGTGGGGTCAGAGCACAGCAGGTTAGAGGGTGCGTGGTCGATGAGGAGGCCACAAGTGCTGGCTGGCCCTTATAATGAGACACCGCCAGATCACGTTAGAGAATTTGGATCCTTCTGCAGGCGCCCAGAGCCACTGGAGGATCGTGGGTAAAAGGATCGCATGATCCAGTTTCCAACAGGGACACATCAGTTTGGCTCAGTGTGGAGCA
The DNA here is from genome assembly GCA_004024745.2 of Catagonus wagneri. Taxonomy (NCBI): domain Eukaryota; kingdom Metazoa; phylum Chordata; class Mammalia; order Artiodactyla; family Tayassuidae; genus Catagonus; species Catagonus wagneri. Next base: position 4,577,013 of record PVHT021183594.1, read on the forward strand.
TGCACTGGGGAGGCAAGGCTGGAGACGGGAGACCCTCAGGAACCTGGAGCTCGATGAGAAAGCTGGCCTGCGCTGGTACAGAGCAGAGTTCCCAACCAGGCGACGTTGTCCTCTGGGGCCAACGGGAGACTGTTCAGGTTGTCACTGCTTGGGGCGGGTGGGGTGGTACTGGCTTCCAGTGGGTAGAAGCCAGGGATGCAGCTCACCATCCTACAGGGCATAGGCTGGCCCCCTACTGCAAAGCATGACCCCGCCCAAGACATCAACGGTGCCAAGGCTGAGAGGTCCAGGCTTTGGAAGATGGAGGGGTGGGTTTGGGTTGTCTTCAGAAGGTACAACTGGCAGACCTGGCGATGAATTGGATGTGGAGGCTGATGAATACGGAAGTATCAGGGATGGGTCCTAAGAAACAGGAAGGGTCGTGGTTCCATCCACTGCGGTGGGGAGCGCAGAGGGGGAGGACCAAGGAAGGGGTGAGGATAAAAACGCAACTGCGGGCATGTCGAGGCAAATGCCTTGGACGTGAGCAGAGGAAAACTTCTCCAGAGATTTGGGCTGTCTGGACAAAGGGTCCCAGTGGCTCCCTGCCCCCCAGACTGAGCTTCTCAGTTCCCGTGGGCCCCTGGGCCTCCCATATCCAGAGCCCCGCCCCTGTGTTTCTTTCCTGGCGGCCTCACTCTCCGGGCGGGGGTCCGGCTCTCTTGGACCAGCCTTGCCCTCAGCTGCAGACACCCTGTCCCTTGGGAGCTGGCAGCAGCGGCGGCGGGCGAAGCTGCCCTCCCCCTCCCCAGACTTCAGTCGCCCCCCAGCCTGATGGCTAATTAGACATCTGCAGCAAGCTACAATTTGCTAAATTGCCTCGCACTGTAACTTCTGGCAGGGACTAATCTGAGTTCTCAACTTGAAGCCCAGAGCCTTCCTACAAGCAGCCTCGGCCTTCAGTGTCCCTTGTCTTCCCTGGACGTCACCGTGTCCCCACCACCCAAAGGAAGCCGAGAGAGACCAGGTCAGGGGTCTCTCCTGGGACGGTGCCAGGGGAGGACAGGAGGCTGTGGGCATGGCCTCTCAGGGAGCTCATCATCAATTGTCCCCGCAAAAAGACTACAGAAGAAGATGAATAAGTAATCAGATATAACAACTTGCCAAATTGAGTTTAATCAAGAACTAAAATGGGTGAGACAGGAAACACATTTTGTGGGGGTGCAGATAAAACTCTTTTCCTCATGAGACCTTGAGAAAGAAGGGTCCTTGGAGACCAACTAGTCCAGCGTTTCTCAAGGGCCACCTGTCTCACAATTCCATTCGGGGGGGGGTGCTTGCTGAGAATGCAGATTCCTAGGCCCTGTCTCAGAAGATGCTGACTCGGTAGATCCAGGGGCAGGGGGCCCGGAGTATGGATTCTTTTGAACAAATAGGCCAGGTTTTTGACACCCATAAAATCTGGCTGTGCTAGGATTGAGGTCCGCAAATCCCTGTTACTCCACTAAGCTTCCCCAATCCTCCTCATCAGAATTCATCAGAACGAAGTGTATGATAGTGTTCTCCGCAAGGCTGGGTGGTGGGCGTGCGGGTCGCACAGAGCCATGCGCAGCTGCACCAGCACGCCCTGCTCGGTCCCGCCAGAAATGCCCGGCCCACTCTGTGCTCAGCTCATGTGTCCTGTCTCCTAGGACGTCCAAGTCTAGGTCAGGCACCTGATCTGGGAAGGACACACGTCCCCTCCCCTAGGGGCTCCAGACCCTCACGTTCCCCTGTTTTACGTGCATGGGCAGGACGAGGTCAACCACCTTTCAGAAAGGGAGCTTCAACCACGTGCCACCAAAGGCCATCCTCCCCACCCCATTTGGAGAGGCAGAGTAGCTATGCATGCATCTTTTATCTCCCAGTAAACACAGAAGAGACTCCTATCTTCCCCAAAGTATAATACAATTTGGACGGCGGCTGGACGGAAGGAACGGATACCTCTGTTCTCTCTCCAACATCAAACATTGCCAGGACAACGCACATGGCAGTTATCGGTTTACTGATCACAAACCATCTTTACCTTGCAGTTGGCCGAACAGGCAATTCTGTAGCAACAATGTTACTTTTATAATTGAAAGATCCAGTGCTGCTGCCTCCCTCACTTATACCATTCTGCAAACTTTTTTTTTTTTGTCACCCTGCCGTGCATGTAGTTCCCAGGCCAGGGATCAGATCAGAGATGTAGCTGTGACCTAAGCTGTGGCAATGCCAGATGCTTAACCCACTGTGCTGGGCCGGGGATTGAACCTGTGTCCTAGAGCTCCCAAGATGCAGATTGATCTTATTGCACCACAGCAGGGACTTTTGCAAACATCTTTCTCGCCCCCCCCCTTTTTTTATCATTTCAGGGTCGCACCCACGGCATGTAGAGATTCCCAGGCTAGGGGTTTAATCGGAGCTATAGCTGCCACCCTATGCCACTGCCACAGCAACGCGGGATCTTAGCCGCATCTGCGACCTACACCACAGCTCACGGCAACGCCGGATCCTTAGCCCACTGAGTGAGGCCAGGGATCAAACCCGCAATCTCATGGTTCCTAGTCAGATTCATTTCCGCTGCACCACCATGGGAACTCCGCAAACATCTTTCAATAGAAATATTTGTTGAACTAGGAAATCACGATGACCTGCTCTTTTTTTTTTTTTTTTTTTTTTTTTGTCTTTTTAGGGCGGTGCCTGCAACATATGGAAGTTCCCAGGCTAGGGGCCAAATCGGAGCCATGGCCACAAGCCCACACCACGGCCACAGTAACATGGAATCGGAGCCAGACCTGCAACCTACACCACAGTTCATGGCAACGCTGGATCCTTAACCCACCAGTCGAGGCCAGGGATTGAACTCACATCCTCAGGGATACTAGTCAGGTTCATTACCGTCGAGCTCCAGTGGGAACTCCGAGCTTTCACCTTTTACTCCTCGTAGTGGTCTTTTTGGCAAAGGAGTGAGACTTGTTTATGGCTAAGACTTTAGAATGGGATTCCTACTCAGACCCTTGGCCTCCCTGCTTGGCTTCTAAAGGCCTGTCACCCTGAAACTGAGTGTAAAATACGCATTTGGGGGGTCATCAGTTTTCACCATGTTCTCAAAAACATCTGTGGCCACAAAAAGGACAGAATCACCACTGGAGAATACCGCAGGGGGATGACCAAGATGGCCTCTGAGGAGCCTTCAACCTTATTATGAGCAGGAGGCTTCCATTCACGCCCAGAGTCATGCCCTTTCCTGCAGGGGTCCCAGAGAGCTGACGTCTACAATAGGTGGGTTTCTGCAACACCTCCTCTTCCTGTTCTAAGGCTCAGAACCCAGCTTTCTCCCCCCATGCTGAGGCCATGAGGCCCCAATTAAGAATTGACTGGACATTTGACAGGTTTGCAGCGAAGTCCCATGACTGTGCCCCTGCCCTCATGGAGCAGAGACATATCACTAAGGTGGAGTTGCAGTACAATCGGAAACATAATGATGATGTGTGTGCCAGGCTGTGAGCTAAGCATTTCCTACCTAGCACGCTGTCTAATCTTTGCAACAGCCCCAAGGACTAGGTTGTTATTTCACATTTATCTATATGTATACCCTAGTTCACAATGAAAAAACTAAGGCACAGAAATGCCAAGAAACCAGCCCAAGGAAGTGGCAGAATAGCATGCCCTGCCTGCCTCAGCCTTCCTTATATGGTTCACCCTCCCCAGTCCATTAGCCAGTGCAGTTTGGAATATGCTAGCTTCAGGATCTAGTTTTCCTGCCTTCACCCCAGCTTCAGGAGGGGCTGGGACAAGATCTGTACTAGCCTGCACACAGGCTTCAGCCTCCCGTAGACTCTCAGCTGACTTGGCTTCCTGCCCACTCAGTTGTCTTTCTCTTCCAGGCCTCAGGTCTACCCTGAGTCCTTCGCTGGGTCCTGTCTCTTCCGTGCAGGTCTCGACCATGACCTGTTGCTGGCTGGGGTCTCCCTTCAGCCAAACGGATACGCCTTCCCTCTACAATTAGGACACTTGATACATATCTTTTTAGTGCCTCCCATGTCCCAGACTCCATTTTAGGCAGTGGAAACATGTGAACAGGATTGAGTCCCTGATCTACAGGAGATTAGATATTCATTTTTTTTTTTTTGTCTTTTTGCCTTTATCTAGAGCCGCACCCATGGCATATGGAGGTTCCCAGGCTAGGGGTCTAACAGGAACTGTAGTTGCCGGCCTTCGCCACAGCCACAGCAACGTGGGATCCGAGCCGCATCTGCAGCCTACACCACAGCTCACGGCAACGCCGGATCCTTAACCCACTGTGCAAGGCCAGGGATCGAACCCGCAACCTCATGGTTCCTAGTCGGATTCGTTAACCGCTGAGCCACGACGGGAACTCCTAGATATTCATTTTTTAAAACTTTTTTTATTTCAGTAAATCTTTAAAGAACACTTACCATGTGACATGAAGTGTAGACGTTTGTATTATTGTGGGTGAGGAGAACAGATGTTCAACTAGCCCACGAGTACAGGAAGCTATTTTACACATTGATAGGGGTCGTGGTGAGACATAGTTGGGACATGTGACAGAATAGCAGGTGGGAGCAGGTGGGAGCCTCATGCAGGTAGGACGGTTGGGAATGGCCCAGTGGAGGAGGTGGCATGTCAGGTGGCAGATGCTGGTCATTCTATGCACAAGGGGCAGAAGGAACAGCTAGGAAACAGCTTCTTGGCAGGACTGACCTTAGACCATTGAACAAAATGGTTGGGGTTAGAGCCTCGAGGAATGGCAGAGAGAATGGAACTTCTTGGGCTGGGGGGTGGCAGCAAGACCTGCTAAGGACCCTTCAGCCACGAAGAGGATGTGGATGTCATTGTATGTAGATAGAGGAGACACGGGAGAAGTCATCAGTGTGATTTGATTTGGGTTTGTCCTCTTCCCATGGGTCTCACGAGCAGCAGGGTCTCCTCTCAGACCAGACCCACAGACACCCACCTACACAGAGCTGGAACTTTGCTGCTGGGACTCAGTTTTCTGGTAGTGTCTTTCGGATTTTCTTTGTATGTCATCTGCAAATAGTAACAATTTTACTTCTTTTCTAATTTGGATTCCTGTTATTTCTTTTTCTTCTCTGATTGCTATGGCTAGGACGTCCAAAACGATATTGAATAAAAGGGAAGAGTGAGCATCCCTGTCTTGTTCCTGATCTTAAAGGAAAAGCTTTCAGCTTTTCACCCTTGAGTATGCTGTTAGCATTCCTGCTGGGACTTGATCCCCCACCCCCTCCTGAGAGTCATTCAGACCTAACTCAGCTCTACAGGGTCCTGGCCCCATATCATCCTCTTTCCTCCAGCTGCTCATCTATGATAGATATTGGGCCTTCGTTGAGTCACATTCATTTTCATAGGAAAAAAAAATGAAGGGAAGATAATTAGAAGCCCAATGATTCCTTTATGCTCCTGAGTGCTTGTAGGCAACTGGACTGCTTAGCTGAGGCTGAAACGATACCCATGCCCAACATCATTGTAAAATGCATAGGAAGGCTTGGTGCCCAGTGTGGACAAAGTTTCACTGACTCCACCCAACTGTGAGCTCGTCATCTCTAACCTAACACACAGACAGCCAGGTGATATTAGATCCTGAGCAGCCACCATATCAGAAACAATCCACAAATGGCTTTACAGCCCATGAGATAGGGTGCTGGACAATCCTAGCCCAGAGGAAAGCAGCAGTTTGATGGGTTTGAAGCCCTGCAATGAAACATTAGGGCCGTCTGAATAAACTGAGCAAGTCAAGGAACTGGAATCAAGAGGAAAGGAAAGGCAAGCATCCTCGGATCTTGCCCCTGGGGTCTTTCATGTCATTTATGGCAATAAGTTATCTAAGGAAGAAAAAACCCAACTTTTTTCTTGTTTGTTTCCTCTTTGAACTGAGAGTTTTTCCAAAAGGTTCCAATTTATCTTTGATTCCGTAGTTGCCAGTGATAGCATTCAAAGGCCTTCAGGGTAACAGGTGCATTTCAAATGAGTGGAAATAACAAATAAATTGGATCCAGGATTTACAGCATTAGCAATGTCTTTGTTCTCTTGCGTCAAAGCCTGGCTTATGGACAGCACAGCTACACAGCCCACAGGAGCCCAGGGAGACGGAGGGCAGGGGGTACTGCTGAGGGGGGAGGAGGGGGAAGAGATGGGGGGCAGGCAGACGAGGACCACTGAGTCTCTGTATGCAGCTCCTCAGGACATACTCCAGGCTCTGTCTCCAAAACACCACTGGCATCCTTCCTCTTTCCTCCATCCCTGCTGCCTGGTCCAAGTCACCCTTAGCACTTAAAGAGTCATTTGCTGGCTCCCCTCATTTCTCTTTGCCCCTTCAATCCATTTTCTACACAGCAGTCAAATAATCTTTTCAAAACACACAGCTCATCATGTGACTCCAGCTTAAAACCCTTCCAGAGCTTCCTGTGGTGTTTAGGATAACCCACCCCTGCAATGCTGTATCCTAGAAGTCTGTGCAGGGCTGATCCTGCCTCGATCTCCCCACTGTCCTCTATCCTCCAGTGTGATGGGCACTTTCTAGGGTGGTCCCTGAGATCTCAGCTTCCAGTCATTCCTGCCTTTGTGGGATCCCTTCTCCTCGATGTGAGCCAGACTTAGAGACTTGCTTCTAATGAAGAGAAGGCAGCAAAGCTGGTGGAGATTGAAACCAGGTCCTTCCTCAGTTAAGCTTTTAGATAAATGCAGCCTTTGAGAGACCCTGAAACCCAGGCCTCACCTAAGCTGCACCTGGACTACTGACCTAATGTTGTTGTTTGAAGTGCTAAGTATTGGGGGCAATTTGTTACACAGGTCTGGACAGCTAATGTATCCAGCCAACGTTTTTTTCTTTTAGCCTATAGGGCAGTACTGTCTTCCTTGTCTCAGGGCCCCCCCACACTCTACCCTTTTCTGAAATGCTCCACCCTACCCTTTATATGGCTGCATGTTTTCCATACTTTCTTTTTAGGCTAAGATGTCACTTTCTCAGAGAGGTCACCGGATCACGCCATTTTTTTTTTTTTTTTTTTGCCTTTTGTCATTTTAGGGCCACACCCGCTACATGTGGAGGTTCCCAGGCTAGGGGTCTAATCAGAGCTGTAGCCGCCGGCCTACACTATAGCCACAGCAACACAGGAGCAGAGCCGCATCTGCAACCTACACTACGGCTCATGGCAATGCCGGATCCTTAACCCACTGAGCAAGGCCAGGGATCGAACCCGCAACCTCATGGTTATTAGTCGGATTCATTAACTGCTGAACCACGATGGGAACTCCAGGATCATGCCATTTAGTATTCACCCACCCACGAGTATTCTTTAATAACTTTTAGCTCTTTGATTCCCTTCGTAGATCTCACCATGGTTAGTAATTATAAATTATTGATATATGAACCAAATGACTCTCTCCCTTCTATATGGATGGATGAAGCACGGATGGACAGATGGGTGGATGGATAGATAGTAGGGGGTGGATGGATGGATGGAGAGGTGGATGGATGGATGGATAGTAGGGTGGGTGGATGGAGGGCTGGATAGTTGGATAGATGGATGATGGATGAGGAGGAAAAGGTGCCACATAGACATGCTGGTGTGTGTTCAGAGGAAGCTGGCCAATACAGCAAGAGGAAGTTGCTATATTGGGAAGGTTTTAACTTACAGCGGGGGTTGGCAACTGAAGTTTAATTGGAACATCGCCCTATCCATTTTTTTTTTCATACTGTCTATAGCTTCTTCCACACTAAAAAGGAGCTGGGCAGTCAAGCCCATGACAGTGTGACCTGGAAGCTTAAAATAGTTACCGTCTGGAAATAGTTACAACTTTTCAGGAAAAGTTGGCCGACTTCTGACGTAGGGGTGGGTGGGGGGAGAATCGTCAAGAATTGTTAGAAGTAGAATCTATGTTGTCCCATGTGGCTTCACAGGGGTAGAAGACGGGACTAACGAGTGAGAAAGAGAAAAGTGTGGGCTCAGCAGGAGACAGAATACCCTCAGAATCAGAGCTGCTCCCGAAGTCTGTTTCCCTGAGAGGCAGTGAACACTCTGTCTCGGAGGTATGCAAGGAGAAACTGCAAAACCACTTTCCAGAACACTGTAAAGATATTTCAGCAGTGCCTAGACGACTGGTCAAGGATTCATGGTTTCTTAACCTGTTTGTGTCATGAACTCCTTTAGAAGTCAGATGAAACCTAAGCACCACTTCTCGGAATTGCATTTAGGAATGCACACATAGTATACATAGAATTATAAAGGAAACCTACATCAAAATACAGAGACAAAAATTTGTAATAGAACAATATGTCTGTGCTTTTTAACTGACATGTTAAATAACAGTATCCATTGATGGTCTGCAGTAACTTTAAAGCAGAAATGAGTATCAAGTAGGAGTCAGCAAACTACGGTCCACAGGCCAAGTCTGGCCCACAACTTGTTTTTTTTTTTTTTGGTCTTTTTGCCTTATCTAGGGCCTCATGCGCGGCATATGAGGTTCCCAGGCTAGAGGTCTAACAGGGGCTATAGCCACCGGCCTACGCCAGAGCCACAGCAACGCGGGATCCGAGCCGCGTCTGCAACCTACACCACAGCTCATGGCAAGGCCAGGGATCGAACCCGCAACCTCATGGTTCCTAGTCGGATTCGTTAACCACTGAGCCACGACTGGAACTCCCCACAACTTGTTTTTGTAAACAAAGTTTTACTGAAACACAGCTACTTCCATTTGTTTACATATGAAGGCTGCTTTCATGCTACACAGTGTAGTTGATTAGTTGAGACAGCAACCATATGGGGGACAACACCAAAAATATTTACTACCTGGCTTTATACAGAAAAGGTTTGCCAACTTCTAGCATAAGGGACTTTCAAAATATCTGCAACACTGTAACACAGTATGAAAATACCTGGAATTTCTGTTAGTGATATGACTACAGGTACGACGAGCGGTATTGAAGTTTGTTTTGAAAATCACATTGAGAGGCAAAGGAAGTTTCTGGTAAAGGTGAAGTGACGAGTGCTGGGGAGGGGGAAGGAGTGAGTGCTTAATGAATATGGGGTGATGAAACGTTCTGGAATAGTTTCCATTGGGGTGGTGAAAAGTTCTGGAATAGGGATGGTTAATACTGTGAACATACTCAATGCTCCTGAATTGCATACTTTAAATTGGTAAAAATGGTAAATTTCATATCTTGTGTTTCTTACTGCCAAAAAAAATGCACTAAAAAAAAAGGTGGTAAGTTTTTTCCACCCATGTTCATGGACTCCCTGAATTCCAACCACAAAATCCAGGTAAAAATCTAAGTATATTCCAGGAGTCTAAGTTCTTCTCTCTCTCTCTCTCTCTCTTTTTTTTTTTTTTTTTTTTTGCTATTATAGTCACTTTATTTGCCTTTTGTTTTTCCTATTGAAGTAAATTATTTACAGTCTTAGTTCGAGTTAGCTTGTCTCTCATACTCTCCCATGCATCTGCAGACCTCAAACTCTCCGCCATCCCACTCCCTCCCCCTTCCTCCTTGGCAACCACAGGTATGTGCTCTATGTCTGTGAGTTTGTTACTATTTTATAAATAGGTTCATTTGGGCCGTATTTTAGATTCCACATATAGGTGATATCACACGGGGTATTTGTCTTTCTCTGACTTACTTCCCATTGTATGAGAATCTCTGGTTATATCCATGTTGCTGCAAATGGCAATATTTCATTCCTTTTTATGGCTGAGCAGTGTTCCATTGTATGTATATACCACATCTTTCTTACCCATTCATCTGTCGGTGGACATCTAGGTTGTTTCCATATCTTGGCTATTGTGAATAGTGCCATGATGAACACAGGGGTGCATATATCTTTTTGAATTACAGTTTTGTCCAGATATATGCCCAGGAGTGGGATTGCTGGATCATATAGCCATTCTGTATTTAGTGAGGAACCTCCATACTCCAGAGAAACACTCAGGTCATGGACTGGAAAGTGGAATTAGATGCTGAGGTGTGACAGAAAAGCAAGAGGCTGATGTCCCGGGGAGGGAAGGAGAGGGACAGAGCCCACTTCCAAGTCCCTTAGGCACACAAGCCAGGATGGAGCAGGTGGTTCTGTCACTGGGGTGGCCCAGGGAAGTACAAGAAACAGGAAATCTCCTACCCCACCTCGGGAGCCCGGGAACTAGGGACAGGAGGCCCCACGGGTCCCTTCTGGTGATGCTCGGGGTTTGTATGCTGCCTGCTGCGCGGTTGCACTCAGACCTCAGTTACACTCAGGGCTCCGAGCGTGCAGGGAGCATATGAAAAGCCAAAGTCTGAGCCCGCAGCCTGGGAAGGCAGAGGCCTCAGATGCCCTGTGAAGGCAGGATGCCTAATTGTGGAACTCAATTCTGTTTTCATAGGAATCAATTTGGAGGGATTTTCATTTTCAATTATTCAACAACATCCAATTTTCCCTTCACACCTCGGCGAGACAGGAGGAGAGAAATTGCATATGTCAATCACCCCTGAAAGCTGCTGACCAGCCTGGAGTCAGCCCCAAGGAGGGAGCGTGAGCCTGGAACGTGCGCTGGCTTTTCCGAGACAAATGGAGACAACAGATGGCCTTTTGCCCCAGACGCCAGGACACTGTCTGGCGCTCGTTCCCCTTGTCAAGGAGGGAGACAGACAGTCTTCATGCTGGCAGGAGTGACATGCTCGCTCGGGGGACCGAGGAGGGCAGCAGCCCCCGAACAGTGTCTCTGCCCCGGTTCACCTAGTGTCACGGAGGGAGGGCCCGTCCCAAGTCCTTGGAAACAACAGGAAATGGTGGTTCGGACTCTGGAGCCGCCTCCTAACATCCCCATAACCCTGAGACAATGAATGCAGTCATTCTCAGCCTTGGCTTCATACCCCTTAATGCGGAGGTGAGCCCCTCCAGCTCCGGGGCACAGACGGGTTAGGGAACTCGCCCAAGTTTCCGTAACCGGTTAGTGGCAGAACCTGGAGCCAAAGCCAGAGTCTGGCCGCTGAACCTCCAGTCCCATCACTCGCAAACCCTAGTGCCTACTCTGTGCCAGGCATGTGCTGGCAAATGAGAACCAGGTAAGTGGGTGTTCGTCCAGTTGTGGCCCTTTACATGCCAGGGGCTCCACTGCCCTCCAGGACCCTCAGTGAATTGGGAGAGGCAGATGCGTAAGGGGATGGGTGCTGAGGGGGTTAAATGTGCTAAAGGGGGAACGCTGAGCGGAGCGCAAGATGGGGTCTCACCAGCAATAACAACAACAACAACAACAGTAGTAGCAGTAATAGTAGGGCAGTCGATATTCTTATTTACTCTGTGCCTGGTGTTCTTTTCAGTGCTCTAAAGCCTTGCACTAGATCTTTACAATTTTTGTGATAGAAAAGGTATTGTGGGGCCCATTTTACAGATGAAAGAACTGGAAGCAGAGGCCAAGTTACTTGTCCGAGGTCTCACAGATCATAGGAAGACAAGCCAGAATTTCTAGCTAGGGAATCTGGCTCCGGAGACCACATTTTTAACCAGTATCTTAGACAATGTGCGCAATCCCTCTGCTCCCCCCCGGCCCACCCGCTGCAATGAATAAGCACGTGTTGGGTTGAACTGACCAGGACCGGCTGGGAGGGCAGATGGTCTGGCAGCCATGAGGCCAAGAGAATAATGGGGACCCACTGCCCCTCCCCAGCTTGGGTGGATGATGTGCTGACTGGCTGTGGCCGCGGGCTTCAGCACCTGAGGTGGCTCTCCTGTTATCTCTGAGGCCAGGTGAGCGGGAAGTGCCAGCAGTCTGCTGAAAGGAGCTTTCACCCTCTCTGAGCAATGGCGTTGTCCTGTGGGGGTGGGCTTCAGGTTGGGCGGGGGTTGCAGAGATCCTGGTGGGTGCATCTCTGAGCAGTGGGTCCACAGGAGAGGAAGGAGGGAGAAGCTAGCTGGGCTAATAGCCCACAAGGGCCCTCCCCTCTCCCCCATTAGTCAGTTCTGTGGCCCCAGGGCCTGCCTGGGGCAGGTGGGCTCACAGATGGCTGCGATGATGGACTATCTTAACCATGTGGGACTTTGGGGCCAAAGGTTAAGAAAACTGTCCTTTAGAGAGGGGACAGTGCTCCCTGAAGTTGGGACCAAGGTTTCCTCTGATTAAGAAATGGCTGTCAAAGAGAGGGCTGGAGGCAGACAGCTGTGTTTAACTGTCTGATCCACTTAAGACCCTGCGAGGCTGGGAGAGCCCAGGAGACAGACGGGGACATGGTGTCACTGGGATGCTGCTAGAGTCACAGGCAATGATTCAGGAGGCTGCTGCCCGCTCTCGAGAGGAGGGATTTCACATCTTTCTCATAGGAACACACTCCTCTTCAGGTGCCCCTGCCAGCTGACCAGCAAGCCTGGCATCCAAGCCAGGGAAGAAATGTGTGGGGTTGGTGGTGCAAAAGCCTTCCGGGATGTCTCCCTTCCCTGCTGCCTGCAAGCCTGATGGGGCGTCTTTCCTCAAGCCGATGCTCGGAACACAGTCCTGCCACCAGTCAGGGGCCATGCGGAGGCTCCCTCCTGGCCCCACCTGCTCCCCTGATGCTTCCCCCCACCTCCCCGCCTCTCAGACTGATGCTGCAGGCAGTCAGATCCCTTTAGCAAAGTGCCTGCACCCTGTGGCTGCATCTTAGTACCATGCAAGGCATTGAAGACAAGGCTGAGAAAGGCAAGGTGACAAGGTGGTGAAGAGAACAGACTTCCAGCTTGGGCTGTGGCTGAAGTGGTGACCACGGGTAGGTGTTTTAATCCCATGAGCCCCAGATCCCTTGTCTGTAAAGTGGGTTAACAGCTACTGCTCCACAGAGGTAGCAGAAAGAGAGAGTGTGAATCCATAGGATGGGGCAGAAGCCTGGTCCTCTTAACTGACGAGCTGATGAGCTCTGGATTAAGTTACCTGGAGGCTATGATGACATCTCTCCTCACCAGAACTCCAAGTCCAGTGGAACGATTGGTTTCTGTACAAGTAACTTCAACTGAGTGTGATGGAACCAGAGATAAATGGAAAGGCCAGCCTTCTCTGGTAGAGCCATGAAGGAAATGAGGAGGTGATAGTTAAGAGATAAAGTCAGCCCTCATGGCAGAGAAAACTTACTGGTCATTTCTGTGGCACCAGGGCCTGCCTGAGGCCAGATCTAGCACATAGAAGAAGTGCCCAAAACATATCTACGGAGACAAGTCTTAAAGGACACACCAAGCTTCACCAGGCAGACACAGCATATGGAAAGGGCATTCCAGGCAGAGGGACCTTGTGGGCAGCTACATGGAGACAGAATCCGATAAGATGTCAGGTAGGTCCGCCTTCGTGGGACATTGGGCTCCTGAGGGGTGAATGGCAGAAGGCAGGGCAGCAGGAGTCCGGGCTCCAGCTCAGAGGGGCTTGGTTTCCAAATAGTCTGCATTACTTCTACAGGCAAGGCGGAGCTTCTGTGGGGTCGAACCAAGACATGGTCTGATGAGGTGAAGCTTTGCAAAGACCCCTCTGGGGCAAAAGGCGGGGCACAGCCAGAAGCAGAGGAGTCCCAAGGGGAAGACACTGCAAAGTTCCCAGGGCAGGAGGGTGGCCAGTGAATGGAAAGAAAGCAGAAGAGGGGAGGGTACAGGCTGGGGTTCAGGAAGATTCAAGGGGGAATAAAGACAGGGAAGGATGGGACTGCAGGCTCAGCCATGGAAAGGTGGGACGAGGGAGAGATGAGTCCAGGATGATGTGTTTGGTGGATGAAGAGGGCTGACAAGGCTGGGGTCATGGGCAGGGGGCAAGGGGGCAGGAGTCTCTGGGGAAGCCCTTGAGTCCTACTCTGTGCTCCCTCCCCAAAGCGAGCAGAGGAAAATGTGCTAGAAATGGACTTTGACCGTCTCCCATCCAGAGGTTCTGTGTGTCTTCAAAAAAGGGCTTCAGAAGACGTGTCTAGCATGGTGTCTGACTGTGATTGGTGCCCAAGAAGTCTGTTGACTGAGTGAAGGAATGTAGAAGCTCCTGTGTTGTTTATAAGTCTCCCAAAAGCAGGAACCAGGGCTCCCAATGTCCCCTTACATGTGGAATTTGAGAGCCATAGGATGCAGGCACTTGCAAGGCATGACTTACAGTGAAATTCAGGCTCCCCTCCTTGGACAGATTACCTCCCCTCTGTGAGCCTCTGTTTCCCCGCATGCACGATGATGATGGGTCAGTCACCTGGAGGCATCACTGAGCCAGATATGGAAGCCACACCACACATGGCCTGGCTCAGCTGCTGTTCAATAATTGGTAATGATGCTAGTAATGGTGACAATTCCAGTGATTTGCTGCTACTATCGATCTGGATGATGAGGAAGATTATTTAACATCTTCATCCATCACTTCTCTGCTTAAAACCCATCAAAGGTCCCTCTGATCTCAGTTAAGGATCTGGCCTTGTCACTGCAGCAGTTGGGGTTGTCGCTGTGACTGGGGTTCGATCCCTGGCCTGGGAGCTTTCATATGCTGTGGGCATGGCCCAAATGCCCCACAAGTCAAGCAAACAAACAAAGAAACAAACAAAACAAAAGTTCCTATTGCTTTCATGATAAAGACAAATACTTAAAATGGTCCACAAGACCCACTACTATATGATTCCTGCTTGCATTCTGGCCCCAACTTGATGAACTCCCTCTCTCTCTCCCTGTCTCTTTCTCTCTTTCTCAAATGCTCACACACACACACACACACACACACACACACACACACACACGACCTAGCAGGACACCCAACTCTGATTATAAAGTAGGGAGGAAGAACAGGAAAGGGGGCGTCCTTGGCTGAACCCAAAATGGAATTTGGAGCCCGCTTTCTGTGGGATTTACTGATAGGTGGGTGGATCTCCAACCCAGGGTGTTCACTTGCATGGGAGGAAGAGATACTGTGAAAAGAAATATTTTTTTCTTGGATTCCCAAGAAAGAAGACAACACAGAGAAGGTGGAATGCTATTTTTCTCAGCTTGGATCTTGGGATAAAGAACTGCAGCAAAAACAGCTTCAGATAGGAGATGAAGCTTTCATGAGACACTGTGGAATTTGGGGTTCGGGTGGCATGGTTTGGGGGCCCGGTTGACCCATCTGATGAAGAAGAGTTGGTCTTGTCTCCTCTACAGAGAAAAACATGTTGCTTCAGCTAATGAGGCTCAAAGGTACATGAAGGGCTTTCTACCTTCAGGTACCAGGAATCAGGGAAGCCTTCCTAGATGAGGTGGTAATAGGGCTTAGATGAATCGGTAGGCCGCGGTAAAAGTGTGTCTGAACACTTCAGCTGCTCTGACATCCCAGTACTTTGAAACCTAAGGATGCAGCAGGTGAAACAAAATGGAGACGTATGAAGAAGAGCATCTTTAAGGAAATCCTGGGTGTGGATGGTGGGTGCTGCTTTGCAAATCAGAACCAAAACTTCCCGTCTGCCCAGAGCACCTACAAGAAGAACTAGAGGCTCACACTGGAGGCTCATCCCAACAGCCATTGCAAGAGCCTGTCCCACTGACTGAGCTGTCCCCTTCCCAACCCAAAGGTCCCACAAGCCACACACCTAAGAGCTGTGATATCCAAACAATTCCAACAGATTTTAACCAATTGTGATATCCATGCAGTACTCAGACCAGAACCCGGGCCCCAGTCGCAGGCCCCCAGCCCTGCCCCCACTGGAGTTCATTACTGAGCACAGCATCAGTGCTCTCGGCAGCATCAATTTCTCCAGGCTCCACGGTTTCCTGAGAAGGGATAATAAATGTGTTCGGAAGCGTGGGGTGATTTATTAAAGTGCATTGTATTGCAATGGTTTTACAAGAAGATTAATTTTTAATAAAGAAACCTATTACCTCACTCTTTGAGGACCTTCACACACCTAAGAAAAATGATCCTCTTTGCCTCTGAGGAAGCAGCTGTGGCTTCTTTCCTGGAACACGGTCCACTTTGCTCTCTTCAGGCTCCTCCTGAGAGAGGAAGATGGACTTTCTGAGTGGGGTCCAAACAGAATCCAGGCCTCTTTTTGGTCCATTAGTGACCGAATGCCCATTTTTCAGCCTCTTTTCTTAGCCACTTTGGCTTGGGTTTCTGGTCAGCAGAGCCATCCCTGCTCTAATCATGAGAAGTGGTTCAGAGCAGATGAAGGACAAGACCCCCAATGCCCAAGGCCAAGGCTTGCTGCTGACCACTGGGGAATTTAAAGGAGACCCACACGTGATTAAAACATCAGAATGCAAGTCAGGAATAAGTAAAAAGAACTAAGCAGACTTGTACACAAGTGGACAGGATGACAGGCTTGGAGTCACTACACTCCACCATTCACAACCTCTGTGACCTTAAGCAGGTTACATGACCTTGGGCCTGAATTTCCCCATCTGTGAAATGGGCATGGATGGAACTGAAGGAAGGATCCAGTGAACTGAAACAAAGCAGGTTCTCGGCACAGAATCTACATTTGTTGTGCTGTTCTGCTGTTGATGGTCTTGAGAAGAAGAGAGAAAAGGCTGGTGAGGTTTGGACTCAGGGCAGGGGGTGATCTTTTCATAAGTCAAAGGCTTTTTAGGGAATAAAATTCCTTCATCCCTTCTTCACTAGGAAAAGCATCAGGAAATGCGTGTACACAATTTGCCAAAGAGACTTCGGTCAAAGCTGAGAAAGGACAGTCAGGGGATGTGGTCCAGAGCCAGTGAGGGGCCTGACAGTCAGAGTCAGGCAACCAAGAAGGGGTATGGAGAGTTCTTCTCGAGAATTTCATTTTGTTTTGTTTCATTTTTACTATTTTTTATTTTTAAAAATTTATTAAGTTAAAAAAAAATTTTTTGGCTGTACTCACAGCACACGGAAGTTCCCAGGCCAGGGATCGAACCAATGCCACAGTTTCAGCCTGTGCCACAGCTGCTGCAACACCAGATCCTTAGCCCACTGCACCACAGAGGAAGCTCCTCTGGAGGAATTTAAATACAGGAAGTGCCCTCTGGCAAGAGTAATGACATGGTAGTTGACTTGGAGACAGAAGGTAGGTCATTGAAATCTATTACTAGTGCTGCTGCTGTTGTTGTTGTTGTTACCATTATTAATGTTTAATTAAGCCACTTTATTCAAAAACTAGTTGAGAATCTACCATGGGCTAGAATTCCATCTACTGTCATTCCAGGGACCGAACTCAACTGCAAATACCTTTAATTACACATAATGGGCTTCATTCGTATGGGGCTCAGGGTCAGAACAAATCACTGAAATTCCCAATGATACTGGATCCAAATAATGAAATACCAGTAGTAGCTAATATATATTAAGTACTTGGTCTATGTTAGACACTATACTAAGTATTTGATATATTAGCTCATTTAATCCTCAGGATAACTCTGCAAACTCATAACATGAAGGAACTATTTGAAAATCACATATCTGATAAAGGATCAATACTCTATAAAGAACACTTAAAACTCAATAAGAAGAGTGGCCTATTCTGATACCTAATATAAATGGAATTCTGTAACACGTGGCCTTTCACGCCCGGCTTCTCTGAGTGAGCATAATCTGTCCACGCCATAATTGTGGCGTGTATCAGTATTCCATTCCTTTTTATGATTAAGTAACACTCTGCTGTATGACGAGACTATACAGAGTCAAAATGCAAATTAGTTGTTGCCAGGGGTACAGAGTTTCTGTTTGGGGTCTGGAACCAGAGTGGTAGTGGCTGCACGACATTGTGTATATACTTTATACCATTGAATTGCATGCTTTAAAATGGTTTAACAACAACGGAAAAAAAAATCCCAGTCGAAAAATGGGCCGAAGACCTAAATACACATTTCTCCAAAAAACACATATGGATGGCCAGCAGCACAGGAAAAATGCTCAACATCATTACTTATTAGAGAAATGCAAATCAAAACTGTAATGAGGTATCACCTCACACTGGCCATCATTAATAAGCCTGTAAATAACAAGCGCTGGAGAGGGTGTGGAGAAAAGGGAACCCTCCTACACGGTTGGTGGGAATGTAAATTGGTAAAAAACACTATGGAAAACAGTATGGAGTTTCCTTGGAAAACAAAATATAGAACTACCGTATTATCCAGCAATCCCACTCCTGGGCATATATCCAAATAAAACTTTCATTCAAAAAGATACATGTACCTGTATGTTCATTACAGCACTACTCACAATATCCAAGACATGGAAATAACCAAAATGCCCATCAACAGATGAATGGATTAGGAAGATGTGGTATATATACACAGTGGAAACTACTCAGCCATAAAAAGAATGAAATAATGCCATTTGCAGCAACATGGATGCAACTAGAGATTCTCGTATTAAGTGAAATAAGTCAGAGAGAGAAGGACAAATACCATACGCTATAATTTATACGTGGAAGCTAAAACATGGCACAAATGAACCTGTCTTAGAACAGAGACAGACTCACAGACATGGAGAGCAGATTTGTGGTTGCCAAGAGAGAGTAGGGAAGGAGTGGGATGAATGGGAGTCTGGGGTTGTTAGATACAAATTATTACGTTTTTTTTTTCCTTTTTATGGACACCGGACCTGTACCTTATGGACGTCCCCAGGCTAGGGGTCGAATCAGAGCTACAATTGCCAGCCTATGCCACAGCCAAAACAACACCAGATCTAAGCATCTGTGACCTACACAGAAGCTCACAACAATGCTGGATCCTTAACCCATCGAATGAGGCCAGGGATCAAACCAGCAACCTCATGGATACTAGTCAAGTTCTTAACCCAATGAGCCACAACAGGAACTCCCAAACTATTACATTTAGAATGGATAAGCACTGAGGTCTACTGTACAGCATAGGGAACTATATCCAATCTCTTGGGATAGAGCATAATGGAAGACAGTATGAGAAAAATAATGTGTGTGTGTGTGTGTGTGTGTGCATATGAATGAGTCACTTTGCTATACAACAGAAATTGGTAGAGCATTGGCAATCAACTATAATAAAAAACTTTTAAAATAAATACATAAATATTAGAAAAAAAGTTTTAAAAGGTATCTTGCCACAATAAAAATAACTCAATAGGAAGAAAATAAACAACCCAAATGTTACTTATTTATTTAATAAAATTTATTTTATTTTGTTTTGTCTTTTTTGCTATTTTAGGTCCACACCCACGACATAGTGAGGATCCCAGGCTAGGGGTTGAATTGGAGCTACAGCTTACAGCCTACGCCACAGCCACAGCAGCTCAGAATCCAAGCCACGTCTGCGACCTACACCACAGCTCACAGCAACACTGGATCCTTAACCCAGTGTGTGAGGCCAGAGATCAAACCCACATCCTCATGGATCCTAGTCAGGTTCATTAACTGTTGAGCCACAAAGGGAACTCCCACGACCCAAAATTTAAAATTGGCAAAAGATTTGAACAATGACTTCACAAAGGATGAGAGTATATAAATGGCAAATAAGCAAGTGAAAGATTCCTAACATTGTTAGCCATTAAGGGAATGAAAACTAAAACCGCAGTGAGACTAGTTCACCCCTATTAAAGCGTCGAAAAATTAAAAATACTAAACACACCAATGTCAGTGAGGATGTGAGGAACTAAATGCCCACGTGTTACTGGTGAGAAAAAAAAATGTAAAATTGCTTCAGAAATAAGTTTGGCAATTTCTTTAAAAGTTCAGCCTTCACCTACAAACAATCCAGCCATGTCACCTAGCTATTCACCCAGGAGAAACGAAAGCACAAGTCCACACACCAAGACTACACACATGTTCACATCAGCATTGTCAGCAAATGCTCCCAAACTGGAAACAAACGAAATGTCCATCATTTGGTAAACAACATGTGGTACATCCATTCAGTGGACTACTACTCAGCAATGCAAAGAATGCAATACCAGCACAGGCAACAACATGGGTGAACCCCAAAACCATTACAGTAAGTGTCCAGGTGCTAAGGACAACACACTTTTTATCCAACTTATATAAAATGCCCCCAAAGGCAAATTCATAAAGATGGAAATCAGATCAGTAGTTTCCTGAGGCTTCAAAGTTGCCTGGAGCTAGAGGCTTGGGGAGTGGAAACTGACTGCAAACGGAGTATTTGGGGGCTGTTGGAGAAGTTCTAAAACAGGATTGTGGCGACTGCTGCAGAATTCCATAAATTCGCTAAAAATTGTGGCATCCTATACAAATAATAGGTGAATAGCACAGTATGTCAATTATATCTCAGTACAAAAACAGTATGTACTACATGATTTCATTTATACAAAATTCTAGGAAGTGCAAATAGATCTAGAGAGTCCAGAAGCCGATCTGTGGTTGCCTGAGGAGGCCGGGCACAGGGACTGATGGGTATTTTCATTGTTTTGATCGTGACGATGGTTTTAAAAGTATATGCAAATGTCCACACTTACCAGATTGCACTCTTTAAATACATGCAGTTTTTTGGGTGTCAGTTATACCTCAATGAGTCTCTTTTTTACTGAACTATAGTGGGTGTACGATACTGTGTTTGTTCCAGGTGTATAGCCTGAAGGTATAAAGTGATTCAGATTCTCTTTCCTTATAGGTTATTATAAGTTATTGAACACAGTTCCCTGTGTTATGTAGTAAATCCTTATTTGTCTATTTTATGTATAGCGGTGCATATCTGTTAATGCAAATCTTTTTTTTTTCCAAAGGAGGAAATGCTCCCAGCTGAGGGCAAACTGATTTTTCATGGCTATCACCTTTTACAAGCACACCTATGACTCAGAAGCAAGACACCAGGGGTGAGGCTCAGTGTTTATTAATCAGTTAACTATGATGAAGTCTCCATCCCAAGAGAGATGGAAATCTGGGTTTATTTTATGTAGATCCTGCTCTTGAGGTCTGATCATACAGAAGAGAGAGTCGCACGGCTGTAAAAAGGTCTACCTTAATGACTGCATTCCAAATTAATTACCACTTTGAAGGCTCCGTCTCCACATAAGGTCAAATTCCAAGGTAATAAGGGCTAGGACATCAACAACTGAATTTTCAGGGGAGGACACAGCTCAGCCTATGACATCCTGTGAGGATACAGGTGTAAAACTAGTAAGGCTGACGGGGATCCAGGAGCCACAGCAAGGAAGGAGAAGGACACTGAAAGAATGGGGAATTCCCTGTGTGACAGGATGCGGAATGGTCTATTGGTGGCGCTGCCTCGGGCAGATGTGACTCCAGGAAATGCTGATCGGTCCAGTTCCTGCTTCTCCAGCATGTGGCCCAGACCAGCCAGCCTGGCATCATCGGGGAGCTTGTTAGAAATGCAAGTCTCTGGCCCCCGGCCTCAGACCTGCTAAACCAGCCCACACAGTCAGAGGTGTTTCCTGCTCATGTTCAAGTCTGAGAAGCTCTGAGCTAGACTCTCACCTTCTTCCCAGCTCCCTCCCCTACAGAAGCCAGGATTTCCAGAACTGATCCCTGTTCAGAAGCCCCCTCCCCAACTTTGTTCCATCTTCATTTATACACTTGTGTGGTTACCTATGCAATTAAGTTATACAAAGACTCTAAGGAGTTCTATTGCTATTAGCAAACTGGTTTGCACCCAATCGATTTCCTGGTTGTGCAAATGTGCTCAGTAATGACCCCTTGTCATGGAAGTGAGATTAGCCCAGAATCCCAGCTCCACCTTGCTCAGCCAGGCAGCCCTCAGAGACGACCCTGGAGGAGCCCGCTCACAGAGGGTCCTGGCCCCGTGGTCTCCCAAAGATGCTGCCAAATGATGAAGGAGATGCCAGGAGAAGAGCTCTTAAACTGAGGACCGGTGGACACGCAGTGGAGGTCCACAGTCCCAATGAAGGGAAAGGAGCCCGCAGCCACCATTGCCCCAAGGCCCATGACGCTGATGGAGGGTGGTTCAGCCACTCGATTTCATGGGAGAGAAAGGAGGTTCCAGACAGTTAAGTCATCATGCCCTCATCACCCAGCAAATAAACAGAGGAGCCAGGACTTGAACCCAGACCACTGATGACAACAGCTGGGTGCCTAACACTCACACCGGGCCCGGCTCAGCCATTGCTGGTGGGGCTCTCGGGGGCAACACAAGTTTCTGCCTGAGGTCTTGCAAAGCTGTTTGTCGATCAGGCCATCCCATCTTTTCCTGGGAGTTCTGCCCCTCACCCCCAGCCCCAGTTAGGAAAGGCTGACTGCTTGGGAAAGTGGCTCTAAGAGGCTCAGAAAGTGCCTTCGGGAGGATCAGCGGGCTGAGGAGTAAGCAGGGCCCCCCAGAGTGTCACTCCCGGGGGGCTGAGCCAGGCCGAGTGCGTCAACATCGCAGCCGCCGCCGCTCATTAGGGAAGCTTATCCCAGGGCATCACTGGCTTTGTTTAGCTTTCAGATCCCATCTCTCCCACTGACTACAGTCCCTGGCAAGGACCTGATTTCCTCATGGAATCTGGACAGACGGTTTCACTCTCAGGGCCTGATTTTAACCCCTGGAAGCCAGAGCAGACTTGCCGCCTGTTGGCCTCCCTCTGGTAGCCAAGGAAGTGAGGGAAAATGAGAGCACATGAGATGGGGGGGGGAGGCAGGTCTGCCAGCAGAGACGGAGGGACCATCTTATCTTTCTAAGCCTTGGGGCCAAATGTAAATAATAATACCAGACCTCCCCTTATCCCCATGGGGATGTCGGCACCTTATACCCACAGTTGTGACCATTTATTGACTCACTGAGAGTCCGGCTGTGCCGGTGTGTGTGCCAGATGAACAGTCCTTATTTGCTGCCCTGGGGCCACGCTCCATGCCGCTCTGTGCCCTGCAAAACTGAACTTTAGGGACTGTAGCGATGGGAACTACTCCCTTCCCCATGGAATCCGGCCGAAGGGAGACAGCACCAGGACGGCCGAAGGCAGGAGGAAGGAGAGGTCAGTGAAGATGCTCCCGACTCCCTCTCTGCTGGAATGCCGGCTGGCCGTGGCTCCACCCTCTCCTGAAGGTCACAGCCAAGTCAGGCGAAGGCTGGCTTCTGGGGACTCCCCTTCTCCCACCCTTGAGGCCAAGGGGCTCCCCACTGTTGCTAGCGCCAGGGCGCTGTCCCTTCCCTCGTGTTTCCTGTAACCCTGCCCCCTCTCTCATAAGCAACCCACCTACTAAACTCTCCTCGAGGCTCCCATTAGTACATGGCATCTGTTTCTGCCAGGGACCCTGACCCCCCCCCAGAATCGAACTTATTGATCCCTAACTCTCAAATATAATTCTAAAGAAGAGGTATTATTAGCTCCCTATTGCAGATAAGAAAACTGAGGCTCGGACCTTAAATCTTCACATAGAGCCCAAGGCCATACACCGACTAATAGAATTTCCAGTGCACGGAGTCTAATTTATATTTGTGACTCGTGAGTCAGAAGCGAATAAGTACTTCTCGAGTAGATGATGAATAAAGGAGGGACTAGACCCACCCAGTCTGACCCTCTCTAATCTAGGGTGTCAATCCAGGCTGTATTCAGGGCTTCGCAAGTGCTTCATCCAAGTTCACAGGCATCACTGTGCACCCGTAACCCCCTGACTCCTCAAGGCCCTGGGCCATTGCTTCCTCTCCAGCTTTCAGGCCAACCCAACATCAGACCAGCTTCCTCTAAGAGCACCATTATTTGAGGAACTCAGTGTTCCCAAAATTGTATTTTTCCACCCCAGAGCCTCCGAGTCAGAACAGCCCTTTGCACTTTATCTACAAAAATTTCCAATATACTGCAGTTTTAGAGGGACTATTAAAAACCTGTCAGAGAAATGCTGGTAATGGCAAAAACATTTCTCAGGGGCCGTCAGTTCCCCCACATATCCATCAGAGCTGCCCTGCACGACAAGGAAATCCTCATTTAGAATGTGTCAATTCTGTTTATTAATGTGGGGAAAACATCTGCTAAGTATGTTTGTCTGGGAGGTGAGCTTGGCAGGAAGCAAGGGCGGCAGAGGCTGTGGCTGCAGAGATGACCCTGGTGTCCAGGCCCAGCTTGCTGAAAGGCCACTGTAGCTAATGAGAACTTGGCCATCACGGCACATGTGGAGGGGGAGGGAAGATGGAGCAAGGTCGGGGGACGACGCAGCATAAAGACAGCAGGCTCCCCCTGGACCACGTGGGATGCAATTCATACTCGGGGTCCACAGCACGTTGACCTGGTCATTTGACCTCATATTTATTAGCTCATGAAATACTCTGGAAACTCCTTACAAAGCTGTGTCGGGCTTCAAAGCCTATCAGAACCAAATAGCTCTGCTTTGGTGTTTCACTAGCCAAAGCCCTTTGGGATTACAGACAAAGGCTCGATCACTACCACTATTAAACTAAGTGTATGTCTTCACATGTGTATGGTTTCATTTGTCTGTTCTTTCATCCATTCATCCATGCATTTGCATGTTTCTGTCTTTCTCTCTCACTTTCTCCATCCACCCATCCATCCGTCCATCCAACCAACCCTCCCTCCATCCTTTCATGTATAAATTTTTGCTTCATTTCTCCTTCTCTCTCTCTCCATCCGTCCAACAATCCTTTCACCAGTTCGTGAATTTACTTCTTTACTCAACTGGTATTAATTGAGCTACTACTCAGTTCCAGACAATATGGTAGTCATGAAGGATAACAAGATGAATCAGACAACACGTCTTTGATTTCTGGGACTTCTGTCTAGAAAGGAAAACAGATATGTACTTGGGTAAAAGGTCCCAGGGAAAATGGAAACAGCAGCAGACCATCTTCAGTACCAGGGAAGGGTTTCCCAGAGCAGATTTCAGAGCTGAATTTTGAAAGACGAGCAGGAGTTTGACAAGCAGGGAAGAGCATGAATTTGGATGGGCCAGGTCATTCCAGGCAGAGAGAGCAGCCTATGCAAAGGCATGGATGTTTGCCCACTGGTGGGAATTGTAAGAGGTGAGGCAGAAGACCAAGAAAGAAAATAAGATGTCTTCTGAAGTCTTAAAACACCTCCATGAAGCAACATAATCATCGTGAAATGTGAGGTCCTGGAAAGGAGAAACATATCCTGTCCAGCTCACCGTATCTTTTCTGTACCTAATACGGTGTCATAAATACAGTAGGAACTCAGTAACTATTTCTAGAATTCTGTCGTTTTATGAATTCAGCCCTGTTTCATCAAGTGCTTAATGAACGTCCACCATGCATGCCCAGGACAGAAACACACATAGTGGGCAGTCATCAACCCCAACAGATCAGGACCGAGCAGTGCCTGGCACAGAGCAGACCCTCTATGACCATCCGTTCAGTGAGAGAATGACTGTCAGGTGTCATGCATGTGCTTC
The DNA here is from genome assembly GCA_004024745.2 of Catagonus wagneri. NCBI lineage: Eukaryota > Metazoa > Chordata > Mammalia > Artiodactyla > Tayassuidae > Catagonus > Catagonus wagneri. Next base: position 4,602,250 of record PVHT021183594.1, read on the forward strand.
ATGTTCATGATGTCATTTTAATGCATACTGCAAATTTACAAGGAAAGTGGTGTTGTTCTCAAGGCAGATGAGGAAACTAAAGCTGGCGGAAATTAAATAACTTGCTTAAGGCCCCAGAGCTGGGTTTGGGGGAGTTGGGATTGGAATTCAGGGGTGTTGTTTCCAAAGCACCCAGTATTTCTCTGCAACTCCTCCAGCATCCTTCCCAAGGTCAGAATAAAGAGGACCATACATAGGACAAAGGATTCCTGCAGATGAGTTTGTCAGTGAGGGACCAAGCCAGGAGCCAAAAGGTTGATGGGCACTCTGCATAATGCCAAGGTGATCAGGGAGGATTGTAGGTTAGAAATAAAAGTGTAGGAAGTAAAGTTTTTTTTTTTTTCTTTTGGTGGGGGGAAACTGGCTGCATTCCCATATAATTGATTTCTGCTGTTGGCCGGGTCCTCATAAAAAGAAACCCAGAGGGTCTACCTCCAGTTTAGCATCTGAGCAGCCACATGGGTCCCGATCTGTTCTTCCTGGAGCAAAAGATCTTTTTTTTTTTTTTCTGTCTTTTTGCCTTTTCTAGGGCCGCACTCATGGCATTAGGAGGTTCCCAGGCTAGGAGTCTAATCAGAGCTGTAGCCGCCAGCCTACACTACAGCCATAGCAATGCAGGATCCTAGCAGCATCTGCAACCTACACCACAGCTCACAGCAACACTGGATCCTTAACCCACTGAGCAAGGCCAGGGATCAAACCCACAATCTCATGGTTCCTAGTCAGATTCATTAACCACTGAGCCGTGACGGAAACTCTAAAAGACATTTTTGTCTCCATGGATTAACAAGTAGTTCCATCCACTGCTGCGCTGTTCACAATAGCCAAGACATGGAAGCAAACTAAGTGTCCATCAACCAAGGAATGGATAAAGAAGAGGCGGTACATATATTATAATGGAATATTATGCAGCCATAAAAAGAGTGAAATAATGCCATTTGCAGCAACATGTATGAAGCTAGAGAGTATCATACTGAGTGAAGTAAGTCAGACAGAGAAAGATAAACACTACATGAATCATTTGTATGTGAGATCTAATAAAAACAATACAAAAAACTTTTTTACAAAACAGAAACAAACTCACAGATTTCAAAGCCAAACTTATGGCTACCATAGGTAAAACCAGTTGAGGGGAGGGAAGAATTGAGTGGGTGTGAATAACATATATACGCTACTGTATAAAACAGATGATTAACGAGGACCTATTGTAGAGCACAGGAAAGTCGACTCAATAGTTTGTAACTACCTACATGGGAAAAAAAGAGTGGACATATTTACATGCATGACTGATTCTCTTGGCTGTACACCTGAAATTAACATAATGTTGTAAATCAAACATACTCCCAAAAAATGAAATTTTTTTAAAAGTGGTTTCCATCGATAGTACTCCCGGCTTGCATTTATGGTGGTGGAGGCTTGGAGGATGGAGGGGCAGAGTCATTTCACCCCAGCAAGCCCCGTCTGCCCCCTCCCCAGCTGCAAGATCTTGGGACACAAGGACCCCTGTCTCCTCCATTTGTCAGGTGTCCCACAGTTGAACCATCCTCTAGGGAAGATGGTGGGGAGACAGAGCTTCCACATCAGAGTCGGCGAGACGGCTGCCCTGAATCCAAAGTAGAAAGACTCCTTTGGCATCAAAAAGGGGGAAAGAAAGGAGGGGAAAGGGCTTTCCAAATCTCCTCCCAGCTCAGACTCAACAGCTCCAATTTGGAGAATTATTTTAGGCCTCCGTTTGATGGGGGAGCTTAAAGGGCAAAGTTTGGGCTGCAAATAAAATTGAGTGCACGGTGCAAAGGAAAGTTACACCACACCGGGTACGTTTTAAATAGCTTATATGCAACTCCGGAGAAGAGCTTATTACACCTCTGCTTCCAGGGAACCTGCAGATCAGATTTAATCTGTAAAGAGGTCCTGTCAAGGTCTCCTCCTCCTCATCAGGCAAACACAGCCTCCAGCAGACCCGGGCTGAACCATGGTTCTCTCTCCACCTTCGGCAGAAAAGCACACACGGCCGCCAGCCGCTGGGAAGACAGCGTCCACTGTAACCATCCACTCTCCTTTATGCTCCACTTCCCCACCTAATACAGAGCTGCTCGGCATACGTAACTTCCAGCCAAACTGAATGTCCTGATTCTTAATAACGCTGGGTGGTAATTTTATCACCCGGATCACTCTCTTCGCCCGTCAGCATAGAGGGGAAAAAAAAAAATCTTGTGTTGTTGGATAAACCCACCAGATGGTTCATCTCTATCACTTGCCCATCCTGCCTGACATTACATCTCACTCTTTGTAAATCTCACCATTTAGCGGCCATCACATCAGTATTTTTTTTTGCCTAGTTAGCCTTTCAACCTTATTTCCCCAGGTAGCCCAACTACACTCAATCCCACTACGGACCCTACTCCTGCATCCGGACACATATGTCTTCGACTTTATGAGTCATTGCTCGATGCCAGCTAAGAATATTACTGCCTCGAAAATTAACTTGCACACTGAGAATAATCACAGAAAAGAAATTTGTTTTCCTACAAGGTTGTTTTCCAGCTGTTTTAATGCAGACAATTTTACCCTGAAACCTAAATTGAAAAAAAAAAAAAAGAGAGACAGAGAGAGGGAAGAGACTTTAAAATCTGCATAATTTGAAAGTGCTTAATGTAAATTAGATAGATCAGCCTAATTTTATTTCAGTACTTTTTAATTGCATTTATAATTAGCAAAATACATTAATGTGCTACACAGAAGGTCAGGATTTCTGGTAAAGGGATCTAATTAAAATGCCCCACTGCATTTCTGTCACACATGCGCCTGGGAACCTGGAGGCCGGCTTTCCTCTGCATGCGGGACTGGGACTATTTTTAACTCCTGGGCATCTTCATCAACACTGGTGACCCTGTGATCCGCCGGCGCCCTGCGTGGAATATCCCCTTTTTCAGCCTCACTCTGAGATGCCCAGTGATCCTGTCCCATTCGTCCTCCTGTGGCAAGGTACTTTTCAACAGTAACTCATTTTCCTTGGGATCTACCTCCCTTGCTGTGTCATCCATTCAAGCAGAGGCCTATCTATATTTTTGTCTCGGGAAAGGTGGTGACAGCAGCAAGCTGCCAAGCCAGTGGCGACAGAGGGTCGTCCTTGCTTGGGCTGCCCTGTGGGAGCTATTGAGGAGCTCCCACCCCCAACTGAGGACAGAAATAATTCTGGTCACGCCTCCCTGCAATGATGACAACGATGACAATGATGATAATGATCATAACAATACTACAGTGGCAGTAGTAGTAGAACTGATTTTTTTTTCCTCCAAAAGTCACCCTGAAACTAGAGAAGATGTCACTTTCAGTCCGCGTTTCTCTCCGATTCCACAGGCGTTAGTCAGGGCAAACAGGCACTTAATTTGCTCCCTGCAGCTCTTAGATCCCACTCTAGCTCTGCTGCAACCCTGCCAGGGCTCAGGGCACACCAGGAGGTGTGGCCAAAGCCTATTCTCAACGCGAAGGCTCCAGCTCCCCTTCCTCCACTCCCTGTCCTTCAGGTCCTGGTCTCAGGACCTCCTGCCATGACGTGCTCTTCATTCCTTTCTCCTTGTTCACTGCCATCACAAGGGACACCGTTATCCTGGAGAAACGGGATGGATGCTGTGACCAAGTGTCCCCTCGCACTGGTGGCTAATCCAGAGCTAAGCAGCTCACCACTGGACTCAGATCAGATCAGCTCCTGTGGTTGGTGGGGTTAATCTGGCTCCCCAGGTTTCAGAGCATTTCCCACTTTTTCTGGAACCATCTGGTGTATTCCACAGTTTCCTATATCAACTCTGCCTTACTTACAGAGTCTCTCAGTGTATAAGTAGGATGGATATCTATAGACTTCAGCTTATACAGTTAGATAATTATACACATATACACACATATGGATAACAGACATATACACTTAATAGGAGAAATGGAACATGCATATACATCTTTGGAGAAAGGCATATTCCTTTTCTGAGGACAGATGTATATTTAGTATATGAAACAGAACACCCAGATATAGCAAACCTCCTCCACGTAGTTTTTTAATTGATTAAAAAAATGAAACATACCACATGATATTCTGGGAACTAACATTTGCTGAATATGTAGATGTCCTGGGAGTTTACACGAAGAGCTATATATATGTAGTGTTCGATTTTTTTTTTTTTCAATGATCCTGTCTACAGTCCAGTGGGGTAGTCGTTAGAAACCCTGCTTCTACAGAGGGAGAATCTGAGCTCCAGAGAGGCTCCCCCAGGTCTCACAGGAAGCAGGAAGCAGAGCTGGTCCTGAAGCCAGGCCTGACTCGGGCCATGATCTGCACCTCCAGGCTTCACGTCCCCGGATCCTGAAGGAGTGTATGCAGGGCCCACATGCACCGTGTACCCAGGAAGAACCTCAGAGCTCAGACCCCTCGAGCGTAATTGACTCGGGGAACACTTAAGATTTTCCTTCTGATGCCCAAGGGCAAAGCAGAACATTGGGCAAATGCAAGTGAACAGAAGAGTCCTCTCATAGGTAACATGTGACACAGGTGCATTTCATGGAGAAAAGCATAAAGGTGAAAATCTAGAGCACAGCATGCAGTTTCCAATCCTTGTTGCCCTAATAATAACCCAGTGAAGACGCCGCTGTCCCGTCATGCTGAACTATTTAAAGCTCCGCCAACTGCCAGCTTGCCTGGGTCTTTGCCTCTGCCCTGTGCCGTGTCATCCACCTGGAAGCCCAATATCTCCTCGGTCCACCTGGGAAACAAACCTGTCACCCTTTGAAATGGCAGGCCAGATACCTCCTTCCCATCAAAGCCCTCTCTGACCCTGGCTAGCATGTATGCGGCACACAGCAGGGATAAACCAACTCGGCTTGGAGGGTCTGCTGTGGCATAATTTGTTGTTTGAATTCTCCGAGGGGAAAATCTGTCCTCTTTATCCTCCTGCTAATGGGAATGAAAACCATAGCAACATCTCTGTGCAGGGGCTACGATAAGCACATAATTTCCATGACTCCTCACAGCAACCTTAGTCACATTTATCCCCATTTTCAGATGAGGAAATGGAGATTCAGAGAGGTTACGTAACATGTACAAAACCACACAGCAGTGAAGTGCAGGCACCAGTATTCAAACTCAAGCTGTCTGTGCTATATAGTCCCAGGGCCTCGCACACAGAAGAGGCACAGGAAATGCTGTTTCAAAGGATAAATGGTGCATATTTACTGAAAGCTTCTCTTGCTGTGTCCCATTCAATTAAGCTCAGGCAGATGGACTGAGGACACCCTTTCAGACCTTGTCCTGCTTGTCCTAAGGCCTCATGACTTACCTAGAAGTCAATATTTCATTATGAGCCCATCACGCAGGTCGGTGTAATAATTAATGACTATCTGCTGGTGTGACTGCTTATCGTATTTTAGCTTAATTCCGATAAAATCTAAATGGTTTATTAATTTTCCTAATAAATTTAGATATGGCCTCTGACCGCAATCTGGCTTTGATTAGCTAACAAAATATTTGAAGATGGGCCAAGCTGGCTCTTTCAAATATTTCAAGCAAATAACACTTAACTGGATTTAGGATGTTCTGCGTCAGCTTATGGCTGCACTCAGCAGTGCATTTGGGAAGAGGACAGCTTCATCCCCAGCTACCCAGAGTCGAGCCACCCTGGGGAGCCACTGAGACAAGGGTTTGGAAGCTGAATGTGACCAACACAACGCAAATACATCCTCAGTTACAGGAAGGGCAGAAATGGAGCCTCAGGGAGTAACTTCTCAGGAGCGCTCGCAAGGGGATCCCACAATGTCCCACACGGCCACCTTGCTGAGGCCGCTCGCCCCAAAGATGTCCTGAAACGCCACAGCACTGATGAAAACCCCGCATAGGGCTTTTACCCCAAGAGACCCCAGAGGAGCTCATGAGAGATGGGAAATGAGAACGCTCTTCCACAGGCTTCTTACAGGACCCATTCCTCTCACTCTTCAGGTCTTAGTGTAACTGTCGCTGCTGCAGGGTGTCCTCCAAGCCCCCTTCATAAAGGTGACCCCACCATACTCCGCAATCAGTTATCTCAAAGCCTATTTTCTTTATGGCGCCTGTAAGACTCTGCAACCCTTCACAGGTATTTGGACACACACCATTTAACTGTCTTTTGTCCCCACATCCACCCCATCACAGGAGTATAAGCTCCAAAAGGGCAGAGACCTTGCCCCCCAACTTAACCCATAGTGGATGCTCAATAAATATGTGTTGAATGAGTAAATAATGGATGAACAAATGATGAACTGATGAATGATGAGCGGGTCACACAGAGGTTAATCTGAAACAAGAAGCAACAGTGAACAGAGAGGCAGCCACCCAGGCCTGGAGGTCAGACAGAGCTGGCCTGGATCTTGGCCTTGCCTCTCGCCAGCTGGATGGCCACAACACATTATTTAACCTCTTGGTACCTCAGTTTCTTCATTTGTAAAACAGGGTTAGTATTAGTGCCTTCCTTGCAGATCAAAGGTATGATATAAGGGTTGTAATAGCAGCTGGAGTATAATTAGTGCTCATGAAAGGTCAGCTGCTACTGCCACTGTCATCACATCATTATCATCATCATCCTCATTGTCATCTTCACCGTCATTAGCACCCCTGGAATCTACCTCTCTAGCCTTATTCTAGCTCATCTTTGAAACCTAATCCATGGGAACACCCCTGTTCCTCCTCTCTCTGACCCCATACGATACCCTTTGAAGCCACTGATTACATCCTATATCCCTTCACTGTCCCAGGACCTACAAGGAAACAGGCACTCAATCAACATGGACCAATGTGATGCTTATTAATTCTTCGTGACCTTGCTTTGGCAAAGACTACCTCACTCCTCTGACAAATCTGCCCCAGAATCTACCCCATGTGCATCTACTTCCCTCCAGGTCCAAATCGCTGCATTTCAGATTCCAGCTCCAGATGCCGGGGTTCAACCTTCCTGACCCCAGCCCATGAGCAGATTGTTATCATCCGTAATAACTCACCAAAGCCCAACCACGTCTTTACAGAGAGATAGCTCTTACCCCCACAGTCTGAGAGCTGAACTGCAGTACCATCTATGACTGTCTAGAATGCCTTGCTAAGCCTTCTGCAAATGAGAAAAATCAAGTGCAGTGTCAAGGTCTGAAAAGGGGGCTTATTGATGCAAATGGCGAATACTGTCAGAGCTGTCACTAGCAGAGTAAGGAAAACCCCGTTAACTCACTGGAGAACGAGGGCTAGTGTGAGGCTCTAACGGCTTTGGAAGACAATTAGGGAAGCAAATGCTCTCCCTTGGACATAAGCAGAAGGGAAAGATGGAATCATGTATCTTCCAGGCTTAAAGTCAGATGTGATGAGGAAGACACGGGCATGTATGATGGGAAAAACCCATCTATCTAGGAGACCAGAGGAGGATTCCTAAAGAAGTGGTAGTTGAGCTGAGACTTGCAAGAGAAGTGGTTAGGGAATTGGGAGGAAAAAGAATTCTAGGCTAAGGGGACAATACGCTGAAGATCACAAGGTAGAAGAGATCTTGGTCCTTAACAGAAACTGGGAAGCCCAGCATAGTTGGGCCGAGTGAGTGAGAAGGAGAGAGGAGGAAAGTGAAGCAGAAGCAGAATCATGTCTTGACATCTGGGGGCATCTCCATCCACTGAGGTCACTATAACAAGAACACCATCGACTGTGTGGCTTAAAGAACCAACATTTCTTTCTCACAGTTCTGGAAGTTGGGAAGACCAAGATCAAGGCGCTGGCAGACTTGGCATTTGGTGAAGACACAAAGGCTTCCTGGTTTGCAGATGGCGGTTTTGTGACTGTGTCTTCAAGTGGCAGGGGGTCGGGGGGAGGGAGAGAAGGAGAGGAGGGAAAGGAGGGAGGAGGGGAGTGAGGGAGGGGATAGGGGAGAGACTGTAGTCTCTTTTTCTCCTTATAAGGATATTAATTCCATCACTGGGGCTCCAGTCTTAGATCTCACCCAAACTAATCACCTCTCAGAGGACCTACCTCCTGATACCATCCCAGTGGGGGCTGGGGTTTTCAACATTCAAATCTGGAGTTGGGGGAACCACAAACATGCAGCCCCTAACTGTGGGTTAGGTCTTTTGTGAGATGTTTCTCATCCATTGCCACAAATCTGTAGAAACAACATAAAAAGGCAGGGGCTTCTTTTCCTGTTTTCCAGGTGAGAACCTGAGATCAGATCATTTGAGTAGGCTGACCATCAGTCAACCTAGCACAGACGGGGAGAGCTGAAAGCAAGGCGTGCTGGTTGGCACATGATTCACCTTCTCATTCCAAGAACCAGATAGATGAGGGTGGATGTGTATCTAAAAAGCACACAGAGAGTGTACCGACGGGGATCCCATGTGACGGGGTGAGCTCCCATCTCACTGTAGGCCACCATGATAGGACTGCTACCTCTTGTCTGTTAATATTTAAGAGAAGCTACTAGGCTTTGCCAAGATCTAATATTGGTTTAGCAGTCAGGAGTTAATTAAATGTTAATGTTCAGTCATTCGAAATTCAACGTTAGGAATCTCAGTTTTATATCTAAGCTTCTGAAGCTATCCTTCAGGTGTTCTGGTTGGTTCCCCCCTTGCTGGGCTGCCTGACTCCTCCGGCTAGGATCCTCCATCCACGGCAAACTCATTTCGCTCACCACATGCCTTGACACACAGCATCTGACCTGCCCAACAGCCATACTCCACCACTGAGCAAATCTAAAAGGCAGAGCACACACACACTCTGACATTGAGTTTCGCATAAGGTGAGTCTACCTATAATACCATAGTTATGTCAGTATGTGTAATGTTTTACAGATGACCCAGCACTTTCAGGGATGTAATTGAATTTGGTCTCATAGTGAGATGATGACAATGATGATAATGACGTTGGAAGAGGGGGAGAAAGGAGAAAGGAAGAAGGAGGTGATGGAAAAGACAGAAGAGGAGGAGGAGGAAGAGAAAGAAAAAAAGGGGGGGAAGAGGGACCATCCTTAAGTATTTTCTGTTCATGTCATACCACACTCACAATAACTCCACAAGGAAGAGGTTAGTACCTCTCTCATTTTACAGAAACTGAAGCCCAGCGAGATTAAATTATATGCTCAAGACTACATCTGGTATTGGGCGTCAAGGCTGAGACTTGAAATGCTCATTCTACAAATAATCACATGTACGAGAAAAAGTCAAGCTCAGAGAAGATAAGAAGTTTGATCAAGATCCACAGTATTATGATCTTCCCAATAATATGAGGAAATAAAGCTCAGAGAGATTAAATGACTCACTCAGTGTCACTGTGTTGTATGAGGATTAGAGCTAGAACCCTGGATTGCAATCTCCCAGGAAGTATGTGTGTGTGTGTGCGCATATGCACACGCATGAGCACGTGCACACATAGATTCAGGCTCCCTCCAAGCCTGGAACACTTTTAGAACATCTTTCTGGTGAGGTCTAGGACTCTCCTAGTCCGTTTGGTGATTTGCCGAGTTCCTGGTGGCATTTAAGCCCAGAGCACTGCTCTTGAACAGCTAAGAGTTCCGAAGGACAGGGATGGAAGCGTGGAAAGGGAACACCCCACCTCTTCTCAGAAAGTCCCTTTCAGGACTCTGGACAGTACCATATCAGTTCCAGGATCTTTGAGTGGCAAGAGGCTTATGTCCCAGCTCCTAGGTCAGCATGCTGAATTGAAAGTCAGGGTACTTCCATGCCAAGGGAGATGTCTAATCAAGCCTCAGGTTTGCATTTCCTTTTCAATGGCATGTTGACAAAACAAGAACAGACAGACCTGGTTAAGCTGGCTTTCAGAGGCCAGCCAGCAGGAAGTAAGGGCAGTGAGGGCTCCCCATGGACACAAGGAGCAGCTAGAGGGGACATTTAGCACAGGGGGCCACACAAAGGCTGGGATCCTGGCCCTTCTTGGCACTTCTCAGGGGCTGGACCACAAAACTAGAGAAAACTGAGGTCAGCCCCATAGAGAGTGGTTCATGGGGGAGATGTGACTCTGTTACACATACCTGGACGTGGCCTGAGGCTTAGAAAACATGACGCATTGTAAGCCGTGGTGCTGTCTCAGCAGTATACTTAAAAGAAATTAGGAAAGGATTACAGAGGGCTAGAACAGGAATGGTAATAGGACTGACCATTTACGGAGAAGCCACTCTGTGCCAGGAGTCCACAAAATGCCATTTCTTCAGAACGGTCTTGCCCCAGGGTCTATTTCACAGACCCTGAGCCTGGGGTCCTAGGATTCTGAACCATCTATCTAGGATAACCAGTTGTGAGGTTATCTCTTCTATGCTGCTGGTTTCACGGAAGAAGAAACAGGCTCCATGAGGGCAGAGTCCTGCCAAGGTCATCCTGAAAGTCCTTGGCATCCTGGGAACCTCCAAGCCCGAGGCAACCCCACAAAATCCAGATGGTGGGCTCAGTCACCTTGCTGGTTATTTTCAAAGTAAACTTTTTGGACCATAGCAGCAATTGCGACGTTCTCTACCTCTTTATTCTCAGAGAATAAAGTCCCTTTAAGTGGAAATCAAGCAAAGGGCATTTAGATGCATCAGAGGTGTCATAGGATTGTGGGATCATTTCCTTTGGAATACATGAGGGCCAGCCTCTGCTTTGGCTAATTTTTCTACTCTGCAGAATGTTGTCTGGGAGCAGAGAGATCTGGTTTTGGATCAGCTCTAATACCTACGGCCATGTGACTATGGGCAAGGGGCGCAACTTTGCTAAGCCTCGCTGTTCCTGGAAATGAGAGTGTTTATCCATTCAATACACAAACTTGAGAGGATTTGTGGCCTGTCAGGCACTGTCCAGGGTGCTGAAAGTAGAACCATGAACAAGACCCATCAGGACTCAGAGCCCTCAGCTGATATCTGAGTGGGGATAATAAAGGGACCCAGAATGTAGGTTTGTTGTGAGGATTAATGACATACTGCAGGTTAAGATCTCAAAACAGTGCCTCCTGGTGAGCCTTCACTCAATTATGCTATTAAAATAATTATGAATATCATTCGCCTGACCACTTTTTTGTTTTGTTTTTTGGTTTTTAGGATTCCCATGGCATATGGAGGTTCCCAGGCTAGGGGTCAAATTGCAGTTGCAGCTGCTGGCCTATGCCAGAGCCACAGCAGTGCAGGATCCAAGCTGGGTCTACAACCTACACCATAGCTCATTGGCAACACCGGATCCTTAAACCACTGAGTGAGACCAGGGATTGAACCCACAACCTTGTGGATGCCAGTTGGATTCGTTAACCACTGAGCCACCATGGGAATTCCTCTCATGGTCATTTTTTAAAAATCAGGACAAGCTATGTGATTTTTAGGGCAACAGAGAATGTGAAAAGAACATAGTTGTTTCTATAGCTGGGTGGGCATTTAAGCATGGGCTCTTGGATTGTCTAGCTGACTCGCTATGTAAGAAATTGAAAGAAAGACCTGACATCTACTTACCCCAAAGTAGCACAGGGATCTGAGAGCAGCTCCAGAGATAGTGGCACAGCCTCCTGCTGCTGCAGACAGGAAAATGGAGACATTCGGGCACACAACACACATCAGACACTCAAAGCTCCTTTCCTGCCTCCTTTCATTGTCACAGCAGCCCCCATGCAGGGGGTGCTTTGCCTTCATTCTCTCAAGGAGGGGGATGAGGTGTGGTGAGGGAAGAACACGTTTACCCCTGGTAGGGCCAGGATGTGAACCCAAACCCCTGACAGCACCAAGGGCATTGTTCTTTTCACTGCATGTGCTGTATTTTTTAGCATTATGAGTCATTTTCTTTTCATCGTCCTTTTTTTCTTTTAAGACTAATCTTGCCACTTCTGGAGGGGAAAGAGACAAAAATAAAGCTGTTCGTATAGTCCCATCCTTCTCTGTAGAGTCCCTGCAACTCTGACACTGGAAAATGCAGGGATTGCTCCCCATTGCCAGCCTTTTCCATGCATTCCACATACTCTCCTGGGAGCACAGGCAGGGTCCATTTTTCAGCCCCCACCCCCACCCCCGCGCGCACAGCTAGGCATGGCTCTGCCACTAAGGTACAGTGGAAAGAGCGTGACAGAAAGGACTCCTTGCTACTCCCAGGCCTGGCCGGTACAAGTTCTCCACGAGACCCTCACCCTCTTTTCCCCTGGAGGCCAGAAGGTGAAGCTGGAGGAGCCAGAGTGGTAGGAGTCTGTGTCCTGAGTAACAGCAAGGACAGAGCACCTACTCCATGGACACGGTCCCACAGCGCACAGGGGGGATAGCAACCTTTCCTGCATTAAGCCTCTGAGCTGTGGAGGTTCGTCTGTTACAGCAGCACATGCTGTCTCAGCCAGCACATCCCAGTGAAAATCGGGCTCCTTTCCTTATGGACAAGAATCATGTCCGACTAAATCCCATGTTCTGGGCACGCAGCAAGAGGCCTGGCACGTAACAAATTCACCGAGGCTGGCCTGGTGGATGGGGAGGGGGACCGGGATCAGGTCAGCCTGAATCTGAGCACTAACTCATGCTCACGAACTGTGGGAGGCTTTGGATGATGACTTAACCTCCCTGAGCTGCTGCTTCTCATCGGTAAAAGAGGGTTACTATGTCAACACAGTCATGACCACATATAGTCATGGGTCTTGAGGTGTGGGAAGAAAAAGTGCTCCGCCTGTAGACAGCACATCATAAGCTCCCAGTAGCTGGTAAAGCACTGTGGCTACTACTGCTACTACTGATTAAACTGATACTGCTAAATGCCCGATAGTAAGAGCTTGAAACTCAACCCTGAATATTCCCACGTGTGCATACACACACACGCTCACACACACACACATGTTCACCCATACCAAAAACATGCAAATATGCAGGTTTATCAGCTCCCTAAAGGAACTTTTTCTTCTCAATAATAATAATGATGGCCTGCCCCTTTTTCACAAGCATTTATCATCACCATTCATAGCCTCTCCTTCTCAACCCCTCCCCCCTCAACGCTGCTGGCTCCCTAGGTTCTTAGAAATTATAATTAATTCATACTTTGGACTCTCAGGATTATAAGGTATTATAGGATGGCAGAGCTAAGACAAACGCCTTAATTCACCAGCTGCCATGTATTTAATTAGAGATTCTGACGAATCCTCCTTACACAGATAGGCCTTCCTACTTCGTGTTGTGTGAGAGGGGTGGGGGGAGGACTTAGCACAAGGCCTCTAGGACTCTCAGACTTTTGGCTGGCGTGGACTGCGTGTCTGTCTCCTGAGCATCAGCTGGAGGGGGAGCGGTGAGGGCCGACAGCCCTCTGCCATGTGCGCTGGACAGGGGGAGACATCTAGGAAAAGGCTCCCCTCTTTCTGGGACCCAGGAAAGCCCTCTATATGGGGCAGGAAGGGAAGGCAGGGGGGTTTATAGAAAGGACTTGCTTCTGGGGACTGTTAGAATTTTTTCTTTATAATTTTTACTGTCATGCTGGAGGTGGGTGGTAGAATAAAAGGCATTTGACTCTCACTGACATCAGTCTCAGGATGGTGGTGTGTGTGTGTGTGTGTGTGTGTCTCGCACACCCCGTGGAAGCTGACAGTTTGGTAAATAAGGCTTGTGTTTGCTCTTGTGCAGGGGGGCAATTGTTCTTTCAAACAATGCTTTTGTTGGAGTTCCCACCATGGCGCCGTGGTTTAAAAATCCGACAGCTGAGGCTTGGGTCACTGCAGAGGTGCGGGTTCATTCCCTGGCCAGACGCAGTAGGTTAAAGGATCCAGCACTGCTGCAGCTGCAGTGTAAGTCACAGCCAGCTATGGCTTGGATCAAGCCCTCGCCTGGCAACTTCCATATGCCCCAGGGTGTGGTCATAATATTTAAAACATTAAAAAAAATGCTTTTGTTGCTCTAAGTATCTCTAATGAAGACAGCAGTTAATAAGATTAAAAGTTGAGTGGACAGACTCAGTCATTTCTTTTCTCCATCCAGAGCAAATACAAAGCACTGACAAACAACGGAGACCCAAGCTGCAGCCCCAGAAGTGACCCTATGGTGGCCAAAGGCTGCTTTCCCCACGTGATGCTTTGAGCGCTTGGAAAGGGAGGCTACACCTCAATTGTTAGATCAGCCCCTGCTACCGACCAAGCAGCGTGGCTTCTTTTCCTGCCCTCCTGGCAGGAGTAGAGGGAATGACCCCTTCAGATGCTCAGAAGCTCAGAGTCAGGAAGTCTTAGCGTTGATCCCTGTGCTGCCTCTGTCTAGTCTCTGCCCCGTTCGTTTAAGAAATCCAATGTCCTAACAGAACACTGACATTTCTTAGTTGACTGTGAACACTCTCCAACCCCAGCATATTCTTCCCTCACTACGTGGCTTACCAGCCCCTGCTGGTGCGCACTCTGTAGCAGATACCCTCACGAAGTTATCTTCATCGAACCTCGAATGCCCCAGGCTCACTCTACGTGCACCCCTTTGCTGGTGGCGGAACCCGCTCGCGAGCTGCCTGCCCTGTTCCCTCCACAAGGCAAACCCCACTGTCCACAGTCCCGCTCTGCCTTCTCCTCTACGAAACCCCCCCGCCCCCGCCATGTCTTCCACTTCTTCAGCCGTCACATGTGATTACTTACACCTTCATATTTCCCTCTGGTGCATATCCTGTCTTCCCACCTAAACCATAGAGCCTTTGAGGATAAGAGTCAGGTTTATACACTGTCATCCCCTCACGGATAAGCCCGAGGTGAGCCCACCACAAACTCTAATCATCTTACTGTTCTGCTGACTGATGTATAGACAGGATTATGCTGCAACTCCCAATTCAGAACATTGTCAGAAGATATCATCGGGCTTCCATCTAATTCACTGTGAGACACTCCGATGTGTGTTGGAAAACACCTCCGATGTTCATTACAACCAAGTCCCCAAAGAGCGGAATCCCAGACAACTGTGCCCTTGGGGTGTCACACGCTCCCTTTTCTCCTAGAAGACTGCCCTGCGCAGTTATTACAAGGTCTTCCTCACAAAGATAAGGGTCACTAGCTCCTCATTTCTTCCTCCCTTCCTGACCCCTTCCTATGCCTTCCCTCCCTCCACTCCTAAATGGGGCCACACTCCAATTTTGCAGTGTCGTCTCATTAAAGATTGACATGAAGCTAGTCGAACGTGAAATGGGATGTGATGTGTAGGTGCAGCCAAGCGAGAGGAAAGCATCACCAAGGCTGATGTCCAGTTTGGGTCTCAGGCAAAGAGCATGCTGAGGAGATTGAATTTCATCCTAAGGACAGAGAGTTGGGGAGACCTTGGAGAAAATGATAGGATCATCTACAGAGCCCTTTTATCCTTGTGGGTGGATAAGGGCTAGGGTAATGACCGCACAAAGGAAGCACAGGTTTATTCAAGAAATTGGAGTCATTCTCCAGAGAACCTGATCATTTAGGGGCTATAAGAAGTTAGGGAGAAGCATCATCAATGATGAGGATTTGGGGGGGGGTGTGGCGGTGAGGTTGCCATTAGATGAGAAGGGAACCTGGAAGGGGGACAACACTGCAAGGGCCATTGACTGTTCCATCTCTTCAACTCTCCTCATGGGAATTTATCTTAGGAAGAAGTCAGGGAAAGGTAAAAAGCCGGTTGCCCTTAAGTACCTGCAACAACATCTTCTATAAAAAAAAACTGGACAACAGCTTAAATGTCCAATGATAGTGTTTAGTGTGTCCTAGGCATTGTTCTGAGTGTTTGACACAGAAGAACACATTATCCTCACAATGACCTTATGAAGTGGGTTCTATCATGATCCCTCCTTCATAGATAAGCAACCAAGGCTTACAGCCAGGGTTTGGGCCCTAGGGTCAGCCTCCTTGAAATTCACCAAGATAGACCACCTCTCTCCATGACAGTCACCCATCTGTGCATCTATCTCTCCATCCACCATCCATTTATCCATCCATCCATCCATCCATCTATCCATCTACTGGTTCTCTTTTTCTGAAGAACCCTAATTCAGGGTAGGGGGTCGTCAACACAAAATCTCCTATTTTGGCACCTCCTTCTGGTACACTGGAGCACATCCGCAGGCTGGAACTTTAGACCTCCGCTAAACGATTATTAAGGTAATTCCGTGGGAACAAGGGAAATGTGTCTTGTTTATCATTAAATAAAAAATCAGGAGAAATGGTGTGGAAAGCCTGAAAATAATTATGTTAAAATATGTGCACCCATGGGCGAGATCTGAAAGAGAATTCTCCACGGTGAAAACAGATGTGCTCTTCAGGTGATGGGATTAGGATGATTTCATGATAAAACGTCCCCATATTATTGTTGATACCCACCTTTTCTTTAATGAAAATGTCAAAACACGATGCAAAAAATGATAAACTGTATAATTCCAATACACACAGTATAAGAACAGGCAAAACTGGTTTATAGGGACAAAAATCAGAACATTGGTCACCTTAGCTTGGAACCTCCTAGATAGGGGCATGAGATATTTTCTTGAAGGGAGGGAAAGGTCCTACATATAGAGTGAGATGATGGTCACCTGGGTATATTTTGGCCAAACTGTATTTTCGAGATCTGTATATTTTATTATATGTAAGTTGCATGCGTGTATTGCATGGAAATGATAACTCGCTTTAAAAAACAGAAGTATGGGATGGGGGTGTGATAGTCAGTTTTATGTGTCAGTTTGACTGGATCAGTTGATGTGCAGATACTTGGTATTCCGGGTGTGTCTGCAGCGGTGCTCTGGATGAGGTTAGGACCTGAGTGGTACACTCAGTAAAGCAGATCACCCTCCCCAGTGGGGGTGGGCTTCATCTGATCTGCCGGGGACCCAAAGAGAATGAAAGGTAGAGGAAGGAGGAATTCACTCCTTTTCCGCATCACTGCCTGAGCTGGGACATCTCATCTCATGCTCTCCTGCCCTAGGACTGTGATTTATGTCAGTGGCTTCTCTGGTTCTCAGGCCTTGGGACTTGCCCTAAACTATGCCCTGGGTCCCTGGCTTGCAGACGGCAGATCCCTCATGATCAGTCTACCCACCTACCTATTTATTTACCTACCTACCTATTTATGCACCTGCCTACCTATCTACCAGTCCCATCCATCACCTACCCAGTCACCCATATGTGTATCTATCTCTCTATCCATCCATCCACCATCCATCCATCCACCATCCATCCATCCATCCATCCATTCAACCTCTATCCACCATCCATTCATCTACCTATCCATCTACTGGTTCTGTTTTTCTGAACAACCCTAATTCAGGGGTTAGGAGGAGGTCAATGCAAAAATCTCCTATTTTTGGCACTTCCTTCTTCTTCTCTCTTTCTGCAAGGAAGCCATGACTGAGATTATCTTTGCCATCCAGAACAACCAGCCTATTTCTCTACTCACTTTTCTCACTGAAGGAAAGGGAAATTCAAAGGGTTGGTACAAGCCCCTATGACAGGGCTCCTCAAAGGATGACCCAGAGGCCAAGGCCAGCCTGCCACCAGTTTTTGTAAATAACATTTTATTGGAACACAGCCACGACCATTTGTCCCTACCTCTGTGGCTGGCTTCATTTCTATATTGCTGCCTTGAGCTGTTGTTGAGAGACTAGCTGGCAAAGCCCATATTTGCTATCTGGATCTTTACAGAAAAAGTTTGCTGGGTCCCTTCCTAGAGAACATTTGGAGATATACGTGGGTTTGGGGGACTGCCACAGGGACTGAGTTGGGGCTGCCACTGGCATTCATTTAGCATAGTTATTACACTGCATAGTGAAGCACCACTCTTCCTGGCCGTATAATAGTGGCCCCACTGAAAAACTCCCTCTCCAAGGAGGTTCAGAACCAAGAGGAGGCGGCTACAGTCAAGACTTAGGCTTCTAAGAAAACTAAAACTCTGCAAGATTTCACTTCCCCCATTTAAGGAGATGCACTTCCCACCCCACCCCCCCTTTTTTCTATCTTTAGGCAAGAAGCATCAAAAAAAGCACCCCCTCTCTTAGCTTCCTTAACTTATCTAACTTTTCAGTTATTGTTTGACAGCTTGTCTCACAGGTTCCCTTAGGACCTCGTTTTAGAATCAAGGAGGAGGGTTTTAAAAGTTGCCAAACCCAAGTTTAACGGAAGGAGACAGAAATACCCAGCAGGTATTTCTGCTTTATCACACGTTCTCCACCCCTCCCAGTGGGACCTGGCTCCTCTCATTGGAATTGGCGCTTTGGGTTGACAAAGTGCTTTCTAGATACAATAGGTTCTGCTCTGTGTGGTAGGCTGTGCAGATTAGAGTGACTTCTGGGTTTTAAAGAGAAGAAAGCAAAGAAGTGACTTGCTCAAGGTTAAGTGGATAACCAGAAATTAACCTCATGGGCAGCAGACCTTTCTCAGGAGCTCCCTGTTAAGACTGTACTCAAGCAATGTATTGGTGGAATTCCAGAAGCTTAGCAGAATTGTGAGAGCATGTGAGGCGACAGAGTAGAATGGGAAGTGGGGCAACTTTGCCAGTGAAAGCTTAAATGTCTGACTTGCAATAAACACAGCATTTTGAGGGCTGAGGCAAAATCTTATTCATTTTAACCTCTTTGCATCCTCAGTGCCTGGAATGGTACGTGATAACACAGCAGGCACATAATAAGCGTTGGATGAATGAATGAATCAATCAGTGAAAGTCATCTCAGCCTCTCTGTCCTTCCCTCTACACAGAAGGAATTACAGGATGATAGTAAGGAATGAAAGAAAATAAAAAAACAATAGTTGACATACTTATAAGAAACCCAACAGTCTCTGAGGCATATATGTGTTTGGGCTTCTTTATCCGTTATGACAGCTCTTTGAGTTTGGTACTGTCGTCATCTCCACTTATGTTACAAATGTGGAGACTGGAGACTTAAGAAAAAAAGGGGGAGTTCCTGTCATGGCTCAGTGGTTAATGAACCCGACCAGTATCCATGAGGTTGTGGGTTCGAACCCTGGCCTCGCTTAGTGAGTTCAGGATCCGGCATTGCCGTGAGCTGTGGTGTAGGTCACAGATGTGGCTCAGATCCTGCATTGCTGTGGCTGTGGTGTAGGCCAGCAGCTACAGCTCTGGTTCAATCCCTAGTCTGGGAGCCTCCATATGCCGCAGATGCAGACCTAAAAAGACAAAAAAGACCAAAAAAAAAAAATGACCCAAGGTCCAAGGGTGGGGAAATGGAAGAGGTGGGATTTGAACTCAGGTCTGGCAGTCTCCTGTACCAGGACCCATCATTATGCCACTATTCTGCATCCAATGCTAAATGCTGAGGCAAGGGAACTCCACCATTCCACTTGCGTCGGGGAGGTGTTCCTTTTAGAGGACGGTTGTATTTCCAATGGAATCCACACCAAACCCAGGGGAACAGAAAGTGAAAACTGCTTAGCTTGTCAACATTCATAAGGAGCAACTCTCTCCAAAAAAGGACGAGCAGAGATGCAGGGATACGTGGACCCATGGATATTTGATTCTGTAGTTTCAATAAAACAGAGCCGAGGCCCCACACTCTGTGATAAATGGCTCAATAAGTAGGATAATATAATGCAGCCAGCGAGAAATACATTTTTATGTGCCGAATGGTACTGTAGAACACTGGCTACAGCTTGGGTGATCATGTAATGAAAATGCTTTTGTGCCGGGTTGGAAATGCAAAGATGAGCAAAGCTCAAGTTTAGAAGTTGAGCAACTACGTGGGGCTTAACTTTTCACAATTTAAATTCAAGATGCATTGAGGAACAAGATCCAGAGGGGTTTTGCACTAGGGGTGGGGGAGCAGGGAAAATGGAAATACTCTCATTTCTTGAAAAATAGGCACACGATTTATTTTTGACTCACCCTGAACTTGTCATTAAAATATCCTGAGTTCATGTCCAGGTGGTCACTTGACAGCCCAGCAGCTCAACTTATAATTGGGAGTCTGGATTTTTCTGATAACAGTTTTTTCCATCCCCACAAACCAGTGAGTGCTTAATATATACTTGTGAAAGGGAGGGAGGGAGGGAGGAAGGAAGGAAGGAAGGAAGGAAGGAAGGAAGGAAGGAAGGAAGGAAGGAAGGAAGGAAGGAAGGAAAAGATGGAGGCGGGGGAAGTTGTTGAGTGTTTTATATGCCAGACACACACAAACGTATTTTAACTTTCATATGTATAATATTGTGTAGATACCAATAAAAGATGAAGAAACTGAGGCACTGAGAAGGCTTGAAATTGTACAGTGTCTGAGTGGGTAGAGTTAGAACTCAAATTCAAGAGGATTTTTCTTTCTTTTTTTTTTTTTCATATTAACAATGAATTTTATTTCAGTTATAGGTGTACAAAGATCATAAGTCAATACGATAGATTTTGTGTCCCAAATCCCCAGTGCATCCCCCCACCCCCCAGATTGTCTTATTTGAAAAACCAAGGTTTTCCAAAATCTGTGAGTCATTGTCTGTTCTTCAAAGAAATCCATTGTGTCTCTTTA